>JAHDVE020005135.1:0-508831 GCA_022606495.2 Halesus radiatus | reverse complement strand
TTTATTTCGCTCTTACTTTATCTTAAATATATTGGGAAGTTCTTAATTTTTCTGATGTAAAAATAGCTTATAATAACCGGAATAATTTTTAGGTTACATTTATAAAAAATAAATAATTTTTATGTTGCCGTCTCGGGCTAAAATCAAGTTTATAATAAAAACCCAAATGTTTAAAGTTCAAATCTGCTACGGTGTTCTAAAACTAACACAGCGGTCGAGGGTCGGTCGCCACATGTGCAATGGACCAGCGAAGTGAAGTGCGCAAAGTGATTGATTTACGACGTGTTTTCTTTACGCCATGGTTGTAAAAAATATCGTATACGACCGGGGCACATTACTCAAACTTAATAATGATGAAAGTGTTGTTTTAGACCCATTAGTAGCTGCAAAGATATCGTTGTATAACCTTGAACGTGGGAACACAAACTGTAAAATTAGATTTCGTGATTGCCGAGCAGGGCGCAATAGGAAAAACACGTGTGTTTTAGAATTGAACAGCCCATAGAAAAAATAACGACTTCGTCATTAGCAGAACAGGGAAACGTTTCATCGCAAATCCTATTGAATCCTGGGAGAGAAAATAATAATAATAATATAGTAAAAACACGTTTGCAACGGCATGCTAACTCCAAGAGCCGACAACTGGGCATAGGATATTGGAATGTCAGATCTATCAACAAACAAAGTAGATGAGGCAGGGGAGGTTTTCAACGAACAGAATCTGCATATCCTGGCCATAACTGAAACTTTTTACGTATCCCTTACGTAACTATCTCATCAAGAGCATGGCGTAGTTTTAACTTTGATGACTTCCTCATAGATCTAAAGGTCTCCCCGCTTTGCAACACAAAGCGCTTGGGAAACAGAATCCCCTACCAAACTGGCAGATGATTACAACACCGTACTCTCAACCCTTTTAAATAAATATGCTCCAACTTCTACAAAAACTCGGCGAGTTCGAAAATCTGACAACTGGTTTGATGAAGAATGTCGAAATCAGTAGAGAGTAATGCGGACATTGGAGAGGTCCTACAGAGAGTCAGGGGTTATCTTACGAAACGATTGGATACAGGCTCAAAAAGAGTACACAATCTTAATTCGTTCAAAAAGGTCTGAATATTGGACAAATAGGATTCACTCAGAACGTATAAATCCGCGTCGTCTTTGGAGCTCGGTTAAGACAGTTGATGCCGATGTTCGTGCAGAAAACACAATTGACATCGCTCCGGATATCTTTTCCAGGTTTTTTCTCGAAAAAATTGAGTCCATACGCGCGCTAACAATCGACGCCCCACCGCCATCTTTTACAAACAATAATGGCGGAACCTTATCTGCCTTCAAATCTACAACCCTCGAAGAAGTGAGGAAGTTAATACTCGCTTCACCGAACAAACGCACTCGATCCTATACCAACATGGTTACTAAGAAAGTGTTGCAACGAATTAGCTCCCTTCCTAGTTCAACTCTTTAATAAGTCATTTAACATTGGTGATTTTCCAAAATCACTAAAAGCAGCTGTGGTAGTTCCATTATTAAAAAAACCGCAATTGGACGCTGAAGATCTTTCAAATTATCGACCCGTTTCAAATCTTCCATTTATATCTAAAATCTTAGAAAAAATTACTGCTTTACAGATAATAAGTCACTTAAATTCAAATAAATTGTTAACTAAATATCAATCTGCATACAGAAGGTTCCACTCAACGGAAACTGGATTACTACGCGTTTTGTCGGATATAACTCTGGCCACAGAGTCGGCTAAGCTGGCACTTCTTTCAGTCTTAAAAACATGAGTGCCCCTTTTGATACGATTGACCACGATTTTCTTATCACACGTTTAGAAGAATCCTTTGGTTTAAACGGTGGGGTTAAGAATTGGCTGACATCGTATTTAACCAATCGTTTACAAGCAGTGAAGATGGGGCAAAACCAATCAAAATATGCAAACCTTTCATCTGGAGTACCCCAGGGGTCCGTTCTGGGCCCTCTGCTGTTCATCATTTTCACAAATGATGTAGCTAAAATAATAGAATTGTTTGGTCTTCAATTCCACTGCTATGCTGACGACCAGCAAGTTTATTTATACTGCTTAGCAGAAGAAATAGACAGACTAAAAACTCGCATAGCTGAGTGTCTAGAAGCAATAACTCGCTGGATGACCTCAAATAGATTGAAGCTGAATCCGTCAAAAACTGAGTTTCTCTGGACCGCCACAAGCAGACGTCAGCATATCATTGATAACTCCCCAATAAATATTTCGGGAAGTGACATTACTCCGAAGACGTGTGTTAAATTACTCGGTATCAATCTGGATGCAGACTTTTCCCTTAAAAGTCAAGTAAACAGAACTGTAAGTACAGGGTTCTTTCAATTGAGGCAAATAAAAGCAGTACGGAGAAACCTGCCAACAGAGGCAACTAAACTGCTTGTCAATTCGTACGCTGTGTCACGTCAAGAATATTGCAACGGAATATATGCGAGTCTCCCCAAATACCAAATTAACAAATTGCAATCAGTATTCAACGCTGCAGCAAGACTTATCACCGGCGTATCTAAATATTCTCACATTTCAGGGCATCTCAAAAATCTCAGCCGGTGCAAAAATGCATCCACTGGCTCAAATGTCCTGAAAGAATCCAGTTCAAGCTCTGCTGGATGGTATTTAAGTCACTTAACGGAATGGTTCCGGCTTACTTATCAGAACTGTGTATTCCCGAAAATACCAACTCACGGCAGTCCACCCTTAGGCCAGCAGCGTCATCAGATATCGGCAGGTTGAAGGAACCAAAGCGCACACCTAATACTAAGTTCGGTGATCGTGCTTTCGGAGTGTCAGGACCTAAAGCCTGGAATGAACTGCCGCATGACTTAAGAATTATCAAAAACTCAACAGAATTCAGAACTAAACTTAAAACACATCTTTTCAGACAATCGTATCCATAAATTGAAGAAATTCTTAGCTAGGCTAGCCGGTTAGTACTTACCTAAAGTCATTAAATAAATAAATAAAATTAAATTAAAATTTCACGCAGCGGTACGCAAATGCGTTCACAGCCCGCAAGACTATAAATAACCGAAGTTTAAAATAAATAAAAAAAACGTTAATATTTATTAAAAGCTTCTTAAGCTTTGTAAGGTAATTTTAAAGATATTTTCGGGTCCTAAAATTCATTTTATGAATACTTTCCAGTCCTAAAAATTAATACCAATAATTCAATAAATACCACCTCTTCTTGTGCCACCAATCATCTAATAAATGTAACATCAATGGAAAGGGAGAAACAAATAACCATGTAAAACTATCATCCCTATAAATAATTTTTTCTAAAACTGTGTTCATCTGAAGCGACCTGCCAGGTAAGTATGTTTTTCTGTATCTGTTTGTACATAATTAGTCAAGAAATATTTGTACAGCGCCCTTGAGGTGATTTTTCACAAAAACGGCGCTATACAAATCATCTAACTATTATTATTATTATATGCTGTGTAAAGAGAGTACAGAGTCTTTATGTTGCGAAAAGTTTTTGAAATACGAATTATAAATCCCAGCAATTTATCCAGTATGGGTAAGCATGTGAAGTTTTAAATATTTCTTTTAAGAACATGAATAGTTACAGTTGGAACACGAATAAGGTTTTTTTTCTCCGTCTTCAGATCCGTTAAGTCTTAAAAATAGGGGTTAAAGCTCAATAAGTAGGTATCTATAATTAAAAGAGAAAATTATAAAAGGAATTCTATGAAACAAAAATCAGTTTTACGTGCAGTCCGGGTAATACTTTCAGAGTGATCCAAGCATTCTCTTTTAATGTACGTGAGCTCGATACCAACTTCTGTATACGAAATTTCACTTTCTTCTTCGTTAGTCTCTGGTTCTTCTTTGATGGCGACTCTCTAGATTAGATTGCCCCGCTGTACTACTTTCACCTGAAAACAGGAATATTTGTTAAAAAATTGGAATTACTAAATGCAATGCTTGTTATGTCTGACCTTCGGGTACTACAGACCCAAAATGCAATCGTCAATTATTAGTTGCAAGAATACTTTTTTTTTTACATGAATCCCGCACAGGAGTCTCAACTGCTCCTAACCGTCTGGAGCCAGTGAGACTATGGCATCCCCAATTGGGAAATGTTGTGAGGCTGATGGTATTGGGATGGGGGAGAGGAAGGTGGGGAAATACCTGGCTATTCAGATCTGGTCATCAAAAACGAATAAAAGCCATTTCAAGCATCGTTTTAATTCTGAATGGTCTTTCACCAGGGCGATACTTAGAGTATCTTCCACTCTGGAACGTGCGCAAATATACTATATATTATTTTTAATTAATTAATTGTGAAACAGCACAAATTAATTAAATAAAATTTACTTACGCATGCCAGGATTTGAACCCGGGACCTTCGGATTCGTAGTCGAGAGCCTTACCCCTCGACCATGGAGGCCGTCAAACATTCAATAATAACACTGCTTGGCTCTGTATCAAAATACTGACTTTATTTAAAAATAAAATTAAATTGAGTTCTACGAATTAAACACAAAAACAATTAAGAAATACTCACGTCAGCATTGTGTACGCCCCACCCTAACTAACCTTACACAATTGAAAGAGGACAATATGTGGGGAACAGCCAAATGGAGAAATATAAATATATTGTTAACTTAATTAAGTCCAGGTTAAGTAGAGTGGCGAACATGAACATGTCGATACAGCCACACAAAAACTGTAGTGTTTTCAATTGCATTTGTCCTTCTTTTTAACAGTTATGTAAGCATCAAAATAATAATAAACACAATGAAATGCCTGAAATGATATCGTTAATGGATTCGGGGCATTCTTCCTTGATAAAGGGATGGTCTATATACTCAATGTCGATTTCCGTCAACGTCACAGCGACACTCCCCGCAGTTGTGCCTGGTTCCGACTTAATGGTGGTGGAATCTATACTTTTACGTAAGGATCTGGTATTTCTGTTTTACAGTAACTTTGTAACGAGGTTTGATAACTTCTTGAGAGAATGTTTTGGTCCAAGGTTTAAAAGCCAAACTATTGGATAAAAAATATCATAACCGTTAAAAAAGTGACAGCAATCACGCTTGGTGTCGAGGTTTATCCATAGAAATAACAGAATTTAGAAAATATTTTTCTTTTCAATGTTGCCATTTTATTTCTTCAAATATCGAACACTCTTACGAAAATATCAATGATGGCGGAAAATATTTTTTTCGCGTTGTTATTTATAATTATAGGTCTGCTTGATAGGAAAAACATAAGTAAATAAAATTGTAACAGAATTTATCGGTTCCATATCTTCGTAAGTGGGATGTTTGCACTTATCCCAAACTCTGATGTTCCATGCTACAGTAATCACTGTGAGGGGGCGAATCTATTTGTGTTGAATACCCAAATAATAAATACACTAAATGACTTCTTGTTGGCGACCACCACCTGCCACATTATGGTTGGTGTAATATGAGTTACGACAATAATTGTTCTAATGTAAACATTCGTGAAGTTAGAGACTTGGCTCAGTTTTTAGGATTAACTCAGGGTATTCATGTTTATAATGTAGGATGTCGTACGTTGGACTTGTCTTTGTCAAAATATTCAGACATCTGTGTTGAGACAAGTACCGAAATACTATTACCTTTCGATGTCTACCATCAGCCACTGGAAATACACATGTCTAATCTCAAACCTCATCTCATTTTGAAAAAGGTTGTAAACCGAAACATAGAAACAGCAGACTATACCCAAATTTCTAACTTTTCTAATCAGTCATTCTTGGACACTGATGCTGATTAATATGATGTTAATATTCACCTTATCAGATTTTACTATATGGTAAATTCTGCAGTCGAAAAATTTGCTCATTTGACGGATTACAGGTAAACTGAATACCTTAAATGGTTCTCAAAAGAGTTGATAGATCTAAATTATCACAAAAATATCTCCAGACGTTCAAACAAAGTTGCTGAACTGCTTTATGCCGGTTTTAAAAATTGGTATAGCAGAACCCATTTTAAGCGTTGCAGGAAAGAGATGCTCCTTGATACACCTATTCACAAGGTAGAGTAGTGGTTGAAGTAATGTTTCCCTCGTTGAATTATTCTCATTCAGATGCCATCTGAATCCGAAGTTAGTGTATGCTTCATCGAATCTATAATGCTTTTAATGTCGTCTGCCGAAACCGTATTTAATTTAAGGGTCACATTATTAATCGGTGCGTTGTTAACGCATAATCAACATCAGGAGGTTTAATGATTTTTTTTAGCAAAGTTAGAACCCACGTTTGAGAAATATAAAAACGTTTATTAAACTATTTCTTTTGTATTTTCTTTCATGTTCATAAAATAAATGGATTACTTATATAGTGGCGTTTGCGTGGAAAAATCACCCTTTTTTGGTCATTAAATTAAAGTTACGAATAATGGTAACTATAATATTCATGTATGTATCATTTTTATTTTAAACCGATAAATAAAGCGCGATTTCCAAAATAGATTAATACATTTTTGCCGTCGGCCACAATGCTGGCCCGCCCGATGACAGCTACCACACGGTTCGTTTGGCCATTTATGGTGAAACCACTGGGCCACCACTGGTTCCACCGGCTCCGGACAGATAGCATATTTGAGCGTGATATATCCTTTTGTAATACCTAAAACAAATGACCAAATTCACCGACATACTTAGTTTTAAAAGGTGCATTTCAGGTAATAAAATTTCCCAGACTAGACCGGCCATAAAATAAATTAGCACAAAGGCTAGCCGAACCTATTGTTAGAAAAATTGTAAACTACTACATCGTAAAATAAAATAACCTTAATTACTGTTTTGGAATGTCGGCAATTCCTTTGAGATTTTGAGCCGCCCGACGGAACGGCCCGCTGAACAATGTGGATGATAAAATAATAACTACAGCTAGACAACCAATAGAGGGCTCTGGGAGACAGTCGGGTGCAGTCTTCCGTCCAGGAAGCACGAGTCGAGTTCAGTCTTCCACGCAGGAAGCAGAGGTTGGTTTGAACTTTCCGCCCAGGAAGGTTCCTATTCTCGCTCCTTGGAGAGGCCGCCCAGGTCCTCTGACGACGAGTGAATTTTAAGCTTCCATCCCAGAAGGAAGTAACTGACCTTCGCCCTTCG
Organism: Halesus radiatus; assembly: GCA_022606495.2. Classification (NCBI taxonomy): domain Eukaryota; kingdom Metazoa; phylum Arthropoda; class Insecta; order Trichoptera; family Limnephilidae; genus Halesus; species Halesus radiatus. Next base: position 501,690 of record JAHDVE020005135.1, on the reverse strand, counting down.
GAGATCAAACATCGGAAACCGCCCAGGCCTCTGATTATCGCCGCGCTGTACCTACTCCCGATCCGGAGGTACATGAATACCTAGTGCGGGCGCGAGGACTCTGCATACAAAGCAGCCACTGAACCCTGGACAGCCATCACAAAAAGGGAAGTGCCTCTGACTCTCATGATAATTACTCCACCCTGTCAGCCAAGTGAATCTCTAACTTTAAGGAACAACTTTTTCGTACAAATAAGCCAGTGAACCTCTAATTTTAAGTACAAAGACTTTAACAGTAGATTTAAGTAATTGCCTATCTAGTTTTATTGAAATTATTATGTCTAATTAAGATTAACTCTAGTTTTAAGACTAAACCCACGACTATCAAAATAAATTACTTGTAACTACTTAGATTGTATTTCTGTTCCTCACCTTTTTGCGTTATTCCTAGAATTATACTTACTGCTCTACCCACCGTCTTATCAAGCGGTGTTCTGATTTTAGATTAAAAAAAAACTCTCCGGTACTTACTTTTGTGATTTTCCATTGTCTATGGTTATGACAAGATTTTTTGTGTTCTAACCTCAACACCGGGTGATTGTTGCTCCGCGTTTCGGAAGAAATATCGAATAAACTACACAATAATTGGATTACATTTATGTTTTTTGAGATTATTACAATAAACATCACTATTTCATAACAAATTTCTTATAAGTCAAGCGCTTCTACTTTTCTAGTGACGTTTCTTTGACACTTTGGTACTGACATACGCAATTCGCCTTATACGTAAGTAGGATCGTGCTTTATTGACTAAGTAACACATAAGCTCCTTAATTGGGGCTTATTTACTGTAAGGGTATATCGTTTAAGACTTGGTTGGTCAGTTTTCACAGCTACCCACTTGAGATTAACACGTGACAGACGAGAGTTTATTCATTGTTGGTTTACGGTCGCTGTCACACGTTAAACCAAGCAACCGACTAACTGTTCATCATATCGTGACCTGGAGGGAAAGAGGTATCCCGATTTTATTTAATAAATGTTACCATTATAACATATTTTGTCTTGCGTTTACACACAATGTCAATAATTGACGTCATCGTGTGTTTTACTTCATCCAATTAAATTCATAAATCATGCTCTTTAGGTAATTATTTCCTATTGGGACTCAGTAGAAAAACACATATTTAAAAAAAAATGCCTGCAGGTTCATAAAAAATGCACTTCGTTTTTTTGCTTTACGTAAATATGTGAGGGGAATTGACGCCATCTTTTATGTTGTCAGTATGATATAACGTTTGTCGGAAGGGCCAACTGTGAAAAATGATTTCTTGGATTAAAATTGTTAGATTAGCCCCTGCCGGTAAATACCCAATCCACGAATCTACAAGTGTCCTTGATAAGACGGGGGTTAGTGCAGTGGTTATAATTCTAGGCATAACGCAAAAAGGTTAGGAACTGAAAAGCAATCTTAGGTAGTTACAAGTCATTTATTTTGATAGTCGTGGGGTTAGTCTTAAAACTAGAGTTAGTCTTAATTAGACCCAAAATTTCAATAAAACTAGATAGGCAATTACTTAAATCTACTTGTAAAGTATTTGTACTTAAAATTACTAATTACTTCGTTAAATCTACATAAAAGGTTGTATTCTTAAAACTGGAGGTTCCCTGGCTTATTTGTACGAAAAAGTTGTTTCTTAAAGTTAGAGATTCACTTGGCTGACAGGGTGGAAGAATTTTCATGAGAGTCAGAGGCACTTCCCTTTAGTGATTGCTCTCCAGGGTCCAGTGGCTGTATGCAAAGTCCTCTCGTTCGCACTAGGTATTCAAGTACCTCCGGATCGGGAGTAGGTACAACGCGGCGATAATCAGAGGCCTGGGCGGTCCCCGGGATTTGATCTCCGAAGGGCGAAGATAGGACTTCCTTCTCGGATGGAAGCGTAACACTCACTCGCGGAACAGAGCCTGGGCGACTCTGCCGTAGATCTCCGAAGGGCGGAGATAGGACTTCCTTCTCGGATGGAAGCGTAAAATTCACTCGTCGTCAGAGGACCATGGCGGCCTCTCCGAGGAGCGACAATCGGAACCTTCCTGATCGGAATTCTGAACCTGACTCTGTGTGCTTCCTGCGCGGAAGACTGCACCCGACTCTCTGTGTGGTTCCTGCGCGGAAGACTGAATCCGACTCTGTGTGCTTCCTACGCGGAATACTACACCCGACTGTCTCATTCGGCCGCGGGCGAATGCTCCCACGGTCGTTAAGAATATTGTCGGTGCGACTGTGTGTGTATAGCCGCCAGGGTCGGTTTTATGACCTTATTGGGAGTGTCCGAAGGGCGGCTCATTTCCTTTGAAGTCTTTATTGCTGTCCAATAAAATCTCAAAGGAATTGCCGTCTTTCTAAAATAGTAATTAAGGTTGGTTTATTTTACGATGTAGTAATTTACAATAGGCCCGCTAGCCTTTGTGCTAATTTATTTTTTGGCCGGTCTCGTCTGGGAATTTTCATTACCTAAAATGCACATTTTAGACTAAGTATGTCGGTGAATTTGGTCATTCTTCTAGGTATTACAAAAGGATATATCAAAAATAATGATCGTGTAAAGCAAAGATTCTTTCTATGGCTTCCGAAGTGGCTCCCTTATCGAGATCGGTATGAAAAAACTGATCGTCTAATTACCGTTTTAGGGGAACGTGAGAACCTATGAAATAAGTTCAACTAAGGGTATCAGGTTGGGTTACATAATAACATGGTAATAATATTTTTAAAGTTGGCTTTATGTGTTGAACTATTGTCTAATGTTATGTTATTAATATTGAAAATAGGGGCATCACTTCTTCAAGATTTACGTAATTTATTTATGTCTTATTTATTTTTATGAACCTGATAGTATTTTTTAATAGGAAAAATTAACCGCTGTTTATTTTATGGACAAATTATTTTCTTCGTGTAATTTGAGACAATTCAACATGTCAACTGTACTTTTATCGATTTTACACGATTCTCTGTTTGGTCCAGTTTCTTTGGAATCGGGATGATAAAATTGACGTGTCCTGTTTTTGGTAACGATGTTACTACAATTTAGCGCCCTCTAAATAAAAGTGTAATTGTTTTACGTAACTATAATATCATGTATTTTATGGAAACGTTGCGTGTTTATTTCACCATGCCTTTACAACATTTTTAGGAAGATTAAGGCCAACGGGACTGTGTTTATTACTGATTGTGAACTCGTGTCTCTGTTCGGTATTTTGTATTTCGCGTATATTTTTTTGACATTTCGTCGATGTGTTTTTTGACGACTAAGTACCTTCCCAAAATATTGTTTCCCTTCCCGCAACTATATCTCCAAATGTCACTGAAATCGTTGGTATGAAAATAATGATCGTGTAAAGGAAGATTCTACAGTTGGGACCCGATATGGTCTTCGTATGGGGATCGGTGTGAAAAAAAGATTATTGGATTTTATTTGCCTTTCAAACGATATAGATAATTATATTTTAAAATGTAATTTTTGTGTTTAATCTCGACCGATTTTTTTTGATTGATTATTCCAACGTTGTTTTTATTACAAACCTACAACTTTTTTTTTTCTTAATTTTATGTTAAACAGCACTCTGAGAACTAACACTAATGTATTGAATAAAAAAAAGTTCGCCAAAAATTGTAAATAACTCTACCAAATACTATCAAGCATTAACTATCTTCTACAGCTTCAGGTTTAATTTGGGTCTGAAAGGTATCACTATAGTTTCAAAGCAAATATTGTGTTTGTTTCTGTTTAGTCCTTAACTGAGCGGTTGCCCGTTTGTCGTGTTTATTAAATTGGCCGTTTATTGCAGAGTTTATAATAAACGATAATTAATTGATTCTATAGCCCGTTTTGGTGAAAAGAAATCAGTCCAGGTGCGCTTTATCCACCAAGGCCTTAATTTTATCCATTCGATCCTCCTGATGCTCCAATCGAAGCTCCTTTATAACTACTCAAAATGATCTACTTATTCAATTTTATTTTCAGGTCTTCTTTTTTTTAAGCTGACAACAATAACCATCACCTAACAAGACGCTATCACAGCAGTGTCATGGACCTTACTAACCCAGAGAGTGTTTCCATCAAGGCGGAACCGGGATCCAAGGAAGAAGGCGGAGGTGTAATGTCTTATACGGATATAGACATCGACCTCCCGGATATAAAAAAGGAATGTTTGCAGCATGCCGAAAGTGTTCAGCCAACTAGTAAGTAGCATTGCGTATGTGACGTGTCATTTTTATGAAATACTGTAAAGTCTCCAAATTAAATTCCCTTCTTCATTATTTCACTCTGGTATATTTAACAGCAACGGCTTTATTTTGATGTTTGTAACTTTTTCAAGTGCTCTCTCGGGAGAAAAATCTAAAGATCTTTTAATTTTTATTGTATAATATTATTAATATTAACTATGATGATGTGATGATAGAAATGAATGGATTATTAATGAATGCTCTGTATTCTATAACTCAAATGCTACATTATTTCATATAGTATTATTTTAATACACTTGAAAGTTGTTACCTCTAAGATTAAGTTACTGCGGCGGCGGGAGCTTAGTTACACTATTATGAAAACCGAAAATGAATTTAAGAAAACATCAAAATATTACCGATATTTACCTTATTATATATTTACCTAATGATTTTACTTTATCCACCATTTTTTCAGACTTATTAACGGACCTGAAAACGCATCCTGGAGAGAAACCTTATTCATGTGCCGACAGCAATAATTCATTTTCTCTTGAGAGATCTTTAAAAAGTCACACCCAAACTGGGATAAAACCTTTCTCGTGTTCCGAATGCATGTATTCAAGTTCTCGGAAGGGATCTTTAAATCGTCACATGCTTACCCATACTGGAGAAAAACCTTTCCCGTGTTCCGACTGCAACCATTCATTTCCTGAAAAGGGATCTTTAAAACGTCACATGCTTACCCATACTGGAGAAAAACCTTTCACGTGTTCCGACTGTGAATATTCATGTTCTCAAAAGGGATATTTAAAACTTCACATGCTTACCCATACTGGAGTAAAACCTTTCTCGTGTTTCGACTGCAATTTTTCATGTTCTCAGAAGGGATCTTTAAAAATTCACATGCTTACCCATACTGGAGAAAAACCTTTCTCGTGTTCCGACTGCACATTTTCATGTTCTCAGAGGGGATCTTTAAAACGTCACATGCTCACCCACACTGGAGAAAAACCTTTCTCGTGTTCTAACTGCAATTATTCATTTCCGGAAAAGGGATCTTTACAACGTCACATGCTTACCCATACTGGAGAAAAACCATTCACGTGTTCTGACTGCAACTATTCATGTTCTCAAAAGGGATATTTAAAACTTCACATGCTTACCCATACTGGAGAAAAATCTTTCACGTGTTCTGTCTGTAACTATTCATGTTCTCAAAAGGGATATTTAAAACTTCACATGCTTACTCATACTGGAATAAAACCTTTCTCGTGTTCCGACTGCAGTTTTTCATGTTCTCGGAAGGGATCTTTAAAACTTCACATGCTTACCCATACCGGAGGAAAACCTTTCACGTGTTCCGACTGCAACTATTCATGTTCTCGAAAGGCATATTTAAAACTTCACATGCTTACCCATACTGGAGTAAAACCTTTCTCGTGTTCCGACTGCAACTATTCATGTTCTCAAAAGGAATATTTAAAACTTCACATGCTTACCCATACTGGAGTAAAACCTTTCTCGTGTTTCGACTGCAACTATTCATGTTCTCAAAAGGGATCTTTAAAACTTCACATCCTTACCCATACTGGAGAAAAACCTTTCTCGTGTTCAGACTGCAATTTTTCATGTTCTCAGAAGGGATCTTTAAAACTTCACATTCTTACCCATACTCGAGGAAAACCTTTCTCGCGTTGGGACGGCAAGTAAATAATTTTCGTAAAAGCGAATTTTTAAACGTCACATGCTTACCCGTACTGGAAAAACACCTCTTGTTATGTTGCTACTGCGGTTATTCGTGTTCTCAAAAGGCATCATTAAAACTACGGCTTACTCGTAATAAAAATCAATATTCATCACTTCACATGTTTTCCCCCTGTAGATAAACCTTATTTGTTTTCGCACTGTAGCTATTTATCTTTTCAAAAGAAATATTTATTCCGTCGCATGCTAACTCACAGTAAAAAATAACCATTCGTCTGATGCGATTGATCTTTTTGAGGCGCATTGGGAGCTCTTCCCAGCCGGAATTGCACGGCCTATCGCCTTGCACCGCAGTGGGTTTCCTACCCACCTTATATACCCATTCCTCCCCTTGCTTTCCCATAATTATACAAAATATAAATAACAGGTTTATAAGGAGAAGTAGAAGTCCCCGGTCAATAATTTTGACTTTGTTCACTGCCACCTCCAATCCCAGCACCAAAACCTTCTAGTCATGTCCGAAACGCAGATAGCTGAGCCTCCTGACTCCTTCCATGTGTACTGCCTGGGATTCGCCCTCGTGGACAAGTTCAGACCAATAGGAGGTGTTTGTATTGCCGAGCTAACGTCACCTGTGTGTGACTGTTGTGTTTGGAAAACTCCAGATTCTACGGAATGTGGGTGCGCGTCAGTCTCGTCAGTCTGGGAATATTTGACGAATGTGTGTACTGTTCGCCGAACCCCAGCAAATCAAACACATCCTATCTATGTAAAAATTTTAGCGAAGCTATTGATGATCTCTTACCTCGCTACCCTTGGGCTGAGTTTGTAGTTCTGGGGGACTTCAACGTTCATAATAAACGGTGGTTGAAATTCTCACCTTCAACAGACTCGGTTGGCCGACGGGCAGAATCTTTTGCCCTTTGCCGCGGATTGGAGCAACTGGACCAGGAGCCTACAAGGATTCCTGACGTCCAGACTCACCCTTATAATCTGTTAGCTACCGGGCTCCATAGGTCGCAATTTCTGCAAATCTAGTCTGCTACCTCTTACCATATCCAACGCTTTACTAGCAAATACCACCACCGAAAAGGCCCGGAAAACTCGAACTATGCGTTCCGGAAAACACTGGTTTAAGGCAATCAACACTTCTCTGCACCATTATCGCCTATCGGGAGGATAGAACCTAAGCCCAAAACCGAATACTAAGTTAGGAGATGGCGCTTTTGGAGTATCATTGCCTAAGGCTTGGAATAAATTTCCCTCTAAACAAAGATGCATTTCAAGTCCTAATAAAATCCCTGTTCTGTACCGCCCATCATAAATTGTTCTTTCCTTTCCGTAAAACGAACATTAATAATTAAGAAAAATTGCACATCCAATAACATGTAATGCACAATGTTTCCAATGTTATGTCCCCTGCGTGCACAACTGTATATACAATTATCTAATAAACAGTGTAAATCTAAAGAGACCTGCCCTGTAAGTATTATATATTATCTGCCAGTAAATAATATGTTCATTTTAACGCGGCTGTGTCGGACGAGATCGTTAGGGAAATGAAAAACGATGATTTTTTTATGAATGGCAGTTATCGTCTTCCTTTTTCTCAACAGTTGTAAGTGCACGTGCACCGGCGCACTTATATGCTCGTATTCCGGAAGTTCGGCAAAATATACAGAAAAATAAATGATATTGAGAGATTGGCAGGCTCCATTTAGCATCATTAGTAATAATAACATAATGTATGTTTAGAGTTAAGAATTGTATTAGAGATTCCCCTGAACATGTTTGGGCCGGGGACCCGTTGATCCCTTTATATAATTTATATATAAATAAACGTGCTCGAAGGAAGTAGTTTGGGTCAGAGGATAGAACGTGGAGAGAATTTGGGTCATCCATTGACGAGATCGCAATGGCTTGAATACGCGACAAACAAAACTGAATCGCATGACATCGCCGAGCTGTTCACTCGGCGTTTGGTTATAAATACTTGTTGGCGATCATTTGCAAACCACTCTTGTTTCGACTCTCGTTTCATCTGCCGCTCGAACTCTCTCACGACTCTACGCTCTGACTCACAGCTTCCTGCCTGCTATACTTTGAATATTGTTTGACTTTGCTACATCCTGAACCATCGCCCTTTCGCGCCATTGGATATCTGACCTATCAGAGTTCACCAATTGACAAAAGTAGTCCACACGGAATCTATCCTTCCTACAACGGGACTGTATTCCAAAAACGGGACCAAAGTTTGTATATGCTTTAAATTTATTAATAGTAACGGATTGAAAAATTATCATGCCATAATAATAACATTTTTTTATTTTTTTTTTTTATTGTATAATATTAATTATATTCAATGGGAACTTATACCCCCTAAGCCACTGCAAGTAGCTTGTCAGCAGGAGTTTATTTCAACAATATTATTTATTTATTTTATTTATTCACTCTTAGAAGACTTTTACACGTTGATACATTTATCACATAGTTTTGCAAAGGAGTACAATAATGTACACATGAAATAATAAATAAAGTGTAAAAGAAGTAAGTAGATACAATATATATATATATTTTTTTACAGTAACTTCACACAGGAGACCAAGGAGGAAATAATTTCCCTCAAGGCCTATATCATCTTTGGGGATGCTGTGTGGAGGATCTTTTAGAGGATAGGAAGGAGTGAACTTCGGTCTTGAAGAGACCCATGTTATAGGATTGAGGAAACACAGAGGCCGGCAGATCATTCCACAGCCGAGCTGTTGAACACAAGAACGAGTCGTAGAAGCGACCCGTTCTTATGTGACAAATGTCAACCGTGTGCAAATGTTGGGCGCGCGTTTGGCGTGTTTCCCGACTATGCACCGGTGCCGAAGGGATCAATGACGCTAGTTCCTCGGAGCATCTTCCATTAAAATACCGGTAGAACAAGGAGAGCATTCCCACCCGACGTCTGTGCTCCAAAGATTGCAATCTATCAAACGGACCGCGCGTTTCTGCACAGAGTCAAGGTTTTTTTTCAGATATTTTGGGACTCCCGACCAGAGGTGGCTGCCAACTTCTACAATGGGGCGCACTTGCGATTTGTACAGGGTCAGGCAGTTGTGTACTATTAAAGTATCTGCGGGCTCTGTACAATACGCCCAGCTTCTGAGAGGCTAACTTTTCTCGGGTTTCGATGGAGCCCCCATACCTGAGCTGATCACTTAAGGTTACACCAAGCATTTTAATGGAGGGCTTGTTGGGAAGATTGCTTCCATTAAAGGAGACTAGATTGTCATTTCGATCCCTTTTAGACGTAATCAGACATGATTGGGTCTTTGAAACATTAAATTCGACGAGGTTTTTCTTACCCCAAGAGGAGACCCTCTCAAGGTAACTGTCCATTCTCTGTTTCAAAGCCCACCGAGCCGTTGGAGTTTGTGTGCCCTTTGGGGGCTTGTCAAACAAAAAGCAATCGTGGACTGTACTGTCATCCGCGTAACAATGGATTGGTGCACATGTCAAGAGGTCATTGATGTGCAACAAAAACAATGTCGGAGATAGAACCGATCCTTGTGGGACGCCAGCATTTATTGAATGCGAGGAAGAGATGAAACCATCAGCAACCGTCTGAATCGATCTCTCCCTCAAAAACTCCCTCAAAATATAACAGTATGAAGTTACAGCGTAATTACGGCAAAGAATAATAGTTTACCCTGTGGTTACATTATAACAGCAGGTTGTACAAAAGAGTATAAGATGTAGTTTAGTGCATAATATAATAACACAAGTATAAAAGAAGTGAGAAGGTAGATACTATGTAAGTAGCTAGTTTCAGTGCAATAGGTGGGTAATAAAGGCAGTAGATTTATAATTACTATGACGTTGTAAAACATGAACAGTTTATAATATACGTGTCTATAAAACAGCAAACCTTTATTATGCTTGATTAGATGTTTTACGGAAACATAAAATAATAAATATAACAATAAAAAGGTGCACATGAAAAAAAAACTAAGTAGCAGTAGATTTATAATTACAATGATGTTGTAAAACATGAAGGGTTTAAAATATACGTGTTAATAAAACAGCAAACCTTTATTATGCCTGGTTGGGTATTTTAGAGAAAGATAACATAATAAAAATAAAATAAAAAACGATGCACATGAAAAAAAACTTAATAAATTTAATAAAAACATAACAAAAAAAATTACTATTAACTTGGACACAGTGTTGCAACGGTAAACGTCGATGGTGGTTGCGCCGGTTACGGTTCAACTCGGATAGCCTAATAGTTGATTTGCACAATAATATGCATCCTGATAAACCTACCCAATTGTAATCCACACCTAGTCCATCGACTCAACTCGAAACACTTTGTCACCTGTGATCTCGTCACGCCGCACTCGCAACGCAATTCGTCTTGTGTTTATGCTATTGATCTATTGTTTTACTACACTGCCGCGATATTCGTTAGTGTGATCCGCTGCAGACATTTAATGTCTGTAATTTATGTTGAACATTTACTTATGTGCTCAAGTGCCACCACAAAGAAGAGTCTTGTGACGAAACAAGGATAAAGGGTAAGTCGTTTGAATTCCATCCTTACCTTTCCCTATTTAAACCAGCATATTTTTGAGAAATCAATTGGTAATAATTTAAGTTGTGATAACGGAATTCAATGAACCAGCGCAACCAAATGGAAATGAACTCATTACCAATTCTGCAATTATTGAATAAGAGAGTCCTCGAAATAATTATTTGAAAACGCTAGATTGTTATACAGAGCCGTCTGTCTCGTATTATGGCTAGGGTAATAAGTCATGTTAGATCCAGGGCGTCCAATCTGCCATTTGACGGCATCCATGGTCGAGGAGTAAGGCTCTTGACTACGAATCCAAAGGTCACGGGTCCAAATCGCGGCGTGCGCAAGTAAATTTTATTTAATTAATTTTTGTTATTTCACAATTAATTAATTTAAAAATAATATATAGTATATTTGCGCACGTTCGAGAGCGGAAGATACTCTCAGTATCGACCTGGTGAAAGATCACCATTCCGGATTGAAACGTTGCTAGAAATGGCTTTTAGCCATGTTTGGTGACTAGATCTGAATAGCCAGATATTTCCCCTTTTCCCCACCTTCCTATTCCCCTTCCCCTCCCCAATACCTTCAGCCTCACAACATTCCCGAATTGGGAATGCCATAGTATGACTGGCTCCAGACGGTTGGGAGCAGTTGGGACTCTTGTGCGATATTCATATAATTTATTTTTTTTAAATTGCTATTTTGAAGAGACATACTAAATCTCTCACTGTGCGCTTACATGATAAATCGGTTAGGTTAAGTAGGTTTATTAAAAATGTATAATTAAGATTTTCGACTGGAATACCTAACTTGTAATTAATAAATCGAAATTTTTTGTTGGTGAATCTTATAAAACTGAGCCCAGATTGTCGAATTATACTCTAAAATGTTTCTCACCAATTCAGTGAACAGTAATTTAAAGGAGTTAATTAATTTGAAATCTTTCACCTTTCTCAAAATAAATCCCAAACCTTGGCCCACCCATGGCCTTATTAGTTAGTTCATTAATGTGGGGAACAAAAGTTAGTTTGCTGTCAAAAATTATACCAAGGTCTTTTATTTGCTCAACCCTTTTTAGGTGAATGTTGTTGATGCTATACGTGGTGGGATTTTTAATTCGAACAAAAGTTATAGTTTGACATCTTTCAAAATTGAGAAACAGTTCATTACGAATGCACCACTCTTATAGCCTCTCGAGATTCAATTGCAATACGTAACAGTCATTGAGATTAGTAATAGTTTTGCAAATTTTAAGATCATCAGAGAATTATCATAACTCCATCAAAAATAGTAGTTATGTCGTTGATAAACAAGGAAAATAATACTGGTCCCAAATGTGACCCCTGTGGAACGCTGCTGATGATTTCAAACTGGTATGAAAAGTGTGAAATGAGTTTAACCGATATTTTTCTTTTGTGTAGATAACATTCAAGCCATCTCAACCATTTTTGCCATGAAACCGTGTTGTAGATATGATTTACTTTATTAATTTCAGGCGAGAGTTTGGTTAGCAGAGCAGATTCAAATAGTTTCGGAATTGATGACTGAATACACTTAGGTCTATGTTGGAAATATCAGATTTATTACCTTTTTTGAAGATTGGAGACAGAAAGCTCGTTTTCCATTTCTTCGGAAAGGTGCCAAGTTTTAGAGACAAGTTAAAAAGTAAGAGGATAAGTCAAGACTGATAAAGATTTAAATAAAAATATTGGAAATGTTATCGGGACCAGCTGATTTGTTAAGATTTAGGGATTTCAATTTAGTTCTAATATCACTTTCTTCAAATATACATTGATTAAAATCGATCTTATTGTCATTATTAGTTGTCGAAGCGTCGAGCAAAGGAGAGTCGTTTTTAGTATCATAGACTTTGCTGAAGAATTTGGCAAATAGATTAACGAGTTCTTGAGGATTATCGGCCATTTTCTTATCTAGATACATGTTAGATGGGAATACCAGAGTCATCGTTATTAAGCATTTTTGAAAATTTATAAATATTCTAGGGATTGGCAACAGCCAATTCTTCACAGTTTTCAATGCACTTTTTGTAACATAATTTTGACATTATTTTAGTATTTGATCTTAATTCATTAAATTTTGTGTAATATTTAGGTACCCGTGTTGACGTGTAAACTCCATGAGCAATTTTTTTGTCTTTGATTGTATTGATGAGATCTTTACTAAACCATTTTGGGTATTTTTGAACAGTAATTTTAGAAATAGGCACTATTTAGAATTGAGTAAAATTTATGTACCATTTCATTAATGTTTACTCCCACATCCAAAAAGTTCCAGTCAGCGGAGGATAAAATACTACTGATTTGATTAAAATCTGCTTTCAAGAAGTTTAATTTTGCAGATGCAGGTGTAATCTTTTCCGTTTTTGAACTGTGGTATTCAATCGCTAATGGAGGGTGATAATTTTCAATTGGAAGAACAGTTTCAGCAGATGCGGATTCATTAACTAAATAAGAAATGGAGAACACTAGATCAAGAATACGAGAATTTATATTATATACGTAGTTTAACTGCCGGAGGTTTAAAAACATTGACATTTCGATTATTTCATGCGAGCCATGGTTGATGTTGTCCGAGCAGGAAGTCTTATTGTTTTCTATGTCCCATACAACATTAGGTATATTGTAGTCTCCTGTTAAAATAAAGGTAGCTTCAGGAAATCTCCTTCTCATTGCTTCTACTTCGAGGTAGTGGTCTTTATATAATTGAGCGTCAGAAGAAGGAGGAATGTAGATGCAGCCGACTATATTTTTTTTTCCTTTTTGGTAGATACCATGATGAACAGTTGTTCTAGATTTGTGTAAATGAATTTGAGTTTTCTTGAATTAAGTTTTTTATTTATGGATATTAACACACCGCCTCCTCTAGCTTTCTTATTGGTACTTTCACTTCTGTCACATCTGTACACTGAATGTTCGAAGAAACCCAACTCTGTACTTATATACTTATAAATATCATGATCCATTTTAGGTAAGGTTCATTTCAAGTCCTGTAATTTAGTTATTAGTCCACGTACATTTCGATAAAAAAATTGTAATTTAAATTTTTGTGTTTTGGATGTATTTTAACGATAGAAGGATTGTTGTTGATATATTTGATTGTTATGTCGGTCTCACCAGAAGTCTTTCTAATGACTAGTTCATTTCTGAGGTCTGTTAATTGTTTCCGCTGCAGAAATGATAGATCCTGGTACATCCGCATATTGTTTTTCAATGCATTTTTCTTGCTTAAGAGAATTTTAGGCCATTTTACATCTGGAAACTCGACTTTTATTCCTCTTGGTTTGTCGACATTTCTCTTACCCAATCTGTAAATTTACAGGTCAAGATTTATTGTTGAAGTATCAATATCAGCGATTATTTTCTTGACAGATGTTATGTCCATATTTATTGATTATATCTGAGATAATGATGTACTACTCTCTGGAACGTTATGAATAATAACATTTTTGTCTCTGTAATTTTGTTCCTTCATTTCAGCAAGGATTTCACAGACAGTTTGGGTTTGTGAAACTGCAGGGATGCGCACATTCGGGGCTATGTTTTTATGAGCTACTAATTCTCCCTCGATAGTTGCCATTTTGACTGCCATTTGGGCGATTGTTCCTAATATATAATTGGTTTTAGGAATTATTTTGGCGAACATTTAGTAAATTTGTTATTCGGATCCATGATCATATTGGTCAATATATTAACTGCGTCCTTCGCCAGAGATATATATGCCTGAGCATCCATTTTGCGGGTAGTTATTTGAAAGGAAACAAGATTTTTTTTTTTGAAATTATATTGTAATTTATACAAAAATAATAACGAAAATAGTACAAGAAAAAAGCTGGTCCTACAATTCGATCGCAGTTTGTCCGCCGGTTCTACTGAGCAAAATATTATGTACATAAGTTTTTTTTGTTACGTGTTTTTCGTATGTATTTTTTAATTTATTTATTTAATTGTTTAAATGTTTCATAGTAAGAACACTTTGACTGTTCACCGGGAAAGTTTCCGTTTTAGGACAGTCAAATTGACAAGCTTTGTTCATATTGCACAATATATTAGAGAAACAAAAATAAACAGAACAATAGAATAAAGTATAGAAACATTATATATTACATAACAGTTAATTTGATTAAAGTGTGAAGTTAGATGGCTAATGGTTACAGAATGTATTTAATATTTTGTATCAAAGGCCGAAACATTCATCAAAAATTGTCTTTGTTATTAAACAAGGTTGAGAAATAAAATGATACCATCTCAAATCTCAAAAAAAAAACTTAAAATAATAAAAAAATAAATAAAAATTTCTCTTCTTGCTTATGTACAGTACCCAGTATATGTATATATCTGCATGTATACATACACAACACATACGTACATGTACATTTCTATACCTGCATGTATGGTTGGTTAAAAGTAAAATGTTTAGTGGACTTGAGTAAGTAAAATGTTATAAAAATAAAAGTAAAGAATATAATGACAGTATGAATTAAATAAACTTAATTGTAATACATTTAGTGACTAGACACGGGGAGTTTATTGCTGATTATGATTATGATAGAATGCAAAAATATTGGCAAATATAAATACACAAAGTACAATATACACAATAATTTTAACAATAGGTACTTAAATTAAAAATACTTATTACAGGTATTGTATTAACTTTATTATTGTATTATACATTTAAAAAAAAAACATATTGGTAGGTACATTTAAATATTCAAAGATACACGGGTTGTTAAATATTTATCGACTTTGTCAATTTGACGAAAGGTCTCTCATTTTCCTCCAATTTAAAGTTTTTGTTAAAACTACTATTTGCCCTCATTGGGTGAAAACTAACAATTTATTATAAGGTTTAGAACCTGACTATTTTGGTGCTTATTCATTATGAGCCAGCAGTCTGTTTTTACATACGATACAATACTATTGTACCAGCCAGGAGCTCTCCTGTCCCGGTGAGACCGGTACACCAATGATTCATTGGGATTTGGAAAACGTGCTTTGTGGATGGGAAGGAGGTTGGAGTTTAATCGATCGGTATACGTGGCAATCTAATAAGCCAATTTAGGATAGGTTAGAATAAAGGAATTGATTGAGCGTTGGTATTTCGTTTTTCGCTTCTTTTTGATTCCCGCTTCTTTTTGCTTCTCGCTTCGGCTTTCCGCTTACTGGTTCTTGCTTTTTTCTCCTGTGGTTCATGATGACGTTTGTTTTCATCTTCTTACTGATTCTTACTTCCTGTTTCCCGCTGCTTTTTATTTTCTGCTTCTTATGGGAGAAAGGTTCCAGACTACCCTGCTATATCGCCCCGGTCCGGCCATGTGTCCAAAGCATTTGATATTTATATGCCGCAATGTCCATAAGAGATGTCCATAGTACGAGAGAAGACCTATTATAGGAAGCAGGCCTGCAGCGCCGTACAATAATTTAAATTAGTTTTTTGCCTGTATTTATTCGGTGAGACAAATTTTCTAATTATTGCAGTTTAAAGGTATGTTTCTACAGTATGGATAAGGATGTGACCGATTAAATCTCCATTTTGAGAACATGAATAACTACAGTAAGAAGACAAAATGGTTTTACTCGGGTATGCACTATACGCAATTTTAAAGTTGCCTTTCGAGAACATGAATTTGCAGTTAAAACACGAGAAAAGTTTAACTCAAATATGGGTAAGCATGAAAAGCTTTTAATGTCTCTTCAGAGAACATGAATAGTTACAGTGGGGAGAAAAGAAAAGCTATCTCTAGTGTGCTTGAGCAAGTTAAGATTTAAAGATCTCTTTCGGGAACACGAATTTACAGACGGAACACGAGAAAGATTTTTCTCCAGTGTGGGTGAGCATGTGACGCTTTAGAGATTCCCTTTAAGAAAATGAGAAGTTGCAGTAGGAACACGAGAAGGGTTTTCCTCCAGTATGGGTAAGCATGTGACTTTTTAAATATGCCTTTAGAGAACATGAATAGTTTCAGTGAGAACACAACAAAAATTCTTCTTCAGTGTGGGTGAGAAAGTGAACTTTTAAATCTCCCCTCCGAGAACATGAATAGTTGCAGCCCGAACACGAGAAACGCTTTTGGCCAGTATGAGTAAGCGTGTGACGTTTTAAATCTCCCCTTTGAGAAGTTGAATAGTTACAGACGGAACACGAAAAAGGTTTTTCTCCAGTGTGGGTAAGCATGTGACGCTTTAGAGATCCCCTTTGAGAACATGAATGGTTACAGTCGGTACACGAGAAAGGTTTTCGTCCAGTATGGGTTAGCATGTGTCTGTTTAAATTTGCCTTTAAAGAACATGAATAGCTGCAGTCGGAACACGAGAAAGGTTTTCCTCCAGTATGGGTAAGAATGTGTCTGTTAAAATTTCCCTTTAGAGAACATGAATAGTTGCAGTCAGAACACGAGAAAGGTTTTTCTCCAATATGGGTGAGCATGTGAAGTTTTAAAGATCCCTTTTGAGAACATGAATAGTTACAGTCGGAACACGAGAAAGGCTTTTCTCCAGTATGGGTAAGCATGTGAAGTTTTAAATCTCCCCTTCGAGAACATAAATAGTTACAGCCGGAACATGAGAAACGCTTTTCGCCAGTATGTGTAAGCGTGTGACCTTTTAAATCTCCTCTTCGAGGAGATGAGAAGTTGCAGTAAGAACACGAGAAAGGTTTTTCTCCAGTATGGGTAAGCATGTGAGATTTTAATGACCACTTTCGAGAACATGAATAGTTACAGTAGGAACATGAAAAAGGTTTTTCTCCAGGATGCGTCTTCTGGTCCTTTATTAAATCTAAAAAGATGGTGGATAAAGCTTAATAATTAGGTATATAATGAACACAGTAAGCTATTATAACGAATTATAAAAAACAAAAACGAAAAATTACCAGCAGCCCGGGATATACTTTCAGGGTGCTCGGAGCATTCCCTTTTAACATCCGGCAGGTCTATGTCTATTTCTGTATAAGGAATTCCACCTGTATATTCTCTTCGGGGACCTGGTTCTGGCTTGATGGGAACAGTATCCACATTAACGCTACCTGGAATAACAAAACAACACTACATTGATATATTGTGGAGGAATGGTGAGTATTGCATTAAAATTAAGGTCATCGCGCATTACTGATATGTTCGAGTTTTTTTTTATTCATTGTTGGATTATATAACATTATTCACCTAATCTCCTGCTGCCGCAAAAACTTAGACTTAGCGGGCACAAATTTTAAGTATATGAAAATGATATTTATATGTAATAATGAAATGAGTGTAGCATTCCAGTTCTACAATAGTACAGTGAAACAACGATAGATAACCATTGCAGCAGAGCAATTCCACTCGTTCTGTCCATTCCTAGAATAATGATAATAATAATAAATGTTAATTCCGGTATGTGGGGAGGTTAGTGCAGTCCCACACATTCCATACAACAATATACATTCAATAGTTATAAAAAATATACAAAATATATACATCGTAAAAATAAATAAATAAAGAAAAATAATAATTTAACTAAATAAGAGTAAGATAACTCCTTAAGACGAACGCATTCGCTCGCGTTCCTGCGATTTCAGAATTTTATTGGAAGTCGTGTGTCTCTTTCTATCATAAGGGAGCGTGAGGCGGGGGGGAGACTCTCCACCCATACTGTCATAGCTACTAGCGAGGTATTAGTTGTCGGCATGTCCGCATTGCGAGTGGACGTTTGATGATAGACGTATGAAACAAAAAAACATTTCACGCATCTATATATTTGCATAAAGTCTATTAGTCACGATTACAAAGAGTATTTATTATTCATATTGTTTAAATTATCTAAAAGTATTTGACTTATTGATCAACTTTCACCATTACAAAACATTTGAATTACTAACTAATTTTTTTTTTTTTTTTTTTTTCATTGATCACAACATGCATGCGCCTAAATATAATAATTTTGCCCTACATTTGTATGATGATTGTAATTTATTGTTGTATTATATTATATTGTTGAAATAAACTTCTGCTGACAAGCTACTTGCAGTGGCTTAGCGGGTATAAGTTCCCACTGTATATAATTAATATTATACAATAGAAAAAAAAAAAAAAAAAACCAATCCAAATCCAATAAACAAAAACGAACACTGCATTTGGAAAAAGATTTTTTTCTTCATTTAATTGGGACCTGTACCCGCTTAGCCTCCGCTACGGGGTTACTATCAGTCAGTGGCGGCTCGTGACTTTTGAGTGAGCTAGAGTGCTAAAATACCCATCCAAACGGAATGATCTATGTTTTTAATTAAAGGTTTAGTAAATATCTAGTACAGATGAGAAGTATTTTATTTATGATTTTCTAAGCCAATATGTTTAGTGCAAAATGTGCAAGAAAATAGAATATGTACACTCCGAAGACCCGAAACTGAAAGTGTCTGTAAATACTGCTGTCGTCGAAGGAGTAATATGTACAGGAAATGAAAATTCACAATGGTATTAAATATGCCAAATTTGGGTCGTTCAACTTACACGAACATAGAACAATATTTCTATTTTTGAAACTGACAATACATGGTGAAATTCCATTATAATAATATAATAAAACACGCATAAAACATAATTCCACCTTTATTTTATTTTACCGTAACCGGTTTCAGTTTGTTAAAGCCATCTTCAGACTGGAACTGGTAAAAACGGCGCTATACAAATCATCCGATTATTATTATTATTAATTATTTTACTAGAACTCTATGTAGGTAAGCAATTATAAAGTTTTCACTGTATATGCCTTTAATTAAAATTATATTTTCGAATAAATTGTTAACAATGAATTTAATTGATGTACTTACCTAAATCGAATACTTTGAATAAAATCATGAATTATAGGTACTTTAAATAGGTAACTATGTTAGATACCAAATTTGATGTTTTTTCTTAAATAAAATTCAATTTTCAAATAAACTCTTTAACTGAATGAATTTTTACTGACAGTTTGATTGTTTTCGTGTATGTACGCATGACAGAATTGAATATAATTTTTATTTGTCATAATTGCACAGTACATTTTATATGCGAACAAAAATATATTATTAGAATATTGTAAATTGACAACTCCATGAATACTCAACGAAAATCCAAAAAGGTAATATGATATGTAACTACGTAAAATCCAAAAAATGTATGTATGTTAAATTCAAAAACATGTAAAATCCAAAAAGGTAATAAGATATGTAACTACGACCGCCTTTATACGAGGTGTGTTCAAAAGAAAAGGTGAAATTCGAATTTCCGCGGGCTGTGTACATTCGATTATCGATTTTTTTTGTTATGTTGGTACACATATGTTAGCATTATCAGCCATTTAGGATCAGTGGTTTCTTTTTGACAACTGGAAAGGTTAGTCACGTTTTTGTGTGTTCTTCGATTTTTACTTTAGGTTTGTTTTCTGAGGCATCATCAGTCCGATTAAAGAATTAAATTTTAGATTTGCTTTATTTTCTATGTCCTTATCAGCATTTCTTCAAAAAATCCAAAAATTGATTGTTTTTAGAAAAAATTGTTAATCCTATGGAGGAATTTTCAAGTTTTGGTCGGAACTTGATAGCCGTTTTCTGGGGCATCATCAGTCCGATTCAAGTGAAATTTTAGATTCCCTTTGTTTTCTATGTCCTTATCAGCATTTCTTCGAAAAATCGATGTTTTTCGATTTTTTACAAATTTTTTTTTTAGTAAAAAATCAAAGAAAAAACAAAACATGACTAACCTTTCCAGTTGTCAAAAACAAACCACTGATCCAAAATGGCTGATAATGCTAATATATGATTAACATATGTGTACCAACATAACAAAAAAAAAATCGATAATCGAATGTACACAGCCCGCGAAAATTCAAAATTCACCTTTTCTTTTGAACCCACCTCGTATATAGCCCGCCTTTAAAAAATCCCGAGTAAGGCCGGGTACACGTCAGCTAGTTCGTAATAAATTAGTCTGCTAGAAGAATCATCCGCGCGAGCTGAATTTATCACACAGCACAAATACGTACCTACTGTGTGTGATGTAGTATGATGATTTACGTACGAGTATATGTATTGGTTTGGCGAGCAGCTATAGTGATACGATCCCCGTCCCCCGTACCTGATTCCGATTCCCCTTTCCCCCCGCTAACAAAAAAGTGCGAGAGCGACGCAAACAAAAAAATAGTGAAATTAAACTTGAATTTGTCGCTAACCAAGTAGTAAATTTTGACGCAAATTAAACTATTTTCAGCAGTCATTAAAATTTTATTGTATACTTCATTATATTCCTGAGGTAGTATGATGGACATTTTTTTCAAAAATAGTATCCATTTAGTCACAAATATTTTCCAAAGTTGCAGCTAAAAATGTGAATAATTTGTCATCTTTTGTGGCTTATATTTTCTAAATTAAAAAAAAAAAAAAAAAATACTGTTTATCCTTACTAGATATTTACTATCCCTTTCGATAAAAAAATATCTCATTAAGTTTGGGTGGGTATTTGGCCTCTAATCCGCAAGTAAGTTTTGTATGAAACAGCCCGCGCAGCCGTTCCTCTTAACAACAGGCTTGCGCAGAAAGAAAAAATGTTTGGAAACTAAATTTAAAAAAAACTCGTTCTCTTGGTCAAAGAAGCCAAATCCATGACAAAAATTTTACTCATTTAACAAAGCAAATTTTACGAAAAATAATATAATTTAAAAAATAAAACAATAACTTTGTTTTACGTCACGTCACTTTTATTTATACTTTAGCCGACCGGGTTTCGCTACTACCGTAGCTTTTTCAGGGCAGTATACAACTAAACTATGAACTAAGATGCACATGTGTTATAGATTGATACAAACAGGCGAGTGAATGGCCAAGGGTGGGAGATCAGCAGGTACCTGCTGACCTGGAAGGGTGAGTACTTTGTTTATTGGGAATAATTTAAGGACTGGACTTTTATTTAAATTTATTAGATTATTTATGAGTCTATTATTAGTATTTTTGGCTTTCCTTATTTCTAATGCCTCTAAGTTATCCAGTCGAATGCCGGTTACATTTTTTATGCAGTAAACTAGTGCCTGTATTTTTATTGAATGTGTGGTCTGTTTCTAAGAGATGGTTAGCAAATTCGGAGAACCCATTATTATTTAAGCATCTTAAGTGTTTTTTTTAACATTACGCTACGTTTTGCCTACATAGAACGCCGGGCAATCATTACATC
Organism: Halesus radiatus; assembly: GCA_022606495.2. Classification (NCBI taxonomy): domain Eukaryota; kingdom Metazoa; phylum Arthropoda; class Insecta; order Trichoptera; family Limnephilidae; genus Halesus; species Halesus radiatus. The sequence goes on along the minus strand of JAHDVE020005135.1, from coordinate 480,012 downwards.
GAAGTGAATAAATGCGAAATTAAAAATTTACCTAAACTATTGTCTGTGTAAAATGCTGGTTTTATCTCTGACGGAGAGTTTTTAATGCTTTGTTGAGAAAAGTTATTGATATATAAGATTCTACGCTATTGGTACTAGTTTATTACATAAAAATGGAACCATTATTTATTTATACATCCACAGTACATTTTATTAGAAATTAAATAGTTGGTAATGTAAAATTTACATAGTTAAAGTACATATTACATATTATGTCCAAACAATTTAGTGGTAATTTTGTCTGGGATGAAAATGCTTTTTAACTATTTTTTTAATATATGTTTTTTCAAATATGAATACCGCACAAGAGTCCCAACTGCTCTCAACCGTCTGGAGCCAGTGGCGGAATGTTGTGAAGCTGAAGGTATTGGGGCAGGGAAGGAGAAAGGGAGATAAAAGTGGGGAAATACCTGGCTATTCAGATCTGGTCACCAAACAAGGCTAAAAGCCATTTCAAGCAACGTTTCATTTCTGAATGGTGGTCTTCCACCAGGGCGATACTGAGAGTATCTTGCACTCTGGAATGTGGGCAAATATACTACAAATTATTTTTAAATGAATTAATCGTGAAACAGCACAAATTAATTAAATTTAATTTAATTGCGCACGCCGGGCTTTGAACCCGCCACCTTCGGATTCGTAGTCGAGAGCCTTACCCCTCAACCATGGAGGCCGTCAATGAATGCAAGTGTGACTATCAATAATAAAAAGTGTGTGGGAGAGGTGATGGTGGAGAAGTGTAGAGAAATTACGAAATTAAGAATAACAGGCTCACGAATTTTAATTGACTAAGAAAAAGAGTTTTATGAAAAATTGTATCTAGTTTTAAATTAATTTATAATATAATTTCTTCAAACGATCATTATTCACTTTGTGAATTTGCAAATCGTATGTTAGAAACCTATCATTAATTTGTTATAAATAAAGATTTAAAAATGTTACATACAAATACAATTAGACAAATTTGAAATTTTAGAAATCAGAAAAAGCGTTATTAGTAAATTAAATTTAAGAAAAAATCTTTTTTTTTTTTTAAATAGCTCTTGAATTTATTTTCACGTTAATATTAATAATAAGTTAAAGTTAAGTTTTTCGCTCTTCGAGAGCGATTCCAAATGAATTATGTATGTGCGTTATGAATTCAGCGTCTATGGGGCTTTTTATGCTGAAAAATAGTTCATACATTAACCTTCTCGTGGCGCTTCGGCGGGAAACCATGTCGAACGTGCAATCCTTCGGAATCTACATGGCAACCATGTGCGCAGATATATAAAAAAATGTTAATAACAAATTTGTATGAAACAGTAGTATGCGAGAATATTTTTTTCTGTGATTATCTTCTATTAAGTTGTTATTAAAATAAGTAATAATAAAAAAAGTATTTTTTTTTACTTAACAAATCGTGATATTCGTACTTAAAACAATATTTTGTAAGCTACGACATTATATTAATCATGCCACGAACGTTTCAATGAATCGCCGAAATGTCTCTTGTTGCTAGGTCGCTAATTTCTGCTGCAGGGATGGGTATGGTGAAATTACTATAGATGTTGGTAAAAAAAATTATGTTATATGAAAAGAGCAACAGAGTACTTTTTTGAGAGAGGGGAATTTTTTTCTCATTTTTTTTAATCTCCGATTGAACACTCGATGAGGTAGGCCATGGACCGCCAATTATAATTTTTGTTAGAAGATTTACAAGCATTGTCAAGTTATTTGTAACTTAGGAATGTTTGTATGTCATATGAAAAAAGGAATGAATAATTACTTAATTCAAAGAGCATAAAATTTCTAGTAGTCTAAGCGTCTAGACAAAAAGTTTAAAATAGAATGTTATATGATGAGATGAAGACGTAGAATGGAGAGAGCAAATGCATTTTGGATGAGGAGAGTAGACTGTAGAAGAAGAAGCACTCAAGTAGGGCCACGGAAAAGCTTGCATGACCAAATTGAAAACAGATACAAAAATACATAAAATGGATTTGGCTGAATCTAGTTCGTATGCGCCGCGCGGGACGAAGTGGGTGAGGTGACTTTAACCAGTGGCGTATGGATTTTTATTTAAATTATTGAGTTACATATAAAAATCTAAATATTTCTTATGACACAATGATGTGACGAGTTAAATAAAGTAGCCCTTGCCTCGAGAACTCTTGAAGAGGCCAGTCTTCAAGAGTTCTTGCTACATCAGATGAACAGATTTTTTGGACCATGCAACTTTTAAACATCCTTTTTTTGGTATTAAAAAAAATGTTTTTCTAAAATTATTTCATTTTGTATTAATTTTTTTTTCTATTTTTTATGTGTGTACAAGAGTGCCGCTGTGCGTACAGAGCACATACAAAGGAACCCGGTTGGGCAACGTTGTGAGGCGGCTATGGAGGGGGCTGTTGGAAGGGATTTGTTAATGTGGTGCCTTGGAGGAAAGACATATGCCGGTAGCTCGTTCTACATATGAGCCGATTTACACGAAAACGAGTCGGCTAAACGACCCGTTTTCATGAAGCCAACGTAAACTCTGAATGGATGTTCCACACGTGTCCGTCGAGTTTCACGCACATGTACCATCACGGGGGGATTAACGCTGCTAGCTCCTTTGAGCAGGCTCCATTGAAATATCTGTAGAACAGACTCAGCATACCAACATTGCGTTTGTACATTATGATGGCAATCAAAAATACTCCAATTGTTCGCTCAAAATTTTCAACTCAATCCCAAACGAATCAGGCGTCAGTCAGTGGGTGAGACGGAGATTTCGGAGATATCTTCTTTGCGTACGCCTAGAAAAAACTCAATCGTAAAACTTATAAAATTGTTAGATCCTATATTTTCAAACATCATCATTTCAAAGGAAGCAAATACAGGTATTATGAAAAGCTTCATTGAATTATTTGTAATTGGGTAAGGTTATGTACCTTTACCCTTTCTCAATGTTCTTCCCATAATCTTCCACGATACAGCATTCCTTAATAAGGTACTCCAATGAAAAACAACATGGCTTACAAAGTAGTTTTTAAGCCATTATATCAAAAAAACGTTGATTTAGAAAAAAAATGTTTTATTATTATTATTTAAAATTGAATAAAAACTATCTCATAAAAACTCTCCGTTTCGTTGGTACCATTGGAACGACGTTACGTGTTTGCTCGCGCTTCACTTCTTCATATGAAAATTCAGTCTGTGTGACCTTAGGACGCTTGTGTGACGTCACGTGATCACCTCTACCTGCCCCTCGAATTCCGGCCGTTTTGGGGTCTTTAAGAAAAGTAACTTTGAGTGTTAATTAAACTATGAAAATTAATAATAAAAATAAAAAATAGACTGGAGTTCCTTATTGAGGAATCTTAGTTAACTCTAATTAGAGTGCTATAGTCCCACTAACTCCGAGAAGAATCGCTTCATCTAACATCCACGAGATAAAATTGGCCATACACAACTCAAATTGGAATAAATCTTAATCGCAATCATTTCAATATGTAAAACCACCGCACGCCACTGTTTATACATTTGGCTGCAAGCAAAGGAGCGAGCAACGAGCATTCTGCGACAACCTACGCTGTAGACTCGATTTGTAATGGGATAAATAAATTTGGTTTATCAAATGGATCTACTAACGGGTGACAGTGGCGTACAATTTTCCACCGGCGTTACTTTAACCGATCGCACCTAGAATTTATAGTGCAAGCCGCTGCAAAGATGTGGGAGGGTATTAACCATGTACGTGTTCTGTGACGTCGAAAAAATAGACGCAGGTTTAAAGTATATGGTTAGAGCTTCTTATATCTTAGTTCTGATAATAAAAATTGAACAACATTATTTAGAACATGTTTTTATCCAATTATGTGTGTATATGTATGTGCCAAATACATAGGATGTTAAGTATTCGATTTTAAAATTGGAGTTAGTATTTCTTCCAACATATTTGAATGGCAGTGAGGTAAGGAACTGACCAAGAAAGGACTAAAACAGACTGTCTGCACTAAAAATGACATTTTTAAGGCGATTGTTCGATAAAACCTCGCATTATCGACATATGAATAATAATAATAATACTTTATTCCTGAAGGCATGCGATACTTTCCATATGATACAATAATAACACATAAGAAGAAATAACAACATATAAAACCTCGCATTATCGACATGTGAATAATAATAATAATGCTTTATTCCAGAAGGCATGCGATACTTTCCATATGATACAATAATATCACATAAGAAGAAATTACAACATATAAAACCTCGCATTATCGACATATGAATAATAATAATAATGCTTTATTCCAGAAGGCATGCGATACTTTCCATATGATACGATAATAACACATAAGAAGAATTAACAACATATAAAACCTCGCATTATCGACATACGAATAATAATAATAATGCTTTATTCCAGAAGGCATGCGATACTTTCCATGTTTCCATGTGATGTGTCTCCCGTCTCCAAAATGCCATCAGGGGGTACTCCATCCATGTAGCCGTTGCAGTAATGATGGTATTCTTGAATTAGCGGATTCTGCACTATAGGCTTCTCATGCGGTGGTAGAGAAGTGCCCTGAAGGAGGGCACTAGTCCGCCTAGGAATATTTCTGTAGCGCTGCAGTATCCTGGTAGACGGAATAGTTGGCGATATGCATTATTGTAGGTGACTTTTGCCATTGGGATGCAGTGTAATGCACCCACAGTTCTGCGTTGAACAGTACTACTTTGATATTTGTGCTGCAAAAGTGAAAACGCCTCGACTGCATACCTACTGTAACGGATAACGCTTTTCTTTGTATCTCCATATCCTCAATGTCCTTCACGTCGTCTGTTTAAAATCTTCCAAGCATTTTAACCTACGAATAACATCCATTGCCATACTATATATAACATTTTGAGGGTGTTTGGGTGAGTTTATTTTTAAATTTGAAAACCATAATGTTTGAATTGAACTTATTATATACAAGGTTGTAGTTTTTTGCAAAATCTTAACATGTACGGAGTAGTTTCTTTGGTGAAATGAGAAGATCCGACAAAAATGCATGTCCGATATAAGTGTAATGAAAAAGAATTATAAAGCGCTACATGGATAGATGTGGAAAAAGTGTTATCATGTAATAAAATATGCATGTGGATGGAAAAAGGAATCGGAGTAGCCCAATCAATTGATTAATTTGTTCGAACCCTAGATGGTTCGAAATTATGGATAATGGAGTGCCGGGAGAATATAAGCATGTGAAGCGTAAGTGGGTAGAAGTAGCAATCAGGGACTTCTTAACCTTCCCCTTCCCATCTGTTTCCCTTTCCCCACTTTTTTTCGCCTCGCAAAATACCAGTGGCGGTTCATGGCCTTTCACATCGGGAATTCAATCGGAGATTAAAAAAGTGAAAAAAAAAAATCTATTTTTTTTTAATTGCTGCCTTTTTTTCATATAACATAATATAATATTCCATAGATGTAAAGGAATTTCATCATACCTGTCACCGCATTAGAAATTAGCCACCTAGCAACAAGGAGCATTTTGGCGATTCATTAAAACTTCCGTGGCATGAATAATATTACAATTTTATATATTTTTTACAGTTACTCCACATTAGAGGGTCTGAAGGAAATAATTTCCGTATATCATCTTTGGGCATGATGTGTGGAGGGTCTTTTAGAGGAAGGAGTGAAATCGGGTCTCGAAGAGACCCATGTTGTAGGATGAAGGAAATACAGAGGCCGGAAGATCATTCCACAGCCGAGCTGTTGAACACAAGAGCGAATCGTAGAAGCAACCGGTTATTATGTGACAAATGTCAATCGTGTGCAGATTGCAATTTGTTACATAAACAAACTTTACTGCTAGTTTCTTTTTAGATAAAAAAGAATTATCTTCTGTAATTAACTTATTTTAATTACGACTTAAAAGACGACGATCATAGAAAAAAAAATCTGTTGTACCTTTTGTAAAATTCTATTCTATGCAAAATTGTTGTTAACGAGTATTCATGTAGCTGCGCACACGGTTGCTTTGTAGATTCCGAGGGATTTCACGTTCGGCACGATTTCTCGCCGAAGCCCCACGAGAATGACAATGTATTAATTATTTCTTAAGACAGAAAGTCCTATAGACGCTAAAATCATAACGCACATGCAGAATTCATTCTGAACTCACTGTTTAAAGCACGTTAAAATGTGATATATATTTATGGTATTTGCTAATATTTTTGTTTGTTTTTGTTTTATGATAGTTCACTGGACAAACGCACGTTAGAGAAAACAGTAAGCAATGCCACATTTGAGGATGCGTAGTCCCACTGGCTCCGAGCATAAAAGAAAGTATCATGAGTAAATCGCATTAAGTCAGAATACAACAAGACTTATATCAACGAACAAGTGAGTGTGAAACAACGTACGAATATAAATGAAGCGAGTGTGAACAGAGACCACAGAGCAAATAATAAATAGAAATGCCCTAACACGCAAGCGGATGAAACTAAGGGGTGAGCAGAAACCGAAAAATTTGTCGGTGTATTTAGTTTGACCCTTTGTAAAAATGTTTTGTATTTTGCTTGCGCAGTCAAAATCATGCGAAACAAACGTGGATGACAGTGAAGGAAGCTGGTGCCAAAATCGGCCTCACGTGACCTTTGCCTCTAGCCGTTGAAATCGTACTTAGGGCAAGTCTATCAATTCTGACGTCAGTCAGTGGCTGAAACGGAGATATTGGAGATGCATCTTCTTTGCCTACGCCTAGAAAAAACTCAATCGTAATACTCATAAAAGTCTTAGATACTATATTTTCAATCATCATCATTTCAAAATCATCACTTTGTGGTTTGACATCATATTAAATAAAACAAACGCTTTGTTATAAACCACAAATATATTTAATTATTACCGGTTTCACTTAGCTCAAGCTTCGCCAGGGCAGATATAATAACTGAAGAAAAATACAGGGTTATCGATTATATATAGTTACAGAATACAATAGAGTGAAATAGAAAGAATACAAAAGAGAGAGATAAGAGAACAAAATATTAGAGGGAGACAATATTAACACATAGTAATAATAATAAAAGAGAGTAAATACAACAGTATAATGCAAACATAATGATGTCATTGAAGGGAGATAAATCTACAATATACAAGAAATAGCAGTTATTAATAGAAAATGAACTACTTGATTGCATAATAATAATTAAACGGATGACTGAGGCAACATAACAACGGTATCCGTAACGACATACGAGGTGGTAGTTAATAATTGATAATCTGGGGAGATCTCAGTATCATCTCGGTGAACGACAAGTTCGATACGTTTATTGCGAATATTCTATTTTTGAAAGGTGCAGGATCATAAAGCTCCCAGAACATTATTGTCGACAGCCGCCCGCCATAATTGAAAGGTAAATCTAAAGCTTGTTCGACAGTGAGTCACCTGTGTTTGCTCATTGTGCATTGGTTAAACTAACTTCATGTCTGCGACTACACTGTGATTTGCTTGTTAACATCAACAATTAATTTCTGACTAACATCGCATTGGGGCGAGCTTTGTGGATGGGGTACTTAGAAACGATGGTTAATTAAATATTAATAGGTGTACAGTGTAAATGTAATAATGGTTTCGTTGTGTATCATTCTGGTTAAAGGCGGGTGAGTATACACACTATTAATTATTTTTGTGTATAATTCGTAGAACTCCATTTAATTTTTTTTGTAAATTGAATTTAACAATGTTATTAAGTTCGGCAAATATTTTTACCTTTTTATTATTGTGACAGCTGTTTAGGCGTTCGAACTGCGGATAATCCACATTGAGACGACTTATTTATATGATTTTATTTTCTCCAACCCAATTCTAATTTCGACGGGTTTTTAAAAATAATGATTTATTATCGGTAAAACGGTTAGTTAGAAAATAATTAAAATTCTTTATTCTGTGAGTTTTTTACATTTATAATGTGTTTCCCCGTATTTAAATGATAATTTTTTCTTAAATGATTTATTTAAGTGTTTTGTATTGTTTTGATAATGGAACAATGTGTAATAATATTAATAAATTAGATTTTAATTAGATTAAAAAAAAGAAAAGAAAATAGAGATTATACATGAGACATTTTTTATACAGTCTGGTACCTGATTTTTAATGGTAATCCAATGTATAATTAAATTATGCTAACTGAAAAAAAAAGAAGAAAATATTTTCATCTTTTTTATTTCTGGGAAGAAAAAGGGTGAGTAGGAATCCGGGGGTCAGTGTGTCCAGGTGTGACGCCATACCCGCCTCTCAAATTGGATTCGGATTGGATTATCTATTTAAAGGACCACATCTGCTTATGGCGCCATGAATTTTGCATAGCCTTTTTATATATAATTTCAAGGTCAATGCAAATACCATCAGCATACCTAATCAATTACATCTTAAGCTACGGAGCTTTGAAATATTCACTGGGATTATTTTGTTTTGCTAGAACTGCTCCCAACTATCGAGAATCAGCGGAACTATGGCATCCCCAAATGGGGTTGGTTGTGACGTTTAAGGGGAGGGTAAGGGAAGGCGATTGTGAAGACGAAGGTTAGTAAACACTTTTACAGCTATTCAGATCTGGTCAACAAACACGGTTAAATCCATTGCAAACCACGTTTCGTTTCTCAATGGTGGACTTTCTCTTGGGAGACATATTATTTAATGCTCTGAAATATACTGCAAATATACTACAAACTATTGTATAAAAATAATATATGAAATAACGAACACATAATAAAATTTAGACTCGAACCCAGGAGCTCAGTGGATTAGAGTGCAAAATCCCGGATAGACCATGACATTCTGGGTTCCAGTCCCAGCTGCTACCGTAACATTTTTCTTTTCTTTGTCTTTTCGGTATCGTGCTTCATTCTGTAGTTGTTAATGTTACCTCCAATGATTAAAAATATGTTACAATGAGGTATGTAAACTTCATAAGTAAAAAAAAATTCTTTATTAATCCTAAACTTGTAGAAAAGGTCAAAAGATGTTCCATATATGGGTAGGTATATCCGATACACAACCTAATCGATGCAAATAAATTCGGGTAAAATCTTTTACTTTTGACAAAAAAGGTAGCAACCAAAAATGTATGGGAATTAATTATTTGAAGATGATATTGACAGTTCTTAGAAATCGAGGTATGATACCGATAACGATGACGGGACGGATTGGGGTAGCTGTAGTTCAGTGGATTAGAGCGCAAGGTCCCGGATAGACGATGAGGTCCTTGGTTCGGGTCCCAGCTGCTACCGTAACCTTTTTATTTTCTGTGTCTTTTCGGTTTCGTGTTTCATTCTATATTTGTTAATGTTATCTCCGGTGATTAAAAATAACAAAAAAAAACATTATCGATTGTTCAATCAGAAAAAAGTTTGAAGTTTCGAAATATTTATTTTAATTGTTAAAATAAATTTTAATTATTTTTGTATTTTTGTATTTTTTATAATTTTGAATGTAACTCAAATTAAATAATGTTTTTATTAAGTTCTGGAAGTATTTTTAGTTTTTATTATTGTGACTGCTGTTCCGGCGTTCAAGACCATTTTCAAACAGCCTTTTTCTGGCAGTTTGAGAATGGCCAATTTAAAAAATGTTAAACTAACAATATTTTAATTTTCCAGATTTTGTTCATGGCAATAGAAACGGGTGTTGAATTCTCGCGCGAATCCAGGAAGTAAAGCCAGTCAGTTCATAATTTCTGCGGAATTTGCAAATCTGGCTGGAACTAAAACAAGCATGACGTGAGCCAGTGTTTTTGTGTCGTTGTTTATCTCCTCTTGATTCATACCACAATCCCGGCTAATTAAGGCATCAAGCATGTCCCCTTTGTGTTTCAGTCGCATAAACTGAAACGAATTCTGAGCCTTTTCATTTTCTTCATGTTTACTTTGTAAATTTTTGATAAACATCTTGTTTTTTTTTTTCATTCAGTGGGACACAAAAGAAAACCTTAGCGGAAACAAAAAAATACCATTTTGGTTAGCCGGAGTACCGCTGGCTTATCGGAACTTATCTTATATGATACCGGCAAAAGGGTTTTGTAAACTTTATCTTTATTATTTATTGGGTACGCAAAGTTGGTATTTTATTTTGTCTACGCAATGTATTGGCCTTTAGGTTTCTTTTTATAACAAATAATCTGCAGGATATCAAAAGAGAAAATGGCCCAGCTTAGAGCAACTTCTCGAATCAGGAATTTCTCCCTGAGGGAATATTTTGAAGGGAAAAAACAACGGCATCCCTTAGTTCCCGAATTCATAAACACGGCCAATCGCCTGTTTCCACAATCCGGAAAGGAGAAAAAAGCCTTTTACGTAAAAAGCCAACAAGCAAGAACATTTTTCAGTATACCTAGGCAACTAAGAACAGCTGTGGAGCTATTATTGAGAAGAACTTTAAATCATCGTCACAACACTGTAGGCACAGCACAAAATCAATTTTCTGAATTTTCGAAGAAGGAAACGCTCTTTATCGAAAAGCTTTAGTAACAAGAATTTTCATGGTCAATGCAGCTATTTTCATCTGACAACGTTATTTATTTATTTTATTATAGAAACAAATCAGTCCATTGGTGACAGTGAGAAACAATTTTTCATATTTTTTTTATTTATGTAAATCAAATTTATTAATGTTATTTTTATTATTTTTTTAACTAAATCGGTTTACCGATAACAAGTCTTTATTTTTAAAAACCCGTCGAATTTAAAATGGAGTGGGAGTAAATAAAATCGTATAAATAAGTCATCACTAAATGGATTAACCTCAGTTTGAAAATGGCCATGAAGGCCGAAACAGCTGCCGTAAAAATAAAAACTAAAAATTCTTTCTGATCTTTAAGATAACTTTATTTAATTTGATTTACAGTAAATTTAAGCAAAAATTAAATAGAGTTCTATGAATTAAACACAAAAACAATTAATATAGAAACAATTTCCTGAAATTAAAATCATATGTTATGTTTCGTTGTAATGTTTTATTTATTCATTTATTTACCGGGTGACACGTGCAGTGCATAAGAATGTGTGCATGTGTGAATATATAGTTTTAGGTGTGAAAAGTGGTGATCTACATATTATAGAAGTGATGCCATACGTATGCGTCTGTATGAATTATGCTCATCATAAGTCATAAAGTTTTGAAATATACATTAGAAGGGATAAAAACGCTAAGTTCCATATTTTTTTCTGTAAAGTTGTGCGTACGAAGCAGAAAAAACTCTTGAAAGGCGAACTCTGCGATAGTTTAAATTTATAAACATTAATCTAGATGGAAGTTCTAGATTAACGCTAATTAAAAACTAATTTGTAGCCATCGGAGATATTTCTATAATAAGCTCATCGTGTACCTAACGGTCAATGAGAAAAAATTGTGTTGAAATTTCAGATGGTTATCGCTCAAATCTTATTTTCTTCTGCTTACATATTTAGATCTACATGTTCTTGAATAATTTCAACCGAAACAATTAGTAAATGGACCGATATCATTCCCCTTTCGTCAGTTTTCCAGCGAGTCGTGAAGGTATTCGCTTTCCTGTATGTGACTGCTGAGTTTCAACAAAGGACTTGGCTCTATCTAGAAACAGTACCGCAATAATCATACTGTAGCTGAACATATACTATGTCTTGCCAGCTCACAGACGGCAGGGTATTGGATTTGTTGGGTCGTGGTGGAACTATCATTACTCGCTGTTTAATTAAAATCCTTAGCTGAACTAATGTTTATTATTTCTGATAAGTCCTTAGAGTAAGCGCAATCTCCTTCAAGGCTTCAATTTTTCACAACTTAGATATAGTACCTCAATTGATTACTATACTTTATATCGTATTGTAAAAATTTGTTTAGAGTGCCAGGGAACATTTCTCCCTCTTCCCGTGTCAAATGTGGTTAGAGGTGCATAAATGTGGAGATAATCTTCTCTACCTAGTGAGCGGGCTGCCAATTGCTACTGTAGGGCTATGATTCCTTCACTAAAAAGTCAATTCAGACCTAAAAAAAAATCATGTATGTAGAATTATATAAAAAACGAATGTTCCGAACAGAATTTTAATTTCAAAAACTCAATTTTTACAAAATTTCAACTGGCAAAAAGACTTTATTAAAACCAATTACGATGTAATTGAGAAGGTTGCACGAACGGTCGATTTAAACCGTGATGTATTATTCACGTTTAGAGAAATTACGTGCACCATATTTATTTAACAATTTGATGGTTTACAAAGTCGGAAAATAGTTCACAGTTGATAACGATAAACAATTATTCCTAGATAACGAAGCATTATGGAGTCAACAATTATTTGCATTTAGGTTTTTACAGATTTCATATCAGGCTGTTTTACGAATATATTGAAATTTGTTGGGTGATCCCTCAATATTTAAAAAGACAAGAGTGCCAGAAGAAAATGTAATTATCTAGTATACATATGCGCAGTTTAGGCTAGTTATTAAATTAGTTACCCATTTTTTTTTAAAGGTCAAGGGTTTACTTTCTTCATGAAGAATCTGTGATGTCGGAAAAATATTACAAAGAGGGTTAACGTTTTTCGAAATAACTAAATAATTTCTGAAATTTACCTGTTTGACCGAGATTCACCGACATTACAAAAGTAAATATTTAATCCTTCCTTCTTGTTCTTAAATATAACGAGGGTCCCGATTCTGGTTCTTTATTAGGAGAAGAAATTGTCCTTACCCTTAGGGTTAAATACATTTTGCTTAACTGCGGGTCCGATTTCATATCAATGACAACACATTTTTAAAGGAGTTTGTGGTTTTGCGGTTTAATTATTACAGACTTTCAAATGACAGCTGTCATCCGAGAGAATCGGGATAGTAGTTAAACAAAAAGTCTTTAATGTTGAGGATAAATGCAATGCATTCTCCTTAAAAAGAACTGGATTCAGTCCCCTGATCACCTACACTAATAACTACACGTATTTAGTATGTGTGATACACCTATACTTTTTAATAATACTGTGATAATTTAACCGCAAACTCTTTTATAAATGTATTGTGATTGACATGTAATCGGAATAGCAGTTAAGCAAAATGTCTTTAATCCGAAGGATAAGAACAATGCCATATCATTAAAAAGAACCAAAATCAGGCCCAAATATGAAGAGTTGGGTATTTCTGAACAATCCTCTTTCCTCTATCTTTCACTTCCTTTAGTAACAAAGCATTTTTTGAAACTTTTGTACGGTAACACATATATATGTACATATATATATATATATATATATATTTTAATATTTTCGACGCTTATCCCGCGTTATAATAAAAATTCATTTATGGTTCTTGTCATAGAATAAAAAAGACAAGAAATGAGCTGAGGGCGTGTTTCATGATCCAAAACTCTATTCACATTTCTTTTTCATCATAAAATGGAATGGCAATACCCAATACATTCAGTTAAAGGGAGAGAACACTGTATTTTTATTGGCTCTCTCGGGGCTAGAACCAAAAGATACCAAGCCAAAAGCTACACCGGCTTCCATTCAAATCTACATGGAAGGCATTTCTAGTTTGTATTCATTATTCTATGGTTCTTATATTATTTTTTTCTAATAAATTCTTAAAATTATCAAAGGACAACATTGCTAACTAAAAATGGAACGCAAGGAAACCTTTTGTTATCATTCAGTCGCATTACAATATTAACAACAATACAATATTCAATACTTATATCACCTTAAGCATAAATTCTGCGAACTTTTCGATATTATATTGGTGTTGATTAATTGGCGAGTTTTAAAAAGCAAATAATTTCAATCCTATGTAACAACAATAAAAAAATGAAATTGATATGCAATTTTTCGTTTACACAATCTGATATTTATATATTAAACAGTGTTGTAAACAAAGAATTTTGAATTAATTTCGCGATAATACGATCTCTCTCTTGAAGGAGATCTATAATGCTCCTTCTCTCTTGATGAATAATTCTCGCGTCCATATCGTTGTTCATCGTAATAGCGCGAGCGACGATCGTCCCTGTCAGATGGTTCTCGATAATCTCCATCCTCATACTCGCGATAATATGATCTCTCTCTTGAAGGAGATCTATAATGCTCCTTCTCTCTTGATGAGTAATCCTCGCGTCCATATCGTTGTTCATCGTAATAGCGCGAGCGATGATCGTCCCTCTCATATGCTTCTCGATAATCTCCTTCTTCATACTTGCGATAATATGATCTCTCTCTTGAAGGAGATACATAATATTCTTTCTTTCTTGAAGTATCATTTCCGCGTCTGTATCGTGGCTCATCGTACTCACGATAATATGATCGCTCTCTTGAAGGCGATCCGTAATATTCCTTCTCTCCCGACGTATAATCCTCGCGTGCTGGCGACCTCCATTTATCATCATCCCTGCTGGAGCGTTGGCTTGTGCTTGACGGTGATCGGCGGCGTGAATGATAACTAGGTCTGATATATGACTTAGAATCGTAGTTATAGTCAGAGATATGCTTCAATTTTGAAGGTGAGCGACGGCTTGAACTATGACTAGACCTGTCATGCGGTTTAGCATCGTGATTGTTGTTGGAGAAATAGCTCTGCCAGAGATGGCTGGTTTTAGTCCTCGGCGGAGACCACGCGTCGAAATATCGGTCTATTTTTCTTCTGGGCGAGACGCGCTTAGGCGACGTGTAATCTTTCCTCGCTCTAGAACGCTGGTTTTTGGGGGCGACATGGTCCGTATGTCGGCTGCTTTGTTTACCTGAGGCCGAGGGTTTGTTTCGGCTCTTGTAAACGGTCCGGCTCGAGTCACTTTCACTTTTACGCGGCATTTTTATGACCACTGAAATTTAAATTTTGAGATTGAAATTACACTGCACTTTTGAATTTACTGAACCCGATCTCAGGGTGTGGGTACGAATTCAAATCTGTCCCATAGGGCAGTTTTTCAAACACGAAATGAATCCACGTTGGCGCCAATTGACATGATGGGGTCATTGGGGTTCAGTAGAAACAGGTAACTTCGTTGAGTGTCAAGTATTTTATTAATTCACAATGTAAAATATATTCTTAACTGGTAGGTATTGTGGGTGTCACTTAATTACACGAACTGTTTTTTACGGGTAATCTGCACACGGTCCAGTGGGGAGATTACCAGTCGTCTCGATGTTGGTGTTGCAGAGAGCAGGTGGTACTTCCGGTAGGGGGAGGTTTTGGTGCCGGGCGGACTCGCGTTTCGGCTTTCGCTTGACGACCGGTTTCAGACGGTTCAAGAGGATGATCAGCAGGATGCCAAGGCGCTCGACTGCTGTCCGGTGGTGATTCCTGCGGTGGTGGATATGTGCCTTGATGGGATCACGGCGCTGGAGGCAGGAGGCGAAGGGCACTCGACTGCACTCGAACGGTGGGCGTTGGGGTTCGGCGGTTCCTGCCGAGTTTTCTCGCAGCGTCTCAGGCTGGGGATGCAAGTGGCCTGCTTGCTTTGTAGGAGACGGGAGTCTCGACTACGACCACTGGCCGGACGGTCTCTACTGACTCGTCTCTGTCCACTACTGACCTTGCTTCGGCCAAAGTTCCCCTTTTGAATCCCATCCGAACTATTCTTCGGGTTCCTTCGTGAACTACGAACTGTGGCTCGGTGGCTTTTAATTAGTTCGCCGTTAATCCCCGTAACTGCCTTTTTCTGGCGACTGCGAAATTCCCGGGATTTAAAGCCGGGCGTTTGTAAATTACCCTCAGGTAGACGGACCTCGGGTACCGTATTAGGGATTAGCATAAATCGGTGTTTCCCGCACTTATGGCTTGTATCAATCCACCCCGGTTTCTTGCGGTGAAACAGCGCTGCTTTTAATTTCCACCCCGGCTTCTTGATGTCTTTATAGAGTTCCTCGCTGCAATTTGGGTGGCAGAGAAAGAACCTTGGTGTTGCGTACTGTCGGATTTCCATTTTCTCTGATTTACAGGTTTCGATCGGCAATATCTCTATCTGCTGTTTGTCGCTTGTTTCCATTATGATGCTGCTAGGTATTATTGTTTGCGGTACATCAGCCATTTTCACTTCTGCCGAGTGTACTATTTGGTATACCTCGGTAGGTCTCACTTCCATAGGGGACGCATCTTCTGCGTACTTGTTTTCAATGACGTCATGGGCCGGCGTCGCTACAGGCGAAGTTGATTGAGGCTCTATTTCTGATAATTCACTTTGGATAGGTGAATCTAACTCCGGTGAAGCGCCAACATTAGGAAATATGGCAGAGTCCTCGTTATTGGCTGTCTCCGCCGCCGTGTTTATCTCCAGTTGACAAGGCGGTGAGGCAGTTTCTTCTTCTTCGATGATTTGTGGTGTTGCCGCTGCGGTATGCAGAAATTTTTCTAACGGAAAATTGCACCACCAATTAACTATCTCCCGGAACCTTTTCCAATCAAGTGGTCCTTTGCTTTCGATTATTTGACCCCACGCCATAGAAAATGCTAAATTCACGCCACGAAATTGACTTATCGCTATGTCACACTTCTCGCCTTCTGGAACTTTCCATGTTTCGAAATATATCTCACACTTATTTGAAAATATTTTCCAATCGTCAATATCTTGTCTCGCGAATTCCGCTGTTAGTGGTGGTCTGATATCTTCGCTTGATGAGGGCGCCACAAGGTTTTCAGCCGAACCTTGAAACGGCCTGTAATTATAATCGTTCAGGCGTGATGGTGAGTTCGCTTCTTCGTATCGGGGTTCCTCGTAATAGCACGAGCGATGATCGTCTCGATTATCTCCATCATCACACTCGCGATAATACGATCTCTCTCTTGAAGGAGATCTATAATGCTCCTTCTCTCTTGATGAATAATCCTCGCGTCCATATCGTGGTTCATCGTAATAGCGCGAGCGATGATCGTCCCTCTCAGATAGTTCTCGATAATCTCCATCCTCATAATCGCGATAATGTGAACGCACTATTGAAGGAGATCCATAATATTCTTTCTTTCTTGAAGTATCATTCCCGCGTCTGTATCGTGGCTCATCGTACTCACGATGATATGACCGCTTTCTTGAAGGGGATCCATAATATTCCTTCTCTCCCGACGTATAATCTCCGCGTGCTGGCGACCTCCATTTATCATCATCCCTGCTGGAGCGTTGGCTTGTGCTTGACGGTGAGCGGCGGCGTGAACTATGACTAGACCTGACATGCGGTTTAGCATCGTTATTGTTGTTGGAGAAATAGCTCTGCCAGAGATGGCTGGTTTTAGTCCTCGGCGGAGACCACGCGTCGAAATATCGGTCTATTTTTCTTCTGGGCGAGACGCGCTTAGGCGACGTGTAATCTCTCCTCGCTCTAGAACGCTGGCTTTTGGGGGCGAAATGGTCCGTATGTCGGCTGCTTTGTTTACCTGAGGCCGAGGGTTTGTTTCGGCTCTTGTAAACGGTCCGGCTCGAGTCACTTTCACTTTTACGCGGCATTTTTATGACCACTGAAATTTAAATTTTGAGATTGAAATTACACTGCACTTTTGAATTTACTGAACCCGATCTCAGGGTGTGGGTACGAATTCAAATCTGTCCCATAGGGCAGTTTTTTCAAACACGAAATGAATCCACGTTGGCGCCAATTGACATGATGGGGTCATTGGGGTTCAGTAGAAACAGGTAACTTCGTTGAGCGTCAAGTATTTTATTTATTCACAATCTAAAATACATTCTTAACTGGTAGGTATTGTGGGTGTCACTTAATTACACCAACTGTTTTTACGGGTAATCCGCACACGGTCCAGTGGGGAGATTACCAGTCGTCTCGATGTTGGTGTTGGAAGCCTCAGAGAGCAGGTGGTACTTCCGGTAGGGGAGGTTTTGGTGCTGGGCGGACACGCGTTTCGGCTTTCGCTTGACGACCGGTTTCAGACGGTTCAAGAGGATGATCAGCAGGATGCCAGAGGCGCTCGACTGCTGTCCGGTGGTGATTCCTGCGGTGGTGGATATGTGCCTTGATGGGATCACGGCGCTGGGAGGCAGGAGGCGAAGGGCACTCGACTGCACTCGAACGGTGGGCGCTGGGGTTCGGCGGTTCCTGCCGAGTTTTCTCGCAGCGTCTCAGGCTGGGGATGCAAGTGGCCTGCTTGCTTTGTAGGAGACGGGAGTCTCGACTACGACCACTGGCCGGACGGTCTCTACTGACTCGTCTCTGTCCACTACTGACTTTGCTTCGGCCAAAGTTCCCCTTTTTAATCCCATCCGAACTATTCTTCGGGTTCCTTCGTGAACTACGAACTGTGGCTCGGGGGCTTTTAATTAGTTCGCCGTTAATCCCCGTAACTGCCTTTTTCTGGCGACTGCGAAATTCCCGGGATTTAAAGCCGGGCGTTTGTAAATTACCCTCAGGTAGACGGACCTCGGGTACCGTATTAGGGATTAGCATAAATCGGTGTTTCCCGCACTTATGGCTTGTATCAACAGTATTAAAATAAATGCTTGATAAAATTGTTTTATTTTCCATATGTTAGTCTTATATTTGAGACAGATTAAAAAAAGGATGTTGTGCTTGATAAACTGATTAAACACTCAAATTAATGTCATGTTCTTAAAACGATGAACACGCTTAGCCATCAAGCGAAACAACGCGCAACGTATCGAAAAACACAGCGCACAGTGCCGCGATCTCATGTAAGGCTAGGGACAAAATAAAAATGAAAAAAATCCTACACGTTCGATGACATGGCGATCATTAACAAAAAAAAATTCTCATAATTGGAGACGATGCATTCTATAATTGTAAAAGTGCAACCTCAATCAGTTGTTTTGCAAAGCTCAAAGTGTGAGCATCAGTAGCTCATATCTAATTAACTATAATATTTAACTACCATATCACGTTAACTTTGTAAACTGTAAACTTTGCCTGCTCTGAGACACAGGTTCTCCTAGTGGGACAGGTAGTACTTATAATGCATAGAGATTGTATAGATGAATAAATAATAAAAAAAATCTAGGTTTTTTGTGTTTGTTTCTTACGGAGGTATTTACAGTATTTTGGGATGACAATGTTTGCAATCGTTTCTGTAGATGCCCTCGACGAAAGTTCACTTGCTTAAAAATTTATTTTTTACAACCACGAGGGTCTAATATAGATAGGTTTCAAACTCACAATGTACTTTTTTTAAGTCCTACTAAATTAAAAGCAATTTATTTTTATGCTTGCATTTGGTTTAGCACAGCTACAGACAATTGATAGTAAAAATTATCGTGCCAAAATAATCTCCATATTCAAAACAAACTGAATATGGACACTATGCTCACACTCAGAGCTTTCTTTCCAATGAAATATTACAGCCTGGCAAAATATTGTAGACAAATAATCATTTCTGAAGTAAACATGTCATTTCTATGGCAACCCCAAAGTCTTTGACATTTCATTGTTGTTTTTGAAAAAAATATCATGCCCGATCATTGATGTTTACTTTAGTTATATATTAATAGTTACAAATCATTTCAAATGAATATACCAATAAACAGTGGAACGAGGGAAATTATTTACTGTGTATTCCGGCGCTGTTTAGCTGATTTTCTAGCTAGGAAACTCCTGTTTATCTTTGAAGATGTTTACAAACGCACTATTGAAATGACTGGAAGATATTATGGTTTTTTGAAAAATCATAATACCTTCAATTTCGTACGTGTTTAAACAATATTTTTGTGGATTTCTGCTGATTTTTAAACAATGATAGCAATGTACATTCGGATTAGAGGTTAGGATTTACGTTTGAATTTGACAGTTTATTGTAAACAAAAACGCCCAGAAGAAAAACGACTGAAAAAAAATAAAAAATTACATGAATACCGCACAAGAGTCACAACTGATCCCAACCGGCTGGAGCCAGTGAGACTATGGCTTCCCCAATTGAAGAATGTTGTGAGGCTGAAGGAATTAGGGAGGGGAAGGAGAAGAGGAAGAGGAAGGTGGGGAAATACCTGGCTATTCAGATCTGGTCACCAAACACGGCTAAAAGCCATTTCAAGCAACGTTTCAATTCTGAATGGTGGTCTTTCACCAGGACGATACTGAGAGTATCTTCCACTCTGGAACGTTCGCAAATATACTATATATTATTTTTAAATTAATTAATTGTGGAACAACACATGTTAATTAAATAAAATTTACTTGCCCACGCCGGGATTTGAACCTGCGACCTTCGGATACGTAGTCAAGAGCCTTACCCCTCGACCATGGAGGCCGTCAAAAGGCCGTTGTTGTTTTTTTTTTAAATATTATTTGTATTGTGATATTTTTTATGTATTTTTTCTTCTGTAAAATGTAAATAATAAAAAAATACATCTTCAATAACTGTAAATTCGCTTTGTGGCATCATTTTAAATTAAATAATACAAAATATTCACTTGGACCATTATGCCCATGAGCCATATTCGTGTTGCCATTTAAAACCCTTTGAACGACCACAGGGCCCTCAATTTTTGTCTATCTTTAAATGTCAGACTTGTACATGCATTCCGTTATTGAGGTGATTTTTCATGAAAAACGGCGCTATACAAATTATTTTTCATTATTAGCATAATATGCATAATGCATATTTGGGGGTTAGTTGCATATTTGAGTCTTTTTTCGTCATTATAAACATAGTTCAATCATGTTTTATTCTTGGCCCAGGACATCCGCTGGGACCGCCCGCCGAACTCATACTGAACGGCCAATGTGTGGAGGCCGGTTTGTACGAGTTCGGCCAACTATTTTGAAGGTTGGGCCAACTAGTTCGCCATCGAGGCGATGTCGGGCGAACTCGCCGACTCGAGCCAACATTGGTTCGACGCGTACGAAATATCCCTCTTCACAATCGCCCAAATGTTCGAGTTGGGAGGTTGGGCGATCGTGTAGTCGGGGTTGGGGCATCATATGAAAAAAAAAAGTTTTGCCATGATTTTTTGGTGATTTCCCTTTTCGCTAAAATGTTTTTTTTCTCCCCCAGATCTAGGGAAATTTCCCTAGACATACCATTACTGGCGGCAATGTTGCCATCGTGACAGATTTCTTGTCATTTCTAGCGGGCACTCCGAAATGGGAGAATTTGTGTCTAACGGAATTTCAAAGATATAGGATTCGTGCAAAAATCTAACCCCCCCCCCCTGTGGATAGCTGCTGCGCCTTTTTTTCGTGGTTTTAATGCTCAGCATATCTCTCGGAATATCTGACGGAAATCCAAGTCAGCTTTAACGGAATCTAACGGAATTTACTGTACATGCTAGCGGAAATGTATATTTCAAGATGGTAAAACTGCTGGAGGGAGAAACACAAAGGTCGGCAATCTGCTATAGCAAAAGGTGATTCATTTTATGTTTATTTTAATTGTCTTAAATAGTCAATTGTCCAGTGGATTGGGCACTTGACATGCAGTCGGATGAGTCGAGTTAAATACAGTGAACACCAACTTACTCTCTTTTCAATATGAGTTATGCTTGGCGAAATAAGAGTAAATAATGTCTTAGTATATTGTAAAGGGAAAGTACAATCATAACTTACATACTATTATGAAGCTCCTGTCTTTACTATCTGTAAGTGTGTGAGTTTATAATTTTATTTTTCGAATTTGGAACCCAAAAATAAATTTGGTTAATTAGTAGGTATGTTGATTGAGCAAGGAAAATATGAACCATTCCATACCCGAGGATCTTATAAACGTGGGTTGACTCTACCATGGTGTTATAAAAAGAATACTGACTATAACTAACCCTATTTCCACCACCGCCAGAGATAATTTGACTGGACACAAGACACAGGGTTTTGATGGGGTTGGTATACCGAGATGGTAATGATAACAACATGTATTAAAAATTGAGAATATTTATTAAAAATAGAAATAATAATCGTTTTAATAAACTTATACATATATTATATTTTAAAGCTAAATGAACATTTTTGATGTAAAAAAATTTACACACCTACAATACGATTTAAAAATTAAAATAATTTTATAATTTTTGGCACTCAAGTAGACAGCAATTTAATGTATTCATGTTTGGGATTAGGATGTTAAATTTTTTAAAACATTCATGAAGCAGGTTACGTATTTAGATTTTAGTAAATACATTAGTAAAATTATGGGCTCCACACTTGCAGCCAATACAAAAAAATAATGATGTTATAAGAGGTCTACTTGAAGATCTATATTTCTTTACTAATTAAAAATATAATGAAAAAATAAAACAGTAAGACATAAAACCAGAGATGAATCAAATGGTTACTAGAATTTCCTGGGGACTGCTGCAAAAGATTCTCAGGACCTTAATTACCATTTTCCATTCACAAGCTGCTAAAAGCATTACAACATATTAATTCATAATTTACTTATAAAATAAGTCAATACATATGTATATATTTACAAATGAAAAGTATCTAAAATTGCGGGGCACAGTACAACATGTATTACATTTCTAATTAAATATATATTTTTTATGGTGTATTTTTTTTAGCATTGAAAAAAGTTAATACTGAATTTCATTCAATAATAGAATGTATGTATTATAATATAAAATTATTTACTCACAAGACACATTTCCCGAAGCGTAATTATATTTTTGCACACATTTATGACGCAGCTTGAAATAGGCAAACAAAATGTAAGGTAATGGCAACACTATTGTGACTTGATAAAAAATGTGAGATTATGTGGAAGTACATTATAGGAATATAATAACTGTGACCTAATATTTTAATATTCTGTAATACTGAATTGCATACATCGTAATATTATATTATTTTAAACATACAAAAGTCTTACATTATAGTAAACAACATGTTCTAAATATTACAATTGGCACTTGATTATCAACAAGGATACTTTTTGAAGTTATTAAAATGACATTAACCGAATTTACATTTGAAAAACGACTAAATCACATAGTTTTTGTATGCTCAATAGTTTTTAGAGCATAAATATAACAACCCTGTTCTGTATACGTTTTGCTTCTAACCTAATCGATATATTGAACTCTACTCTATCCAAGATGAGCTTGAGCTGTATTGGCTGTATATAATAAATGGTTTTCCATATTATAAAATACCCTGACATGGTAATTGTGGTGTTTCCTACCGATGCGTTTTGTGAAGAATGTCACTGAAATTGTAAGCAATCACTTGAATGAACAAGATTATCAATTTAACTTGTTGATTGTACACATTCATAATGCGTATTCTCAAAGATGCGAATGAATAAGATTATCATTTTAACTTCGCGATTGTACACAATCATAACACGTATTCTTAAAGATGCAAATGAATGATAGATAAGTTTGGCAATAATTCTCAGCAGCATAAAAAAAATGTGAATATGTAGTAACAAAGCCTACTTATTGATATTCAGTTAAACAAAGCCATAAAAATATGCTATGTTAAAAATTTTTATAGAATTTTGTCACAACATCAAGATGAACTTTTGCAGTGAATGCGGCAACACATAAATCACTGAAGCACAATTTTAAAATCTAAACAACACTCCTGATAATATATCGTCGATGCTTTGTAGAAAGGGCAAATAAGTGGTTTTTAGAAAAACATCTTTACAGATGATCCAAGAGTTATTATTATAAGTTATAAGCCTGGACTCATCCGTGAAAATGTAATTATTAAAAATCATTAATAGAAAACTCACAAAGTAAAGAAAGGGGTATAAAAAGCTCGTTTTGTAGAAATGTGATATGGTAATTCACTTTTTCTTCAAAACAGCGACAACATGTTGGTGAATAATAAGCATTACATATAATTAAAGTCAGTCTATCGGGTCATACTATCCTATATCAACCAGGTAAATATATAGAATTACTAAAAGTTAAACCATTAAACAGGTATATAAATTTTCAGGCAGCAAAACAATAACAATGAGCGTAAATTTGTTCATAACTATGATATATTATTCTGATCCAGCGGGAAGTTTGTGACCAAGAGTTTGGTTGCTTTCGCTAGTTCATAAGCTGCTGAGGGAATACGGAGCATCGTGTCTCCTTCGGAAGTTTCACCGCTGTTACCCCAAAGGCTGCATGCCCTGGAGAGACCCTCGCATGATGTTGAAAGCTGACTCAACACAGAGCAAATGTTTTCATCTTCGCATTTCTGAAACAATTTTAGAAAATAAAGATAATGCAAATATGTATTAACATCACCAATTCTTCCAAGTTTGTTAATTAGGTTGGCACTTATGATAAATAATTGAATCATGATTATGTCAATTTGTCTGTATTTATGCAATTGAATTGGCTTAACGTAATACAATTACAGGTAAAATTTACCTCAGGAAATATGTTCAGCAATTGATGGACCGTCTGATTTATTTTGTCAGCCTTGAGAATAAATGTATGCCCAAAGGTGGTGGTGTCCTGCATGGCAGCCCACAGCTCTCTGATTCCTTTGGTTACCCCCTCGGCATAATTGTGGACATCTTCAGCAGGGGGCATGCTCGAAGCCAGATTTTCCTCAGGTACTAAATTTGTATTGCCTAAACTTTGAGCCAGGCCTCGATCTAAACCACCCACAGTTGTTAGCTAGAATTACAAATAACAAATACGTAAGTAACAATTTATTAAATAGTGTAACACCGATATACATGGTCAGCAATGGAATACAATTAACAGCCTTAAATTAGAAGAAGATGCCGGCCGAGAAAGCGGAATGATTTCACGGGCACTTCCGACCACCCCTTGCTCGAGTGAGGAAAGATATAATACAACCTTGTATGATGTGAATTTGTGCTAGAATCGCCAATAAACAGTTATATACACATTTATATACTATTATTTGATATTCCCTGCATAACAAACCAGTTTAAGTGTTACAATAGATCAGTCATAAATAATTATGAATAGCAAATACATGATATTTAATCATTGAAGATAATACATACTGTGAAACTCTCTTAAGAAGTTTTCTAAGGGACCGGAAAAACTATACTTCTTAAGCATGAAAACTACTTAACTCCTTGAGGCACAAACTCTTTTTTTAAAAACCACAAATCCTTCGAAAATGTCAAACTTATAGCCAAACTGTGCAGCGCCACATATGATTGCTAGTGTAAACTAATTAGTCAAGAATCCACATTTCATAATTAGTTATTAAATTTTTTAACAGAGGTTTAATGGTGGTTTTCACAGAAATATTTATTTTATTGGCGATTGTTGATACCACGGTGCTTCAAAGAGTTAAGCGAGTTTCACTGCATTAACAAATCTCAAATGAAACAGAAAATACAAAAGTAATGGTCGCATCTGGACACGAACCCAGGACCTCTCGGTCTATCCGGGATCAGCGCTCTACCAACTAAGCCACCTTATTGCTTTCCATCATTTGTATCAATATCATATTTCAAGAAAAATAAGTTATTTCAATAAAATTGAATACATGATATTTACCTGGTGTTTAGTTATTTGCCAATTGAGTTTGGGTCCTTCTCTGGTTTCATACATACTGATAGGTCTTTGATTAGTTCTCCCCAATATTCTACCATCAAATATTTGGGGTTCTTCAGATTCTTTAGTATTATTGCTTTCAATGACAGTTTTAAAATTATGCGGACTGTTAAGCAACACGCTAACATCACGAGTTGGAGGGGAGTGCCCCGCCGTTACTCTGTTCTTGTCAAGAATATTTCTCAAAATAACATTCTCATTTTTGAGGTTTTCTACAGTTTTCTGCCACTGCTGTAACTCAGATTTAAGTTCTGATATTAGGTTATCTTTTGAGTTCAATTGATCCTGCAACTGTTCCATTTCTTTTGTATTTTGAACAACTGAGATATTTTCGTGAATAGTTTCATTGTGATTGACAAATTGCGCTTTTTGTACTGGATTAAAGGACTGTTCAATCGGTACGGAAGCCTCGTACGCCTTGGAAACAATTTCTCCACTTTTGGGAGAATTATTTATATTTAACTCTCTGTGATTCTGAAAAAGTTAATTGTTAGTATTATGTTTCAAGTGCATAAATATAAAACAATGTGACCAATAAGAATTGTTGCCAAGATCTTACATTCTGAACCAAGGGGGTTAATGCTGCATAATCATCATCTGAAGCAACAGAATCGTAGAGAGGTTCGTCATCTGACAAATGGGAAAATTGTTTTAACTTATTTGCTTTCCTTATATTATTATCCATTGCCGACATGTTGTTTGCTAAAAATCAAAATAAAAACATAGAATCAGCAATAATAGTAGGAATAATCTTAAGAACATCACCAACTCTTATACAGATTTTACTTCTCACGACGACGCAGACCATTGAGGTCCAAGGCCTTGGCTTGGCCTAAACAGAACAGCAAATGCATACTAAGAAATGAATGTTTGTAAAGTTTAGTAATTAATTTACTGTGTGGGTTAAGTGTGGCGATATGTTGTCGTCTCGTAGCATCCATGAGGACATCCCTCAAGAGGGAGCCCATTTCTGCTGGGGAAAGTCTAGCGAGTTTCTGTCTTCCTTGATTCCTGGGTGCGCTCAAAGCAGGATTGACAGGCAAGAATGCCACTCCAAATCTCTCCAAGCCAACTGCACTCGTGTTCCATACTGAAATAAATTACATGATAATTATGTATACAAATAATAATTTGATGAATTGAAACTGTTTGTAATGAAATCAAAGCACAATATTTTATTTTTATTTGATTATATGCCAATTTGGGATTTTTATTTTATTATTACCTGCTTCACACTCTCTGCGATCAACTTCGTCATATATGTCCATAACTAGCTCTTCAAATAAATGATTGGGTAGCTGTAAATCGAATTAAAAAATAAATGAAATTGCATTCAATACACATATCAGTCTTTCAATGGAATAACAAAGGAAGTATTTAAGATAATGGTGTATACACATGTGCAGTGGCGTGCAGTCTACAGAGGCTGTAAAAACCTGTGCCTAAGAAAGTGGAGTGTAAGAATTAATTAAAAATCTCAATCGTTTTACCATAGTAAAATGTTTCCATTTAACAAAATTCTACTTTTCTGTTGCAACCTGTCCTAGATCACACATAATAAAAATACTATCTTTCTCGGGACAGTATTTTTAGCTATGTGCATCAAATAGAATTACGTAAGTCACTCAAAAATGAATCCTATATTGGCCTATAATTACACAGTTCTCAAGGCCACAAAAATATGCAATTGCAATCGAAGAGCCTACGACCTACCATTGGTCATAGAGCAGTGCACGCCACTGCACACTAAAAGCCAATGTATGTTTAAAGATAGTCATTTACGATTTGAGATAAGAAGATATGGCATAATTAACGACTTCCTTCAGATTTATTAAACGGATTAAGTTACTAACCAATTGGAGTTTTCCACGAGCTGCTTTAGCAATATCGGTCATTTCATTGGAGTCTGTTTTGTCAAGGTTAATGTAGTGTTGTCCGGCAGCATGATCAGGCTTCTTGTTGCAGAGGTAGTATGCTAAACGATCTGTCACTTCATAAACAAGTTCCACCATCCTTTCAGCTAGTTCAAAATGTCCCCCTTGTCTGTAAAAATAAAACATTTAATCCAAAATAACAGTAATTGTAACAACTTTCAAACAGGGTGAAGCAATTTAAAGTTACAGCATAATTCAATAAATACAAAATTTGAGATTAAGTTAGGTTTAAAGCATTTTTAGTAGATTGCACTTCCATCACAATTAAAGGCTTCCTTCAGAAGTTCTCCTCGGTTGACTCATTTGCTAAGTGGAAGGTAAAAACATATCTTTATTCACCTCGCTGCTTGAGAAGGGTTGATCCCTGAGGCATCTCGAGTGTTGGGATCAGCCCCCCAGGCCACAAGTAGTTCGGCTTGACTAGAGTGTCCGGCGCGGCAGGCCACATGCAAGCAACTTGTACCCTTTTCCTGCACACAAACCAAAATGTTAAACACAAATTACAAGTAAAGCTTGCTATATTTAACTGACGAATGAGAATATTTTACTTCTTTTTTTCTCTCCCTTCATCTTATTTTTGCTGTCAAAAGTTGCCTCTTACGAAGTTATAGAACCTCTCTCAAAGATACCCCAAGGATGTACAGTCCATAGAGGATGTAAAGCATTCCCAAAAGAGGAGAAGAACAAAAAGGATGTGCAGTCCATAGAGGATGTAAAGCATTCCAAAAAGAGGAGAAGAACAAAAAGGATGTGCAGTCCATAGAGGATGTAAAGCATTCCAAAAAGAGGAGAAGAACAAAAAGGATGTGCAGTCCATAGAGGATGTAAAGCATTCCAAAAAGAGGAGAAGAACAAAAAGGATGTGCAGTCCATAGAGGATGTAAAGCATTCCAAAAAGAGGAGAAGAACAAAAAGGATGTGCAGTCCATAGAGGATGTAAAGCATTCCCAAAAGAGGAGAAGAACAAAAAGGATGTGCAGTCCATAGAGGATGTAAAGCATTCCCAAAAGAGGAGAAGAACAAAAAGGATGTGCAGTCCATAGAGGATGTAAAGCATTCCCAAAAGAGGAGAAGAACAAAAAGGATGTGCAGTCCATAGAGGATGTAAAGCATTCCCAAAAGAGGAGAAGAACAAAAAGGATGTGCAATCCATAGAGGATGTAAAGCATTCCCAAAAGAGGAGAAGAACAAAAAGGATGTGCAGTCCAGAGGATGTAAAGCATTCCCAAAAGAGGAGAAGAACAAAAAGGATGTGCAGTCCATAGAGGATGTAAAGCATTCCCAAAAGAGGAGAAGAACAAAAAGAAAAGATTAAAAAAAAATATCAATCTATAGAAAAATAACAGAATCTTTCCATTCTGCACCTGTTCTATGGACTGAACGTTCATGCTTCAACAGATACGTTTGTCACTTACTAGAACTTTAGAGATTAATAAGATAAATGCTTGATTGAAAAATATGTAAATAGAATAAATTGGAACATCACTATTTGGAAAAACATAACCTAATAAAAAATAACAGTAAAAGCATTTTTAAGTTAGCTTGAACAAGGTACGACGTAATAAGTTTTTACCTGACTGAAATAATTAGGATCAGCTCCTTGGACCAGGAACCGCAGCGATATGTCCAGGTTGGCACTCCTGACGCTCGAGTGCAGCTGCCTGCTGAGCTCCGCCGCACTGCATGGCACATCGTCACGCCGCGGCCGGAACACGTAAGCCAGCCTGCGGTGCTTGGCCTGAATGAACTCAGCCTTGGTGGGACTGAGACAAATTTATCATTACCTATTATATTCAGAAAAAAAATGCTGTGATTCTGCTGTTGCAACCTATTTCTGATAAAAGCATTGTTTATGAGAAAGAGGTAACGATGAAGGTAATTAAAAGTGGTTTATCTGTATATTTTTGTAAATGTGTTTGACTTCACACTTTATGAATGTTCTTGGCATTATGCACCCCAAGGTGAATAGAATACGAGAGCTAAATGAGCTGTGGGGAAGTTGGGAGCATATGGCTAAATTCAAATTACAGGAATAAACACCAGATTATGACATTTCAATTTGTGATACGTAATTGTTTGTTCCTGGTTGGTAACTGAAAATAATATACATATTCTAGACTTGAACGTATTATAGATTAGGGTAGTGGTTCCCAAATTCATTTGACCCGTGTCTCCCTTGCTAAGGTTTACCAAAGGCTCCCGTGTCAATTTTTAAATGGAGTGATAATATACTTCATCACAGCAAATGCCGAAAATACAGCTTAGCGCCGCTCCTGGGAGGAAACCGGACACTTTTCAAACTACTAGATTACGGTCTTAATTATACAAATCATTATAGTTTTAAATTGTTTATTTTACATACTGTAAAGAATCTTTGGGTTGAGGTTTTCTTCTCAGGTGTTTGGGTGCTGCCGGGTCAAGAAGGGAATGTTCCCAAATACTGTTCACATTTTGAGCAGTTAGGGAATTGACCATCTGAAAACACACATCATTAATTGCAAGTAAACCAAATTAATGAAAGTATAACAATCGACTTCAAAATAATTATTAACTAACTGTCAATAGCGATGGTGGCCATATTCCTTGACGTAAAGACTTCACATGTGAGATGTGCCGCCCCATGCTGCGGTGAACACTGCAGCATTGTATGCAGAGCAAGATCCCTCTGTTGATTGATGCCCATGATGGATCTAAAATTAATCACTGAAGATTAGTGAAAGTAGGATGAACCATAAAACATTCAAATAAGATATTAAATGAGTTTTGGCTGAAGTAGAAACAAATGGATTTTAAATCTTAAAAAATAACATCCTTTAATTCTGCAGTCAAGAAATTTACTAGCTCCTAGCTATTTTCTGATATTTTTATTACCAACATTAAAATGATCAAATTTAATGATTTGCCAGAAAGCAGTGTGTACCTAAGAAAATCCTTATATAGTATTAGTGAGTAAATCATTTTTACATTACAACTTACAATTTTTTCCTGCCTCATTTATATCAACGGTCCCAACGTAAGGTTTTGAATCTGCATTTTGTGAGGTTTACAGGATAGTGAAAACAAAGTTAGATTTGACTTTCTACACGGGATGCATTGTGCAGTTCTGAAAATTTCTAATTCAAAAAAAGAAGGATTTAGAGGTAAATTTTTGGAATCATCTGTACTATATAGTTTAAGACAATAAAACGAAAATGAAAATTTTCCAGATTCGACACTTTACATTGGGACCGTCGATATGTAAGAATCTATTGTATTTTATACTTATCTTAACATTTGGATATTTTTCTACCTTCTAAATATGAATACATGTTTTTCTATACTTGAAACTGTTTTCTATCATTATAAAAATGTGAATTTATACCTAATAATATGACCAAACCTACCTGTTTGAAAACATTTATTAATGCAAATATAAACGATGTCAATGTTTAACTGCTGATAAACTACACAAGTAGTTTAGAAAGATTTAAATGTTAATAAATAAATAAAATTATCATCTCGATAAAATCTGTCGTCAGTTTCCAGACGCCACCCATATAAAATGTTAACTGTATAATGCAGTTACTTGGGTTTAACTGTTAGAAAGTCATTTATTTGATACTGTAACCACTATTTTCATACTTAAAACTAAATAGTACATCAATTTAAAATGAATGGATTCATCGACAAGTTTGTGCAGAACTTTTGAGGCATTTTGAAGATGAGTAAATCTGATTTTTAAAATGTATAACCTGCACTGGGCATTTCAATTGAATTCTTACCAGAAGACCCACAATCGGCACATATATCAATGGAAGATCTTGATTTTGAGCGAGACATTATATTTAAAACAACCAACTTAATCGAATTTCAATTAACATAAATAAAAACACTCATCGCCATAACATTCAATACATAATCTAAGACAAATAGACAACCCAAGTCATAGATATACCACCCAAGTCTGCATAGTTTTAATACTTATCTATGGTTACGGATGTCACGGATGAGAGATAGTTCAGATGATAGATGAGACATTCTGTTATCGGTTGGTACTTATTTTGGCATTTGTTAGACAAATTCTCACGGAAGTTGATATACACATAACTAATGACCGAATTCACAGACATACTTATTTTCTAAACATGTGCAAACTCAATTCTTAATAATGTTCCTAGACTAGGACAGGCCTTGAAAAAATTGCACAAAGGATAGCCGCGTGCATTTTGTTCGGACCGGAAACCATCGTAAAGCTTAGACTCATCGTAAAGTACCCTTAGCTAGTATTTTAAAACGTCGGTATAATTTATCGAAAGAAACTGTAACCCGAGGGCAGCAATAAACCTAAAAGGGCTTGAGCGGCCCGCCAGACAAAAGGGTCATAAACCGTCCGTTGAGGGCCACACGACCTTGCTAAACCGTGAGACAAGTTTTAATGGCTTTATTGCGGAACGGGCCTACCGGCGACATCTTGTGGTCGAACTAGGTAATGGTCGACAGCGCCGATGACAACCAGCCACAGAAGGAGCTAGTCGTCGACAGTTGAGTTCAGAACCCCGGCTCGGAAGGTTGCCCCATCTCCGTCTTTCGGAGAGGGCACCCAGGCCGCGGAAGTCGTTGAAACATGAGAGAGATGACAACCAGCCACAGGAAGAGCTGGTCGTAGAGACAGTTAAGTTCAGAGCCGCCCGTCGTCGAAGTCGCCCGAGCCGGGGCTCGGAGAGGGCACCCAGGCCGCGGGATCAGTGGAGTTACGAACGCAGGCTGGAGGTTGTCCCATCTCCGCCCTTCGGAGAGGCCGCCCAGGCCACGGGACAAGTCGACTGTACGCTTCCGCCCAGGAAAGTGTCCCATCGCCGCCCTTCGGAGAGGCCGCCCAGGCCACGGGAAATTTTTTTTAATTTTTTTTATATGAATACCGCACAAGAGTCTCAACTGCTCCTAACCGTCTGGAGCCAATGAGACTATGGCATCCCCAATTGGGGAATTTTGTGAGGCTGAAGGTATTGGGGAGGAAGGAGAGAAGGAAGGTGGGGAAATACCTGGCTATTCAGATCTGGTCACCAAACACGGCTAAAAGCCATTTCAATCAACGTTTTAATTCTGAATGGTGGTCTTTCACCAGGGTGATACTGAGAGTATCTTCCACTCTGGAACGTGCGCAAATATACCATATATTATTTTTAATTAATTAATTGTGAAACAACACAATTAAATAAAATTTACTTGCGCACGACGGGATTTGTACCCGCGACCTTCGGATTCGTAGTCGAGAGTGTTACCCCTCGACCATGGAGGCCGTCAGTGAAATGATGTCGACTGCACGCTTCCGCCCAGGAAGGTACCATCCTCACCCCTCGGAGAGGCCACCCAGGCCCTCTGACCGCAGTTACTGCCGAGGTCCGGCCAGGAAGTTACTGGTCTCCGCCCTCCGAAGACCAGCCACACCACTCTGGATAGTTATCGTAACAGGGAAGTGCCTTTGAACTCTTGCTGTATTCCTCCCATCGCCCAATGAAATTAGTTTTAAAAATATAGATCTTTACGTAGAATAAGCCAAGTGAATCTCTAGTTTTAAGAATCAAGTAAATCTCTAATTTTGATGTCCTTTTTTATGAGTAGTTAAGATTAAATTGAGTTTACGACCAACCCCTTGAGCTGCCAAATAAATCACTTATTGTAATTATCTAAAGCGAGTATCAGTTCTGACATTTTTGCATTATTCCTAGAATTATAACTCATCGAAATAAGAGCAATTTATCAAAGTCAAATCTTTCCGTTTGCACATCAATATTGTCAGATTTCAAACGAAATTATAATGAATCGTGGTATAAATATTTTGTAAACAACGCTTCTCTTGAATTGAAAATTATTCCAATGAAATAGTAATCGAAATTATTACGAAAAAATGTTCGAACATTGAAAAACAAACTAAAATATAACATTGAAAGATTTTGTATTTTTGGTACTCCGTTTATGACAAAATGTTCTTTCTGAATGGAATTTCAGTTGCTTTTTAAGCTTAGGCTGCTCTCTGACGGTCCGGTAAGGAACGAACATTTCACTCGTTAGTGCAGACACTGCACAGAAAAGTCAAGTTTGCTAAAGTAAGGTAACGTTTTGCAACGCAGTCCATTGTGGGAATTTTCTGCGCAGTGTCTCCAGTAGCGAGTGAAAAGTTCATTCCTCACCGGACCGTGAGAGAGCAGCCTTAGCTTGAGAGGTATTTACGTTCGTCAAGTTGCTATCGGGTAGGTTTCCTAATAATCCAATCAGACTTATAACATTCAACGTATACTGAAATATCAGCACTTGACAAACAATTTCCTGAAACACTTCCATTGTGATACAGTGCATTCATACCGTATCTATGAAAAGTTAAGCAGTTCACCTTAGCTTGTTGCATATATTTAATATAATATTATAATATTCTATTAACAGTAGGGGTAGGTAACAATAGGGGGCAACGCTCGCAATACAATTGTCACAAATATGTTATAGTACCCGTGTGTGATGACTGTATGGCTTGTATTTGACGGCCTCTATGGTCGAGGGTTAAGGCTCTCGACTACGAATCCGAAGGTCGCGGGTTCAAATCCCGGCGTGCGCAAGTAAATTTTATTTAATTAATTTGTACTATTTCACAATTCATTAACTTCAAAATAATAAAAGGTATATTTGTGCACGTTCCAGAGTGGAAGATACTCTCAGTATTGCCCTGGTGAAAGACCACCATTCAGAATTGAAACGTTGCTTGAAATGGCTTTTAGCCGTGTTTGGTGACCAGATCTGAATAGCCAGGCATTTCCCCACCTTCCTCTCCTCCTCCTCAACACCTTCAGCCTCACAACATTCCCCAATTTGGGATGCCATAGTCTCACTGGTTCCAGACGGTTGGGAGCAGTTGGGACTCTTGTGCGGTATTCACGTAAAAAAAAAAAATGGGGAGCGATGTCGTGAGATACGAGTATGCAATGCCCACATATTATATTAACCGTCTGTAACCCACACTATTTTCCCAGTGCCGGGAATAAGCGCCTGTTCACCATAATAATTAATGTTGCCTCTGAGAAGGTGCTATGTAAAAAAACACGGTTTGGACTATGGATAGAGCTGTTTTTTTCTTTTCGTTTTTGTCCATGCTCTTCCTTCGCTGTCAAAATACTGTCAATTTCACGTTTGACAGTAAATTTTTGAGCATTCTTCGTATTCCTACTTACATTCACTTTTATTTATATAATTAATTTTAAACCATGGCCTCTCGTTTTAGTGGAGCATTACAGTTGACCGATTTGGATGATTTCATCACACCATCACAGGTGATTATTATGATAATTTTAACCTTCTGTTCAATTTTTCTAAGCCGTTCTTTCTTATATTAGTAATTCATTACCAAAATATTTTTTTAGGAATGCATTAAACCTGTAAAAATCGAGAAGATCAAGAGGGAAACTGGAGCTAAAATTAAGATTGAAAGCGAGGGTTACTTTCAAGTATCAAATGGCTCGGAACACAAACTAAAAAAAGTTGAAATAACTCTTGCCGATTGTTTGGCATGTAGCGGCTGCATCACGTCTGCTGAAAGTGTGTTAGTGACAAAACAGAGCCAGGAAGAACTACTGAGGTAACCATACGAAACTTGCGTGCACGGTCCCTTACTACCCTAAGCATTCTACTACTTGCAAAATCATTTCCAATACTAATGTGAGATTTACATTCAGTGCATTAGTTGTCTGGCATTCAGAATTTGAAATCTTATAACAGAAAATGGAAGATTATTTGTATTTTCTTTTATATTATTTGTTTATGGCAATCTGCATAATGGTTTTTAATTTTTTCAGAGTATTCAGTCAAAGGAAAGTTATTGAAGAGGACATTGAACATGAAATAAAGTTGATAGTTGTCTCTATCTCCGTACAACCTGTGTTATCGTTAGCAGCTAGATACGATTTATCTCCCGAAGACACGTGTCAAAAATTAACTGGTAATTTTGAATTTTAATCAACTTAAATATTTTATTTTTAGTATTGAATAACTCAAGATAGTGAAACTCCCATCTGTGGAAGTGAATATTACAATTGAATGTGGGTTATAAGGTGCATGGCTATAAAAGAAGTGAAAACCATTTGTGTGTGTCATCAAATACTGTAGAAATATAATAATACCCGCAGCTCCTGACATATACTATACACTGAGATGGCAAGATGCTAAACCAGCGCCCCTAGTGGCGCGAATTGGCGAAATTGGACTTTTCCATACTTTGTAATAGATCTTCTGTGAAATATGTTCTTGATAAGTTATAGAAATCGAAAATTCAAAAAATATTATTAGGTAACAACCTACATATGATTTCACTCCCTTTTTGCTCATGTATATATATATTTTTTAAAAAGGCAGATGAGCATGCTTCCAAGTCAATATGTTCGATCGAGCAAAATCACCGAGCAAGAACGTATGTGGGTACTAAGCTGTAGGATTTAATCTTCTTTAAACCAATATTTTAAAGTTTTCAATAATAATGTTATGTTTTTAGGTTTCCTGAAGAAAATGGGAGCCGATATGATCGTTAACATGCAAGTAGCAGAGGATTTTGCTTTACTGGAATCACAAAAGGAATTTGTGGAGCGTTTCAAATCGCATTCAGATAACCCTACCAATAAAAGTTTACCAATGCTGGCTTCTTCTTGCCCAGGTGAATTGGAGAATCATTTCAATCAATCTTTTGTTTTCCACAATGGTGGACTTTGAACTTAAAAATGATTAATATCATTTAGGATTTTATATTATAGGCTGTTGTCTGCAGATCTTGCAATTATGCACAATTGAGAAGAAGGCACGCGTGCATACAATTATTGTTCTACTTCAAGGACGTCTGTCATTATAATAAATTACATATATTAGGTTAGAATTATTTAAATGAATAATGTTGGCTGCTTACTTTACGACATGGAAACTTCGATTACTTACTATACAGAGTTACATTTGAACATATCGTCGGTCCCAATGAACAATGTCGGATGTGCAAATGGTAACTTCTTATTAGAGCTGTTTAAAGTTTTGTTTCTACTTGTTTAGAGTTTCACGTCTATAATTGTATTGTTTTTGAGATAAAGAAATATATTGTTGTTTTTGATATTTTGCATAAACCCTATTTATTTCATTGGAGAAATATATTATTGTAATTACTGCAGCTCTAATATAAAGTTGCCAATTTGCAAATCCGACATTTTTCATCGGAACTGTCGATATTGTCTAGGCTTGGTAGACATGAAACCGGTAAGTGCCAAATTAAATAATATAATGTGTAACTGTTTTGAGTATGTTTGTTTTAGGTTGGGTGTGCTATGCTGAGAAGACCCACGGCCACCTATTGCCTTACATTTCAACCACAAAGTCTCCTCAGCAAATTATGGGATCACTTGTTAAGCAGCATTTGGCGAACACAAAAGAAGTTCTACCGAATAACATTTATCATGTGACAGTAATGCCGTGCTATGACAAGAAACTCGAAGCTTCCAGAGAAGACTTTTTCAGTGATGTTTACAGCTGTCGGGATGTAGACTGTGTCATTACATCAAGTATGTAATAAAAGTTTTTTTGTTTTGTTTCTGCTTTTATAGTTTTTTATAAACAATGTTGTGCAAAAGCATTTATTCATTATTTGGTTCATCATTTTTGATCAGCATTAATTTCTGTTTTTAAATATTATTTTAATCACTTACAGTTGAAATAGAGCAAATGCTTACTTCGGAGGGCAACACCCTGAGTGATTTTGAGTCCGTTCCCATGGATTATCCCTGGAATACCGAAGAGCTGCAGCTAACTGCTGAACAGATGACGGCCCATATCGGCTCTGGATCAGGTGGATATGCAGATCACATCTTTCACTATGCTGCCAAGGAATTATTTGGTGAAGATAATGTTACCTTGCAGTACAGAAACTTAAGGTGATCCAAAAAACTTTTTACAGAGAATATAAGAGTCTTAGGATAATAGGTATAGTACAATAGTCTAGTATGTAGGTACAGTAGACACTCTCTTAACCGGCGCCCCTTTAACCGTCCTGCCGCTTTAACCGGCCTCTTCTAGGAATGCCTCGCGCCCAAAATACACGCAGACAAGTAGCAACTTGAACGTCTGGTGGCGCCGCGACAGTGAGTCAGTCACTTTGCGTCTGCTCTGTGATTAGCATCGCAAATTTTGCAGTGGTGTTTTAATGTTCTAAAGTGTTTTTTTAAAGAAAATGAGTGGAGTTAAGAGGAAGCGTGTTGTTGTGTCAATGGAGCAGAAGTTACAAGCTATCTAGCGACTTGAAAAGGGTGAATCGATACAACCAATTAGTTGAAAAGACTACTGAAAGTGATTTTTTAAATGTGTTTTTCACTACCTTCTCTTTAACCGGCTTTTTCGTTATCCGGTCCCTGGGTCGGTTCCGTCAAGGCCGATTAAGAGAGCGTCTACTGTATGTACATAATATATTGTATGTTTATATAGGGTGTTTTTTTAAGAGCTTGAGAACTTTAAATAATAATACAAGATATAAATAGTGTTGGAATGAATTTTTTATTATTATAATCTGGTAGATAATTTCATGGCATTTATTTTTTAAATATGATTTCCGGCATATGTCCGCCGCGGCTACGAGTTACATAGTCCATGCGATCAGTCCAATTTTTCAATACTTTTTCCAATAAATCTGGCCGTATGGCGTCAATGGTGGCTTGAATATTGGCTTCCAATGCTTCAAGAGTTGCTGGTTTGTCGGCATAAACCAACGACTTAACGTAGCCCCATAAAAAGTAATCGAGAGGCGTTAAGTCGCACGAACGAGGGGGCCAGTTAACAGGACCACTTCTGGAAATAAAGTTGTCACCAAATTGATTTTGCAATAAATTGATGGTTAAGCGCGCTGTATGACAAGTTGCGCCGTCTTGTTGGAACCAAATGTGTCGATGTTTAGCTGATTAATTTTTGGAAACAAAAAATCAGTCAGCATGGCTCGATAGCGCTCGCCATTCACCGTAACGGCAGTTCCTTCCTCATTTCGAAAGAAATAAGGACCGATGATGCCGCCAGCGTGTAAACCGCACCAAACAGTCAATTTTAATGGATGTAATGGTGATTCGTTAATGGCTTGAGGATTGTCTTCGCTCCATATATGGCAATTTTGCTTATTGACGAAGCCATTTAACCAGAAATGAGCTTCATCACTAGACAACGAAGTGCTCTATGAACTTGACGAACAGATTTTTTTTTTCAAAGTAAATTTCCACAATTTGGAAGCGTTGTTCTGGCGTTAAACAATTCATGATGAATTGTCAAACCTTACTGAATAGAAATGTCAATACAATTTGACATTCTCAACTGTCAAACCATAGACAACAACCATCGAAACTTCTCATGCAGCTAAAAAAACACCCTATATTAGAGACGTAACGGACCTCTGCTTCTGCTTTCGTAAATACAGAAGTTCTGCATGGTTTTCACTTATATATCCAATTCCGTTACATTTCTAATATATATATATATTTTTAAATAGTGCATATTTAAAAAAAAAATTGTGACAATGGCATAATGTTGTTGAAAGGGGTATTATTTATGTTACCTTAAGTCATTTATTTGCTAGGAATGTTAACCCTAGAAATTTTCTTTTAGAAATCCTGACTTTAGGGAAGTGGCACTAGAAAAAGATGGGAAGGAAGTTTTGAAGTTTGCTATCGCAAATGGTTTCAAAAATATACAAAATCTTGTACAGAAGTTGAAAAGAAGCAAATGCGGTTATCACTATGTAGAAGTCATGGCTTGTCCTTCGGGTAAGTTTTCACAATACGGTGTTTTTATTTTTGTTTTATGTAGGTAACTTTTAATTTATTTTTAATAAACCTCGGTATGACAGAAATCATTAAAAAAATATGTTTTGAAAAATGTTTTTCTTTTTGATAAAACGAAATATGTATGCTTATTGGGCATTCCTAGTTAATATATAACTTCTTTATATAATATGAATTCCTTAATTTACAGGATGCTTAAACGGTGGCGCCCAGGTGAGGCCGCAGACAGGCGAGAATTACAAAGAGTTAGTAAATAACTTGGAAGTCATGTATAAAAAACTTCCAGTAGTTTCGCCAACTAGTAATACTTTAGTCAGTAAACTGTATTCCCAATGGCTCGATGGACAAGATTCTGACAAAGCACAAGCCGTGCTTCATACGGAGTATCATGCTGTTGAAAAGATGGATATGCCACTCAATATAAAATGGTGAAAAGCAGTCATAAGTTTAAAGTTACATATATATAAATAATAGTTGTATGCAAAGGTAATAAATGGAATGTGATTGTTTTTTACTTCTACTATGAATTACATTGTCAAATAATGAAACCGCACGCTTATGTTTTTATTTACCTTAGTCACACTGAAATAAACATAGTTTGAGTGTTGATTATTTGAAATGCCCCAAAATTACAATGCCGGACTCAACAACAGTTTTGTGAATAATTATTAAAGCG
The DNA here is from genome assembly GCA_022606495.2 of Halesus radiatus. NCBI lineage: Eukaryota > Metazoa > Arthropoda > Insecta > Trichoptera > Limnephilidae > Halesus > Halesus radiatus. The sequence goes on along the minus strand of JAHDVE020005135.1, from coordinate 440,143 downwards.
AGAATACATTACGGCATGAAGGTGATAATTTCATTGGAAGAATATTTGTCATGTTTACATTAACCATGGCTGATGACCTTTGACATGGAGAAGCGTGTTTACTTAATGTCCTGCATTAAACAGTCGTACCGGAGTCTAGAGACTACGTAGTTGGTTCAAGTTGTTGCGGTTGAAAAGTCTTAACCGATAAGACTAGTTGGTAGAAAATATTCATGATTGTGTATGAATCATGTTACACTGTCGAGGAAAAGTTTTTCATGTTATTTCTCTCATTTTGATAGTTTTTTTACATTCAAAGTCTGTTTCATGTTCTGGCCTGGGAAAATGTCCACGCTTCGCTTCACTGCCGAAATTCGACATCGACCGAGTAAATTAGTAAACATTAAATTAATAATCTGATATATAAACATAAAATTGAGATTATTTTGAATTTTGCTCTGGAAGTTTGCAGGTCAATGGTTTGAAGTGGAGAGATCATTTTATTTGATGGAATTAGCCTCGAGCTGCACATTTCTAAATCTAACCCTTAACGTCAGAGGCAGCCTGAATGTTGTTGCTTCTACAACTAACAGATGGTGAGCTTTAATAGATATATTATATTGTTGAATTCAGGTATTATATATTTTGTTCTTTGTTTTTTGTAACTGCGTAATTATTTCTTCATAAATGAAGTAATAAACAATTTGAAAAGCTGCTGATTTCCATTTCAGGACTGAGACAGTTTCCGTGAAAAGTGGAATGGCAATCCCGATGAATGAAGAAACACCTATCTTAAGATTTAAATTTAAGACGCAGCTGCCATTCATGGTGGCCCGTATGATACCTGGTGCAGGCATTTACCACATATTATACACAGACTATGATAATGTCGCTATTGTTTGGTCATGCTCAAGTTATGCCTTGATATATACAGGTGTGTTTAAATCAGTGTTTCCCAAACTACCCACTTCTCTCTTTTGTAGCATATTATACATTTCATCAGAGCTCTCCCCACCCCTTGAATGTAAAATTCAAATGAGGTTTTATCATGGAATGATACTAATTTTTCCATATCCTGTTGAATAGTGAGTGAAATCCTCAAATCAGCCTGTTCGGCTATAATATGTAGTTGGTATTACAGGCGGGCATTTGGTTTACTTTATGAAACCTTTACTATTACCTCCCCTAAAGAAACATTTTTGCGTATCTCTGATTAGCTAACATATTTCGAGGAGAGGTAGCCTTCAGAATAAAGCTCAAGAGGACAAAATTTGGGTGAGGGAATAGAACAAAAGGAGAGGGATGAGAGGTAGAACAGTATGCGGAAATATCCTTTTTTAATACATAGTTTAAAAACGCATTTGCACAATACAAATCATTGTTTACTCTTTGTAAAATATGAGATCTGAGTTAAAGTATTGGAATCCTTCCAGACTTGGTGGTGACTTTGGGAATTACTGGTCTAATGATGCAATGTTCTTATTAAAAATGTTTTATTTTGATTATGCACATTCACTACAAATAAAGGCGATGATAGTTATTAACTACATAATACATACACTTTTTACTTTAGAAGTTGCACATTACAACTTTCTCCGGCCTATGAACACCGATTACCACTTTGTGAACCCAGCCTGATGTATACAAAAATACTCTGTCGAAATACTAAGAAGTATATGAAATACGATACATTTATTAATGATATTACGTTAATTATTTGTCATTTTCAGACAAACTTTGGATTCTAGGAAGATCACAGGATATTCCAGCTCCGATGCGCATTGAAATATACAACAAGATAAGGACTTATGATCTGGACCCAGAAAGACTAATCATTTCCAAGAATCATAATTGTGTCTTTCCTTATGAATGAATTCTAAAATTTCTGTTTGTACAATAATATAATACTTTTTGGTGAATATTAATTTTCAATTGAATTGAGCACGTAATCTTTAAATAATCAATAAAAAACATCTGCATTTTATGCATTGAAACAAAACAAGCAACAAATAAAAATATTATATCATTCTATCTTAATTTATTTGACAACAATTTTTTTAAATTTAGTAATTTGTAATATTAACAAAATATCAAAACAACCTTTTATAAACTTAGATAAATAAATATAAAACACAACATAATAAAATAACAATATTTACAGCAGTATAAGTTTAAAAGTTATTGTAATGAACAATTCATGGCTTATTATCCTTATGTCGTTCCGTGCGGGACATTATTGCAATCTGTTGATTCATTTGTATTACACTCACTTGTTTCGCTTCCTTCTTCGCCTTCCTGTTTTCTTCTCTCCATGTCGTAATTATCTTTTGGTTGAATGGTTGTTGTCTGAGGAGACTTTTTAGAATGTTTGGGAAAGCAGGAATCTGCTTGTGATGTGTAATGGTGTTGCCAGGATTGCGTTTCTTCAACTTCTTTACTGACCACTATGAATAGTTCCTTGTCTTTGCACTGCAGTTGCTCTTTCAGATACAATATTAAGTCACTACCCTGGAGAAACAGAACAGACAGTGGGTAAGAAACATAAATAATTACTGTTCATAATATTATTGTTACAGAATACGGTATTAGATATAAATACAAATAGAATTTCAAATCCAGATATTTTCATGTGTACTTACTCTTCCAATTAATGCAGGACCGTCAAGTTTAGAATCCAGATTATAAAAGTTTCCATGTATTTGTCTGAGAGTGATCCAATGACGCCTCTTGAGTGGCAACATGACGAAGCCAAATTTATATTCCGAGGGCACATTCAAAATAAATCCACAGATATTAGTTAAGTCCAAACAACCAGGATCTCTGAAATAGCCAAACGAATAGAAATAAAATCTACCAATATATTATATTTATCATGTTTATGTTCTATGCATGTGAAGTCTGGGTGCATACTTTCTCTTGTCAAACCAAACAGCTTCACATCCTTTCTTTTGAAGGGCGGCCATTATGACGTTAATATCATAGTTTCCAAGTCCCAGAATGGACCTATGCGGGTTAATCCACACATTTGGAGATAGAGAATTGCAAATTATATCCAATTCTGTCTTGGAATAAGAACCTCTGGCCTGAAAAATAAGTTAATTTACATACATAATTTTATTTTTTTTTGAATAACTTATTGAAGCTTATAAACCTTATTGCAATATATTTTTAATCATTGAAGATACTATTAACAACTCTCAAAATGAAATCGAAAAGATAATGGTAGCAGCTGGGGCTCGAACCCGGGACCTTGATAGGATAGACCACGAGGTCCTGGGTTCGAGTCCCAGCTGCTACCATTATTTTTTACTTTTCTATGTCTTGGGATTCATGTTTCATTTTGAGAGTTGTTATATTATCTTCAATGATTAAATAAAGGTAAAATTACACAATTCCGCTTAATATATTTTTTTCTTTAAACCCTAACTAAGAACCTAATGAGCTATTTTAAATATAATACAGTATATTAATAGAATAGGTTATTAGGTTCTTAGTTTGGGCTAACAGGGAAAAAAATAAAAACTAACCTAAAAATTCCATACAAAAACTTCAAACTTTACTAAATTAAATGAATTTATACGCATTATTTTGCATTTTCGAGTATTAAGATAGTTTTATTTTAAAAACCTATGCGTATTAACAGTGAAGCGGAATTGTTGAATTTTACAAAAAAAAAAATTGTTAAATAGTAAAAGTGTCCCATAAAATAGGTTTCAAGAAAATACCTACTTTATATTATCTTCATAAACACATGTATTTAAATAGTGTAACTTTTCATTCCGCACAAGTTAAATTATATTGTAATTTGAATTAAAATATTTTTTTGGTTAAACATCACTTTATTCAATAATATAAACCAACCGGTTTCGGTTTAGCCTGAACCTTTATCAGGGTTGTATAAATACATCAAATTATATTATTAACGAATGTTAACATACATTACATAGAAATAAAATAACTCGGCAAGTAAGAGGTTGTCGAAATATAATATATAACGTACATATTAAAAGTAATATCAATGGTAACGAAAAAAATGTAAGCGCGCAAAATTCAATATTAAAAACATTATTTATTTTATAAACTCACTTGAAACAGATTATTAAGGGCATGAAGGGCGCAGAGTTCCTTAACTTGCTTCTCGTGATAAATACGATCTGCCTCATTCATTATTTAATGAAAATTAGACAACGGGGAACTATACATAATAAAATATATTTTACTGTGATAATTTATAATGTTTCTATTTTGTAAAATAATGAAAACATCGTGCTGGCTGTCAAAATGTGGCATGGACAATCGTTGAGTTATGAAATCGAATGCGGTTTTTAGGGATGTATAATTTAAGGAGTCAACATCCATTTTTTTAGCACGATTTTGGAATACAGAATAAAAAATTGTAGGATGGAATAATATTATATTGCCAAATTGGGTGGTCTGTCGTAAAGTTGAATCACATTACAAACAAATAAATTCTAGTGGATATCCGAATTTTTTTTCACAAAAGCCATACATTCATAAAAGATGTAACATGATGTGCATTTATTATTTATGTTATTATTTAACAGTCAGACCCTCATAAACTTGTTATTATCTACTTTTAAATTTCGTTATGACTTATGCGCAAAAAATATTTTAACTGCCTTTCCAATGCAATTAATAGGAAATGATTTTTCAAAATATCTAAAAAAAAAATTAACTCCATTAAGGAGGCCCTTGTGAAAATAATCTCCCGCAGGGCCTACATAATATTAGGGGATGCCGTGTGGAGGGTCTTTTTAAGGAAAGGAAGGTGAGATATGAGAAAGAAAAAAGTATGAGGGGTAGGTAGGAATCTGGGAGTCAGTGTGTTCTGGAGTGACGGACGTAATAATCCATCCCTCCAATTGCAGTGCAAGGCGATAGGTGGAGAGAGTCCGTGTGAAGAGGTCAAGGATTCTCCTTCAACCGGCCTCTTCCAATCCGGCCACGCAGCTGGTGGGCAGACGCATCCGCCGCCAAAACCTGGGCAAACCTTACCCAATGAACCCGGGAATCCTCGCTAAATGCGTATACCATACGATGCGTACCATTTGGGGAAACATATGGCAGAGGTGTTGGTTTCCATGTCGGTGATACCCACCATCTGTCTCTCAAGTTAAAACAACTGTAACTTAATTCTAAAATATTTACAGAATATTGCCAGTCTAGATGCTTATTAAAAAAAATGGATTAGAAAGTTAATTACTAAGTAGGTGTTCATTAGTTCCTAAATTTGTTCATAAATCTCAATTTACTATTACAACCACAATAATTTTGCTCAATCCGACTAAATACGTACCTTGCAGAATAAAATATTATCGATAATGAAGTAATATTTTTTCCGTTATGGTTTATGCGCAGAAGAGCACTGCATACTTTCTATAGAAATATACGAACACGTAGCTTCGTTGGGTAGAAAATTTCTGACAGCTGTCACAAAAGATTTGAGCTTCGGTTGAGTGTAAATTTAACCCAATGTTGTGCAATAAGCACAAGGAAAATATTGACTGAATAAGGGTAGTGTAAGATATGGATTTCATCACTAGTGTTAGAATTCTACTATTATCACCATCTTTTCGCATTATTAACCATTCTTGCCAGTAACCTTGATTCACCCTGGAGAATTGATTATTGTATCAAACTTTATGTGATTTGAATAGTGGTTTTTTATTTATCTGTTCAATCTCGGACGTTACGTTGAGAGTCTCAAAATTATAGTATTGGCTTCACGTCAGTCGTGTAAGGTATAAGTCATATCCACAATGGAAGCCGAAACAGAATCTCCTTCTGCCTCTACACCACTCACACCAGATGTGGCAGTGGAACCAGAAATTAATAATGGAACTCATACAACTGTTGATTATTCAGCGATTCGTGGCAAGGTATGCATTTCGTGCAATTAATAATTCAAAATCCAATCTGCAATCCATTTTTATTTCATAATATTATTATTTTGATAAACAGTTTTATAACCTCACTGAAAGTAAATAATATTTTTACCTCCTAGATATTACTACTTTGATTGAAATTTTTTAAACTTTTAGGCAGTTCTAGTTAGCCCCACATCAGAGCAATATGATCTATTACAGAAACAACTGGTAGAGCAAATAGAGGAGTGCCACGGAGAGATTATTTATGAAATAGGACTTGGAGAAGGTAATCCATTTCTTATTTTTTTTTATTGACTAATGTTATTCTGTTTGTTTATTTGGTTATCTATTACATTAGTATAGCATTCATAATACATATAAAAAAATTATACTTTGATTGAACTAAGTTACAATAAGAAACATCTATTTTAGTTGGGGTAGACACCAAATAATGTATTTTTAATTCCGATTTCGCAAAAAATATACACATAAAAATTGAAAGAATCTCACAATGCCATGTTGAAAGTTATCCAAACTATAATAATAATAATCGGATTATTTTTATAGCGCCGTTATTGTGAAAAATCACCTCAAGGGCGCTGTACAAATATTACTTCCTATTCTTATATTATTATTATATTACATCTATTCTACGTTTTTTTTTTTTTTACATTTTTTTTCTCTTTTTGGACAGGCTATCATTATACGTTAAAATAACACATTATTTATAGACCATATAAAGAGATGCAGTTAAATTATCAAAACTAAATTTAATGTTAAATTGAAAAAAGAAGCTAACTGTATTTATTCCTTACGATATATTGCAAGACCTGTAGGTTCTTAGTTTGGGTTATTTAAAAATGGGAATAATATAAAATGAGTACATATTAAGAATGCTATACAAATGTAAAAGTTTACTGCTGATTTCTTTGTTACATATTTGTGAGTAAAAAATTACCTGTAACTGTAATTTTTTAAATTTTATTATTCCAGTAAAGAGAAAATTACATTTTCACTTACTTAATACACGTGATTTACCGAAGTAAATCTATTACAATTTTATAATTTTTTTTTTACCATCACAAAATTTTCTTCAAAAGGCATACAACTTATCGGCAAGAGCATGATTTCATTTTGAATACAAATTATATTGTATTTCGCTATTTCCGCATCTTGCCCGCATATCATATTCATTGAATGTTGTATTTAAATTGATCAGGAGACAGTGAGGGTGGTCTGAATGAAGATGACTACAACGCCTCCCTGGCGACCCTCCAGTCGCTAGCTGCCGCCCTTGGAGCCTCCTGCGTAGAGCTACGGAAGCGCACCAGTTCCGGACCGCACCAATCTGTCACGGGACAGTACCTCATCAGGAAGAAGCTGGAGGACTCAGACTTTATGGAGATAAGGTAGACTTTTATCTTAGAATCGTAGTGTATATAAATTTACAAATGGAAAATTCTAATAACCTAAATATTTACATATAGGTCGCGCAATTAGAGTTGAGGTGAATAACACATACTAAGGATTGTGTGTATTGGTGCATGTGTATACACTTCAGACAGTGATGTACAAGCATCCCTGAGGCACCCTTTTGTTTTGCTTATGCCTACTTATTGTTATTTGTGAAAAAAGAATGACTAGCGTCTGTATTCCTAACCTATGTATGCCTAGCGCAGAAATGTTGTAAATGCAATTTGAAAATTTAAGTTAACAGAATACTCCATGGAACAAAATTAATGTGAATATCCGCTTTTTATTCATTCTAACTGAAATTAGTAATATAAATTTCCCACAAAACATATTGTATTTACAAAATAAATAATCTTGAGATTTAATTTAAAACATGTAATTTTATTTACTTTTAACTGCACTTAGCACATGTGTGCGCCAGGCCATCGAATCATATATGATCCTTGCCTAAAGAACTTGCAAATATGTTTCTAGAAACGAGTAGAAGTAAGAACATAGAAGTTTATTTTTTCATAGTGATATCATAAATTTTTTCTACAATGTTTATATTTATAATTTAAGTGCTATGCAAAGTTAAATATAACCTTCTGCTTGGAAAAGTTATGATGTTAGATTTTTTGGAAATTTCTGGAAGCTGATGTTATTGCACAATATTATTGCAATAATTAGATGTAATAGGGCAAACCGAGACACATTTGAAATTGAGGTTAAAATTGTGCAATGATTATATTTTCATCTTAGTCTTGACCACAGTAAAACAATTTCACAACATCATTATTTACTTAATCCATTACACGTATGAACAAAGTGATATTCCAATATTATTAATAAATAAGGCCGGTGTTTGCACGAACAAATTTAATTTACACCCCTTTCATAATAGGCCACTGTGATTTTTTTTCTTCGGTTTACTATGATTTCTGCCTGCACATAATATAAATAATACATATGTACATCTTTGCGCAGCATCACACTCGTTGGTGATACATTGTTCATATAGTTTTATGTTATTGGTCGATGAGCTGGTGGGTGCAATCTGTTATAATAGATTATCCATATTCGTAGGAAAGAGACTTAAAAAATAAATAAATTGTATAGCACTTTTGAGGTGATTTTTCCCAAAAAACGGTGCTATATAAATCATCCAAATATTTGATATTATTATTTCATTTAAAAAATATATATTTTTTAGGTTTTTTGTTTTTAATCCCCATCATATGAAAATATTTAATAAAATTTTCGAATCAATATTATTTTATGATAGAATTTTGTAGAAAAACCGTTAACCGATTAATGGGATTAGCGTACCTTTAATTATCTATTTGCCATTACATATTTCCTTAGATCAATAATTTAATTATAATGTTATAAAATATGTAGTTCCACACTGTTTGTTTTATTTTGATCATATTTCATCAATGTTTTAATTTTTTTTTAATTCTATTATAGAGTGGCAGTGGTTGGTAATGTCGATGCTGGAAAATCAACTCTTCTTGGAGTACTTACCCACGGTGAATTGGATAATGGAAGAGGGTATGCCCGCCAAAGGTTATTCAGACATAAGCATGAATTGGAGAGTGGTCGAACAAGCTCCGTTGGAAATGATATTTTAGGATTTGATAGCCTCGGTAATTTATTATTTTTATTTAATTTAAATATATTTTTTAAAGAAAAACATTCCCGGGTTATGAATAACCTGACAATATTTGAAAAAACTGCTACTATGTACCATCGTTATATGTGAAAAATGCTACTTTTGCAATGATGGAGGACTTAGCTAGCCGATAAAATGAACCCATGACGTCTGGGTGGGGAACCCAATGCAAATCTTACACACAAAGACAATTGGTTACTTCTGTAATGTCTTTCCACATTTGCTGTTTATCTGTAAATATAAATAAATAGTAGTTGAAGTACCTGGAATTGCCCGGGGTTATGAATGGTTTGGGGTAAAGTTTTGAGGTTGTGATATGTTACCCCTACCCAGTAATTTCCCTCTTATTTTGAACGTCATGTGTCCAAAATTTCATCAAGAACTACCAAAATTCTGCTTTTAGAGGTGGGAAAGGGGGATGGGGGTGGTTGACAGTGACCTTCCTCTTATTGTTAAGTGTGCAAATTTCAATCAAGCCGAGAATAAAAGTGTAGATTTGTATATAAATAAATCCATCCACCCAACCACAGACTCTTCTTTATATATATATATATATATATGCATGTGTAGATAGATATTCCGTGGGTTTGTGTTGATGAGCAATTTCGTTTTCAGGAAATGTCGTGAATAAGCCATCTCATGGGACATTGGATTGGGTTAATGTTTGTACAAAATCATCAAAGGTTGTGACATTCATTGACCTCGCTGGACATGAGCGCTATTTGAAAACTACTGTGTTTGGAATGACAGGACACGCTCCAGACTTTGGAATGTTAATGGTATGCTTGTCTTTCTTTAATTCATGCTTTCTGTCAAAGTAATTCATGAAACTTCATATAACTGATGTATATATTCCGAATATGAACCGAGAAAGATCAATGAAATCAAGAAATAGAGTTTACATGTTTATGATAATACTTATAAAATTATTTTGTACATTGACATCATTAGTTCCGGACTTCACTGTGAACTCTGGCTGGTCGGAGTATTGTAATAATTTTACTAGCATCTGAGGTTATGATGATATTTTTAATTTTGCTAATAGTCTTATTATGTTATTAAAATAAATCACTTTAATGCTCGTTTTACAGATTGGAGCTAATGCGGGAATCGTTGGAATGACAAAAGAACATCTAGGTTTAGCGCTGGCATTATCAGTACCAGTTTTTGTAGTTGTGACTAAAATTGATATGTGCCCACCAAATATATTGGCGGTAAGGATTACTTTAATCAAACTTATTCATTAATAGGCTTTCTGATAACAACTTTATAAATAAGTCTAATTAAACAGTCCATATCAGGAAAGTATTATTGACTTAACCGTGAATCAAGTTATATTGGAATATGTATTAATTATTGAAGTATTGACTGATTTTTGTAGGAGAATTTGAAGTTGTTGGTTCGGTTACTTAAATCTCCCGGCTGTCGCAAGGTTCCAGTTATGGTAAAGACCAGTGACGATGTCATTATTACCGCTACCAATTTCGTATCTGAAAGGTAATTACATGGATGTTTGCTTCATTGATATAATATTATGAAGCGCTCCGCCAGTAATAGATTAGATTTGAAATCACTGCTCAAATTTAGAGTTTGCTTACCTGCTTAATGCAGTCTTTCTTCATTTGATTTTTGATTTCATAATATTGAAATATACTCGTAACTGCATATTAAAAATTACTATTATTTAAGGTGATAGCTTGTAATAATTTTATTTTCAGGTTATGTCCAATATTCCAAGTTTCAAACATGAGTGGCGAAAATCTTGACTTATTAACAATGTTTTTAAATTTGTTAAACACGCGAATGCCATCTCATGATCAAGAACCTGCAGAATTCCAAATTGATGATACTTATTCTGTTCCTGTAAGTTGTTTATTAAGTATATTATGTATATCTTTGGTGTGGTACTGACAATAAAGGACTGTAATTATTTCTAAATGGTAAATGAAAGTTACTAAATTTTTCTTCTTGAGTCACTTCCTCATTGCTGAGAATCGTGACCCCACTCCAATCTCCCTTGTGCACAAGGCTCCTCCACTCCTCGTGATTCTGCGCTGCGTGGAGAGCTGCGAACACTGACGTTCTGAAAAAAATCAAAGTTATTAAATTAATGAAAGTTATTAAATAATGTGTTTAATTTATTTGTTTCAGGGTGTAGGCACTGTTGTATCGGGTACCACGTTACAGGGAACAATAAGATTAAATGACACTCTCTTACTTGGACCAGATCCCCTGGGCCATTTCATACCCATTGCCGTCAAGAGTATTCACAGGAAGAGGATGAATGTGCGAGAAGTTAAGGGAGGACAAACGGCTAGCTTTGCTCTCAAGAAGGTATCAAACTTACCATATTATATTCTCTTTGTATATAACTTATTACCAGTGGCGACTCGTGACATTTGAGTGAGCTAGAGTGCTATGATTGAAAAATATGACATTATTGATGTTGTTGAAGCTGAAAATGATTTTTATTTTTTACAAAATTAATTTTTTTTTATATGGAGATTTCGATGATAAGGTAGGGCACTGCCCCACCGTGAGAGTTCTATAACACAGGCATAAAAAAATGGTACACCACATGCAAAAATGCACCGATCGCAATGGTGATTATTTAGAAAATTAGGAAAAACCCAAGCTTTCCAAAAATGCATGTGTTAATGCAAATAAACATGTTTTACCCTACGAAAAATCATTGCAGACCTTATTTTACGGACAGGCCTCATACATCGGCCTGATATTTCAGTTGGTTTTTATGCTTGCTAAGAGAGATAATTTATATAAATCCTTACTAAAATTTAATCGTGCTAATTCGGCCGCTTATTCCTTGCTAGCCTCAAATAGTTCCTTTTTAAATTCAGAGGCGCTAGTAGTGACAAATCTTTTATATTGAACATTTGTGTAAATAATTGCATACCTACTTTCGTCTCATCAAAATTTACGTAAATTGTCTACTTTTATCAGTATGGACTTTGATGATTCATCGAACGATGAGGAATGTCAATGATATTAATTGATAAAGGATGATATTCAATCTAAAACAGTCTGTTATAAGGCGGATTTTAAAAGTTGTAATGTGAGAACATAGTTTGTTTTCAACGGTTAGGTTGTCATTATGAATGATCCACTCCAACAAAACATATACTATTTACAATTAGGTTCCTCGCATATGGAACCATGCTTATTGGTGTGGGGGAATTTATCTAAGATGAACTCGTAAATTAAACACATGTAAACTTAAATAGTGATCGTTAACATTTTGAAATATCACAATGATAGTTTGGTTTTGCGAAGAAAGACATTCTTCTATTAAAACCATAGACGAAACATGTAATATTGGTAACATCTATGCTTACGACCTAAATATGGATTTGTGCTAAGCTTGTCTAAAAACCCACAACATTCCTGAATTATACTGAATTGTCACCTGTGGTTTGGTTGCGCTGGTTCATTGAATTCCGTTATCACAAATTAAATTATTACCAATTGATTTGCTCAAAATATGCAGGGGTAAAATAGGGAAAGGTAATGATGGAATCCAAACGACTTACCCTTTATCCTTGTTTTGTCACAAGACTCTTCTTTGTGGTGGCACTTGAGCACATAAATAAATGTTCAACATAAATTACAGACATTTAATGTCTGCAGCGGATCACACTAACGAATACCACGGCGGTGTAGTAAAACAATAGATTGATATCATAAAACACAAGACGAATTGCGTTGCGAGTGCGGTTGGTGCGTGTTTGATGAGATCACAGGTGACAATGTGTTGCGAGTAGAGTCGATGGATTAGGTATGGATTACAATTGGGTAGGTTTATTAGGATGCATATTATTGTGCAAATCAACTACTAGGCTATCCGAATTGAACCATAACCGGCGCAACCAACCGGGCCATAACTTATTACCATATTATATTCCCTTTCTACATAAGTATCAAATGTGAGAGTTTCAGCTACTACTTCTTTACTCATTTTTAATTTTGTAGATAAAGAGATCACAAATCCGTAAGGGTATGGTTATGGTCTCCCCGTCGCTAAACCCACAGGCATGTTGGCAGTTTGAGGGTGAAATTCTGGTTTTACATCATCCAACCACTATTTTGTCCAGTTATCAAGCAATGGGTATGTTTTGAATACATAATGCATTTAAAGTAGAATCATTTTAAAGAGATTCTAGCTTGTGTAGTGGTGTACTGTATCGCAGGACTATTGTGGGGTAAAAGGGGAATCTGGGTGAGTGTTTCAAACTAGTTCGAACCAATCTGAACCACTATCGGTGTGCACAAATACATTCAAACGTGTGCTCTTTAAAATGATTTTCCTGAAAATGATTATTAAATTGTTTGTACTTACACATAATGTTTTTGTAATTACATATACATATATTTGTATATTTTGCACAATTTTCAAACTTATTGAATGTAAAGCTAATACAATTTTTTTTTTATCTTGTAGCATTATAATAATTTTAATTTTGTCTTTCAGTACACTGTGGGAGCATTAGACAGACAGCTTCCATACTTGGAATGTCTCAAGAGTTCCTGCGAACCGGTGACAAGGCTATTGTGAGGTTTAGGTTCATAAAACATCCGGAATACATCAAACCGGGGCAGAGAATGGTTAGTAAAGAATCTTTATATTTTGATTGACCCATCTTCTCTTTCCTATTAAATTTTGTGCTGCTAACAGCATCACATATTAAGTGCAAATAATTCATGCCTCCAGTACTATTCGCATCTACTTATGTAATCATTTTCAGCTGTAAAAAGAGTGCCACACGTGCCCATAAGTGAGGGATACAATGAAAATATCCTAAAGATCCAAGTACTATTATACCTTTGAACCAAATATAATCATTTTAGTTTTAATAAAAAGGTTAGCACCAAAACAACTTCTAACTTCAAAATAACACTCAATAACAATCTAAACTAACTTTTTGTTGTTTATTTATTTATATGCCTAAAAAAGGCTTTTACATAACAGTGATACAATAAAACATAAATATAAAGTGTACTTTGGAAAATATCTGTTTTATATAGGAAAAATTATAATAAATCCAGATGTTATTATACAGTAGGTACGAAGTATAGGTAGATGTAATTATAAAATAGGTACATATATGAATGTACAAATATAGCTGAAGTCTACAACTGTAATTACAAGTACAATGAGAAAGAATAAAATTAAATACAGTAGGAATACTCGTGTAACTAAAATAATAGACTAAGATTATAGTAAGAGTTCAATAATTTTAATTTTATGTTATGTACTTCTCATACGTTTAATGCACATGCTTTTTGCAGCTTTTCCGTGAGGGTCGCACGAAGGCAGTTGGCAATGTGTTGCGATTACTCCAGTCCACTACGCTTCTCTTTCCACCGAAGATGAAGGCCAACAAGATGCACGGGAGAGGGCAGCAACAACAACAGCAGCAGCAAGGAAATAATGCAGTCACCGCCACGGCATCTAATAACACTTCTGCTCCTTTGGCTCAGGGAAGCATGCCACTGCCAACTGATGTAACAAATTCAGGGTCAACCTTTGAAATTCAAAATGACAAGAGGAAAGACAACTCCCAGCAAAGGTCGACGGGTAGAAGATCGCGAGGGAAGAAGCCTGACCAAGGAAATGCACCACCAAAAAATGAAACCCCTCCAAAGACATCTTTGGAGCAAAATCCTGTTACAAATTCGAATGGCAGTTTACCAACTCAATAAGTTAGATCCTCAGATTACATATAAAATATTATATTGAATATAAAATTTTATCTTCAAATTATTATAAATACTTTACTTTCGAATGTGAATCTGTCCTTCTATCCTCCTGTGATGTTATGTGTAAAAATTGAACAGATATGTATAAATTTTCATTAAAATTTGGAACATTGTCAAGAAAATGAATGATTTCAAGGATCTTGTTTTTTATAATGTTGAAAAAAATACGGCACCTCTCTCCATATTAACTGATACGTACTTAAAGAGTTTCTTATTTTTTTTTAATTTGTGGGATTGAATCTTCAGATTTTATTTTCATATAATATATTGCCTATGAAAAACTTGTATAGCAACAGTGACATTTTTTCTTTCTTTTCTTATAAATGAATACAATCTGTCAAGATATTTTTGTGTGGCTATTTTTACTGTTTTGTTTTAATAAGTAGTTTTGCCAGTACATATAGCACAATATACTTTTTAAGATATTTTTCTAACAGCTTGCGGATTGTTTTAATGGGTATTGTTATAGTTAACAATAGTTTTAAGGAGCTCTTGATATTTTGTGTAAGAACATATTCCATAAAATAATGTATTGACAAATTACGTCTCTTCACTTTCTGTGTGTAAGAGAGTATTTTTTGTGATTTATATTACAGTTAGCCAATGGCTGTGAACTGATGGAAAGTTGAAAGTATGTAATTTTGGTGGTGTGCATCTTTAGCTCTTATGGAATTCACTTCATTAAACCTACACCTATTCCTAAAAAGTTGACGTGTTTTTATACATTTTGTTGAAATTAACTGGGGAGTATATGCGTACTTCGGGAGTGACGCATTGTGCCTGATTGCCTCAGTTAGCCAATGGCCGAGACTTGGTCATCTTAGCAATGTGAAATTTAAACTAAATAATAAGCATGGTCATATTGGTCATTTTTTTTTAAATTTCAAATAAGACAAGGATTTACATACAAATACTATTTGTCGCCGGCCGTAATCCCGCTCGGCACCTTGACACAACGTAAATAATTAAGTGTGAGAAAAAAACGTTTACCCACACGGCCCATGTTCTTAAAATGCTGTCTTAGGATTCTTTTTTACGTATTTGCAGGCAAAAAATGTATTATGTAACATACTCCTATTCAGGAAAGTGACCTGTGTAATCCTGATAAGCTCCCCGAAGAAACAAGTAAACCGATTTCTTACTAGACTCTTAGGACGGCTCCATGGCACTACCCAGGTGTTTTTTTCAGAGTATGAACCGGGTGTTTTTTATGTTTGTTTATCAATTTCCTTCATTAATTTCAAATACGTACAACCACTAAACTAGGCGGATGCCTGTTTTATATGCCAGGTTATAATTTGTTTAGCTTACTAACAGAAAGGTAGGTTTGGGACCTTTCTGGGAGCTTCTGAGCGCTATTGTAGGGAAGTTTGTAAACCACTAGCTGCGGAATTTAACAAAAAAAGTTTAAAAAAACTTTATATTACAGCATACAGTTTTTAAGATGTAAATCTGTTGTCGCTTGAAAATAAAAATTCACTTAGATTTTTAGGAAAAAAAGTATTGATCGTGTTAGGTAATTCAATACTTCGGAATGAAGCAATTTAATTTAAGAAGACAATTTTGATTTTAAATTATTACTAAGATATTACAAATATACACAGTTACCTTCGCATCTAAACATTCAGGATATTAAATACATACATATAAATAATTTATTCTTACAAGCGTATATTTTTGTAATGTAAAATAAGTTGTACGTTTTAAGTTCGCTGGCTCAGATTTAATTTAAAATGTATTTTTAAATTCATTACGAATGAAGTAAGTACCTACCTATTTATAGGCTAGCTAACAACTTACATTTATTTTTTTAATCCACTTAATTTTAAGGAAACTCATTTAGTTTACTCAAATTTACACTAATATTATAACGTGTCAGAAGAGTTAAAAACAAAACCTAGTGAAACTGTTGTTATTTACATCAGTTTTTGTGTTCTAAAATTGTACTATTTTGATTACTAGTTTTACCGATATTTTTCATAGAGCTTTTATCAATGCTTAACAACTTTGCGATAAATAGGTACATACGATACATAGAACTAATCATATCATAATAATTATAGGAGAACTATTTCACAAAGTCTGTGCAAATTCAGAACTTGAGTGTCTAAATAAAAAAAAGCGTTAATATAATTTTTTTTTAAATGAATGTTGATTTTATTGAAAAATTGGAAGCTCCTCACTTTATATAACTACTAACCATGTGCTGCAATACAAAATGATCATTTATGTAAATAGTATTACTGTAATAGCAATATGAAACGTAAACTTTCCACAAAATAAGAACTAAAGTAATAATTTGTCTGCTTGTGTAATCTATTTTTTTTGGTGTAAAGTAAACTAAATACATAATATTCCATATATTATGTAGGTATTATAATTTATTATTTCCTTCATTACACAGCAGCGCCCTTGAGGTGATTTTTCACAAAAACGGCGCTACACAAATCATCCAATTATTATAATAAAACATTTTTTACTGATAATTTGTACCGGTTTGTGTCCAAAGCGCCGGGTTCACACTCAGGCATCGCGGGTTAAGTCCTCTCTAAGCTAAATCCTCCACCGTAGCTCGAACTGGGAGATTTGAAATATTGTCAGGTTATTCGTTACCCGCAGACTTTTGTCTTAATTTGCCCAAGTTTAAAATATACCATCATTGTCACGAAAAATGTTAGAACTCAATTTACAAACTCAGCCCGGAGAAGCTATTCAAAATTTAAGCCGTAAAGCTTTCATTTAATATCTTTACTAATGAGTAATCAGTTTTAATGTGTAATGCCGAATTAGTTACGTGTGATCTTTTGAAGTGTGTGTTTCTATCAAAATAGGATAAAAAATAATTTTCTTCTAAAACTATGTGATTTTATTGAATAATAATAAATAAATGTTTGGTATTTTATTTTCGAAATAAACGGATTAAGAATTAATGTTTTTATTTAATTTATATCTTTCTTTTAAAAATATTTGCTGATGATGTGCACAAGTATTTAAACAGAGTATGATTGAAGAATATCATTTAGTATGTCTAAAATAATAGACTCTACCAAAACCTAGTTCAGGCTTTGACTTGAATGTTCTCTGACATGTATATTTTTTGTCATTGCTTCATTCATGTGTTATGTATGTGCTGTTCTTTTTATGTAGCTCTGTTTATCTCATTTCATGTTGCGTATTTTGTTAATTGGAAAATGGTCCGTTAATATAAAAATAAATAAATAAATTATGTCTGGTCGGAATTCGTTGTCTTAGTTTAAATAAATTCTTGAATATAATGGAAACAATCACTCTATCATTTGTATTAGCGTCTTGCAATATATCGTAAGGAATAAATACAGTTAGCTTCTTTTTTTTTTCAATTTAACATTAAATTTAGTTTTGATAATTTAACTGCATCTCTTTATATGGTCTATAAATAATGTGTAATGATAGCCTGTCCAAAAAGATAAAATAAATGTTAAAAAATATATATATAATAATAATAATAAATTCGTAGAATATACGTAATATAAGAATAGGAAGAAATATTTGTACAGCGCCCCTGAGGTGATTTTTCACAAAAGTGGCGCTATAGAAATGGTTCGATTATTATTATTATAATTATTAATAAACTAACTAATCATCGTGTCATTTTATCGTAGGCATAGATAGACAGGAAAGACCACCACGCAACTCAATGAACATAATCAAGATATTCATTTCAAAATAGTCAATTCAAATTATAGTGAATTAGTAATCAAAATAAAACATTGAAACATTTAAAAATGTTAGTTTAACCTTTTCTGTGCCTTAAGCGTGTTTACACGCTCTAGGTAGCCGTGCTCAGGAGGCCGGCCATACAAAATTAGCACGTTAACACACTGTTCTAAATGACGATTTTTCTTGTCGTGACATTTTGTGAAAATTTTGTGGTTTTTTCTGGGTGAACGGCGACACAAAAAACATACAATGTACATATTTGGTAATTCTTCAATATATATTTTTAATATTTCAGAGAAGGATTATTTTATTAATTTTTTTTTGCTTAAAAATTCACGGCCTGCCGGTTCATCCACACCAGATAGATACCTTCCGGCATTTAAAGGGTTAATAAATTGATTGAAAGTACAATACTTATTAGTAACAATTAAAGCATTTTACTACGCTATAAAATGCTATGAATTAATTGCTCTGATAGGAAGGACAGTAACATAAAAAAATTATTCTGCTTTTTTTGATCCAGAAATCTTAGTTGTTCGTTTAGGTATTTAAATCGATTTAATTCATATATCCAAGCGATTAAAGGTGGAATCATATTATTGCATTGTGACACGTTCTGATGTGCCGACAAGTGTGCACACTATTCTAACATGTCAGGGCATGCTCTGGCATTTTTTCCAGTCAATACAGCCATGGTTTTTGGAGTGTACATATGTCTACAATGTTTTCCTCTGATTCGGATAGTGAGTTAGAAGAAAATCTTGCATTTCCGCTTATTTTGAAACTATGTATTTAAAAAAGAAAAGAAAATATATTGGGTTCATCCAGTTAATAGGAAATAAAGGCGAATTCCATTGCCCAGTGAAAGAACTAGAGAGCGATGAGAAAAGATTCCATCTTTATTTCAGACTGATCAAATTACAGGAAGGAAATACATTCTATGATTGAAAATGATATTAAAATACAAACGAAATTTCTTCAATTGATAGGGACGAAAGAAAGGCTTGCTGTATGCTTAAGGTAAGTGATACTGCGCGCTCAGTAGAAACACATTAGTGTGGTGTGTTGTGATGCGCCACAATCTCTTGCTCTTACGACGATCGGAGCCAAGCGATCGCCGACACAACACAGCACACCCCAACACACTAGACATGAGCAGATTCATTCGCAGTAGTGATTTAGTCTGATTCACCTAGTCTTGTATTAATTGCTTTAATTCATTAAAAACAATAATAATAATTAAATAAAAAGAAGGATTTTTTCGCCTTGCAAATTGCACTAGTGTTGTAAATTAATTTCATATTTAAAAATATTGGGAGTATGCATTAATTCGTGCGGTTTTCTAAGTGAGGGCATTACTAGTACTATTTCGCACCGTGTTCATCCGTGACTAGTATTCATTTGAAAGCTACTGTCATTGCGTATCTTTTTCAGTATATGTTATTTGGTTGAAGCATAAAGAACAATTTTTTCTATTCATTTGAAAGTGTCGAACTTTGTGCCAGATAAAGTGTTTTGCGGGGAGTTCTTCTTCATTACTTTAACATGAAGAAAAGTGCTACCGAAAGTCATCGTATTTTAGTGAAGGTTTATGGTGACCATGCTCTAGCTGATCGAACGTGCCAGAAGTGGTTTGCAGGGTTTAAAAGTGGCAATTTCGACTTAGAAGATGAAGAACGACCCGGACAGCCAAAAAAGTTTGAAGATGAAGAATTGGAGGCATTGCTCGATGAAGATGCGTGCCAAACGGAAGAAGAACTTGCAAAATCATTGGGAATTGATCAAGCAACCATTTCCAGACGTTTAAAAGCATTGGGATTCATCCAAAAGCTTGGAAATTGGGTGCCGTATGAATTGAAGCCAAAAGACGTTTGTCACTGGTGATGAAAAATGGATTCATTATGATAATCCCAAGCGCAAGAAATCGTATGTGAAGCCCGGCCAACCATCAACATCCACGGCAAAGCCGAATATCCATGGCGCCAAGGTAATGCTCTGTATTTGGTGGGATCACAAGGGTGTTGTATTATGAACTGTTGAAATCGGGTCAGACGATCAAAGGGGACCTCTACCGAACACAATTGATTCGTTTGAAGAGAGCGATCGCGGAAAAACGACCAGAATATGCGACTAGACTCGAATCCATAATTCTTCATCATGACAACGCTCGGCCACATGTTGCAAGACCGGTTAAAAACTATTTGGAAAACAGTGGGTGGGAAGTTCTACCTCACCCGCCTTATAGCCCAGACATGGCCCCTTCTGATTACTACTTGTTCAGATCAATGCAGAATGCCCTCACCGGAATACGCTTCACTTCGGAACAGGTTATCAAAAATTGGCTCGATTCGTTCTTGGCCGCCAAGCCGGAGAAGTTCTTTAGGGATGGAATCTACAAACTGCCAGAAAGATGGACAAATGTCGTAGGTTCCCATGGACAATACTTTGAACATTGAATGTATAACCATTTTTTCACAATAAAGCCTTAATTTTCGAAAAAAAACCGCACAAATTAATGCATACTCCCAATACAATAAACACAAACATAACAATCTTACTCAACTAGAAAATAAATAATATGAAAAATGTATATACACCTCAACATAGTAAATATTGGTTTAGTTTTTGAAGACAATATTACGAACCATACAAAAACCACCTAAAAGTAAGCGACACTCAATCACAGAAAATAAACGATGAAATCACCATATTTTACGCTATTTTCATGGCCCTCTGTAATCGACCAAGTATAACATCGATGCACTCTACTAATTACTTCGGAAATTCACACCCGACTACTGAAACTGACGGTTTGGTTGCACTGCGACTAACGATGAATGGAATCGCCGAGGGCATTGAGGAATGAATTAGGAACTTCCGACTAGTGTCTCGCAGTGACTTGTCTAACTTGCGCCCTGCGGACCTAGCATGGACAGACTCGATGCAAGGCTTAAGCTAAAGAATGAAGAATTAATTTTCTTAATGTTAACTCTGTACTAAAATTATAAATGAATAAAAAATTCCATGTCAAATTGAGAATCTGATCAGAGTGTCACGAGATTGAATTTATTCATCTGTTTCATTCATTCAATTTAGCCCATGTATACAACAAAGTAAAGTGAATCTAACCATACATTTTTAATGGTTCCGATACTATTCTGATTCATCACGGCACAATAATATAATTCCCCACTTATTAAGAAAATTATTACTGAATTTCTCAACAGTGAAAATGTTTTGAGAAACTTTACATTTTTAATGTTAAAGGGTTTTTATTATACATGGATAAGTTTTACAGATGATCAATGAAACAATGATAAATGAAAAAAATATTTGATTTATTTCAATTTGACACAATATTATTATAAGTTTATGAACAAAACATCACGGGCAGTTTTTGTTGTCACTTGTAAGTTTACAACAAAAGCATTATCGAATACAATAATTTTAGTAAATGAATAGGAAAATCTTCAAATTGTTGTAATTAAAATCTCTAAACATACCTACATAACAATTGAACTCATTTGGCCACGTCGAAAGTAAGAGTTTTTATTAATTTAACAAATAAAATTGGTTACTCTTTGGTGTTTCTAAGGTTTTATGTGAATTTAAAAAGTTTCTCTGTGAATTCTAATTGAATCTTATTTGTATTTTTGTTCTTTGTCCTTCACTTGTTGCTTGGCTTCCTTTAAGCCTTGGATAACATTTTGCTTAAAACGATTAAAGAATGTACCAAGGTTCATCTTATCCAATTCAGGTATTTTATCCTTAGCTAGATTTTGTGATCGATAAAACAGGGAGACACAGAATCGGGCTGTTCTTCTTACCGGGTAGGATTCAGCAATTTTTTGCACCAACTGCTCATTGTTTGCTAGATATCTCATGATAAATCTGAGAGGCATCTTTGTAGGTTTGTTCTTCGTATCTTTAAAAAATATATTTATTTAAAAGGAGCATCGAAAGAACACATATTCCTATATTTTTGCAGCAGTTCACGTTTTAGATGAAGTTGCCTTCGAAGGATTTCAAATTGACGGAGCTGCTCTTGTTTGTTGTAATCTATTCCCGGTAACCGCTTAATCTGAAAAATAACCACATATAAGTAAGATAGATGCCTAGAAAATGTGACAAATGATTACATAACATTTATGATTACAGAAACTAGAATGGCCAAGAGTATATACAAAGTGAAATTTGATCAAGACTGCAAGAATGCAATGCAAGTACGCATAAATCACAGCCACTGATTGTGCAAAATGCGTAGCTGTTGGTAGTGCTGACAAGATAACCCACATTTATGACAATCATTAAATACCTGAAAACAACAATTATTATTATAAGAATCAAACGTGTTTCGGTACCTGAGATCTTGCAGAGTCCAACTTTTTCTGCAATTCCAATACTTTAAGACTGCAGTCTTGAGACTCTCTGGCTTTGGCAGAGTTGTCATGCACGTCACGTTCAACACTAAAAAAACATAAATATTTTTATCATATACCGGATTGAAAAACTGCGCAAGTTATTTAAATTATGACAAAACTAAACGTGTTTAATAATGTCTACCTTCTAATTATATCATATACAATTGGCAAAATATCAACGTCTACGTCTTGAACTGTAAGTGGAGAGAAATTGTTTTGTGGCTCATTCAAGTCATTATTTATAACATCCATTGCACAATGCCCATATCTTGTTAAGCTATTAAACAAAATATATTTCAGTGTCTATAGTATATTAAAATAATCTAATAGACAATGAATGCTGCATAAAATCAAAATAAGATGAATATTGAACAGTATTTAATAAATTTGACAGTTTCAAATCCGAAAACGCTGTCGGTGTTTTGGCCAAAGACAGGTTTAAATTTGGGGGAATTGCGGTAAGTACTGTGATTATAATTTACTAAAGCGAGCACTCCACGATAAGGCAAATTATTGTCAGACGCTTCTGTAAAGCTTGGCACACACAACATAAGTTCGGCGTGTATATTAGAGTATCTGTTCGCGCAACACACAGCGGCTGTCTTATTTTGAAGCAGCGCATACTAGGGGTACATGGAGGGGCTCATTATTTTTACGGGATCGCGGAGTGTCTCATATGTCATCTGTCACATTGACTGCCTTACCTTGATAATGCATACTTCCCGCCTGTCGAAACCTTTATTACTCTGAGATTGGAACTGGACCGATTCCAGTCCTTTAAAAGGATAAGGAATTATCCTTAAAAATAAATGATTAGACTTTTTGCCTCTGGTTCTTGGATGACAGCGAATGACTTTCTTTAAAAATATCGATATTTGCGTAGTTTTAACAAAATCAAAAACTCAATATTATCATAAGTATTGACTTTAAACATTATTAGTTAGTTATTTTCATAATTTTTATCATTTTTCCAGCAATTATTAGCCGTACACTCAATACTAGTGAATGTTGTCGGAAATATCAGAGCTTCCTAAGCTCTTACTGAACGCCTTTACGTTTGTTGTTGTTCCTCGAAGGTCGAACACAGAATGAAAAGATAGCTGAGGGGAAAGGTGCGGCGCGAGGGGGGACAGGAGAGGGGCAGATATATTATCAAAAATCGCTCGGCTAGCAGATCATAGCAGATAAACGTAACCACGCCTACAAGCGTAAAGCCCTCTACATGATGGCTGATGATGACCGATGATGGCGCATGATAAGCCATCATCCTCCATCATACGCCACTATGCCCACTACACCCTGGGCCATCCGTATGGCGTGTGATGGCCCGTGATGGCGCTTGTGATGGCGCGGGATGGCCTCGTTATCGGTTTTTCGTACACACATCAAAGGATGGTGATAGTGACGCCCACTACACGACACGTGGCGAACTGTTCAGTGTCCGCTTGAATCTGCTCTGGAGGTGACGTCCCAGTTAGTAATATTTACGTAGCTTCGAAACATTTTTCAACGTAATTGCAGTAGTTTGGACATGTGATGAAACTATAAAATTCATCGAATCGTTCCTTTGATGAATGCATATGAAAACCCAAATACAAAAATAAACGCTAAATAGGTATTTTGGTAAATTGTGGCTCTTCGAATATTGTACTTAAAATAACAAAATAGTATTTTTAAATAAATATGTCTGCATTTATACCCTATTTTTATTGGGGTAGAGTTATTGGAAGAGAGGAAAAACAAAACATAACATAATTTGCGCCCTGATGATTTTCCCGTGAAAACGGCGTTATAGAAGTAATCCAATTATTATTATAATAACAACAAATTATAAAAAAATATTACATTTTCTGAATATCCGAAATTATTTTTATCATATTAGGAATATGATATCATAAAATAACATTTACATATCATTTGTTTTTAATGTCATTGCCTAATATACTAATAAAAACTAATCATCTCGTTTTTTAACCAAATATATTGCCGGGTCGCCATCGTGTAGTGGCTCGCCGGCAATCGCCAAGCCATCGCATCGGCCAGTGGTCGGCAAAGTGCGACTCCCGAGCCACATGCGGCTCTTTGGCCACTTAAGTGTGGCTCTGGCACAAAAATCCAAGAGCAGGCGCAACAGTCTTGTCTACAGTGGTCGGAGCTTATCGTGTCTGTAAATCGCGGGCGCCTTTCAAAGGTACCTTCATGAAGAATGAAGTTGTCTTATTCTCCATTCAGCTGCACATCTAATAGGTCATCAATTTAAACATTATAGTAATTTTGCATTGGTGGCTTTTGAAAAAATGTATTTTGGAATATTTTTATAGGTGCCCTATTTGACATGTCTATCAAAAAGAAGCAAATAAAAACGGAAGATGAAAACCGTGATTTTAGAGTTGAGTGGACCGAGACTCTCGCGTTTATTCGAAACTTAAATGACCATCGGACATATCTTATTTGTAAGGAACAATTCGCGCATAACAAGAAGTCAAATTTGGAGAGACACTTCACAGTTAAACGCGCGTCATTTAGCACTAAGGGGTTGAACATGATCATGTCTTCCTTCTCCATGTCTTTCAAAGCAGACCTCTTGTGATGTGAACTAAGTTCACATTTGTTCCCTCTCCAGTATTTCCAAATCAACATAAAGACGTCCAAATTTAGAGCTCCATAATTGGAGCGGGTACATTGCGCTTTATTTATCGTTTAAAAAAATAATAAAAAATGATGCATACCTGTATCCGATACAATCCTTAGATATATGAATATTTTAATTAGATTTTTTCGTAACATTAATTTAATTTTAAAATTATTTTCATTGATTTGAATTTCCTCTGATAATTCGCTAAAGAAATACGCCTCGGAACAAGTCTGTCTCGTGATTCGAAAAGTTGATGGTTATATTTTAAATTTTTTTATTTATTCATATTTATAGTTTTTGGTACAAAGTTATGGTAGTCGACATTATATGATATATTTTCTTGCAAATAATATACCCGTATTATAGTGAAATAAAATTGTATTTTGTTATACGTCATCTGTAACCCCCAATTAAGCAAAAGATACCTAAAATAGACGTTTTTTTCTCGGATTATTAATATCAATACAATACAATACAAAGCCCTTGTACCTCTTAAGTGTCAGCGCGATGTTTTTGTGTTGAACACGAGGTGTTGGCGTTAGATGCGTGCGCTACCGCCGACGTACATATTATTATTAGAAGTGAATGACTGGATCGCGAACGAGTCGGATTGGTGATCCGGATCTCCATACGAATTGAACGATCCGGATCGCGGATCTACACGGCTCGCGGATCGCAGATCTTTGCGAACGGGATCTCACAGAAGGAGTGATCTCCGGTGAGCTGCGATCCGTGTGATCTTGTTGAATCAACGGGTCTTCCGGCTCGCAGATCACTGCTGATCCGGGTTGATCGTTCGATCACAGATACATGAAATTTATTATACGTCATAATATAGGGATTCGTAATACTAACACTTCAGTCGTGGCGTCAGCTCTCGGGCTACATTGCATTGTTTATTCTAACAAGAACAAGGTTGAGCTTTTAACAATAACACCAATTAAAGTATTATGTTCATTATTTATTTTGAATAAATCATTGCTATCTTAAATAATAGTTGAAAAATTGTTTTAGTATTTAGTAATTACGTAGGTATAATTATGTTTGCTGTTTGTTGAAGGTATAACACACGATGTGCAACGATTATTTTGCGAACGATTTTTTTTTTCACAACACATTTTTTAAAAAATTTTGGATACGATTATTTATGGCACAATTAATAATTGTTCTTTTAGTTTGTTTATTGTTCCAGATAGTTAACACGACACACCGATTTAATATTTAATGAATAACAAAAACAACAACAAATTAACAAAAACACTTTTTATAGATTATAATTTAAAAACAAAACATCGGATAGTTTTGATAGTGTCATGTTGGGCCTTTTTTGGGTGAGCGTTTGATCAAAAGGGGGATCCCAATTATATTGGGATTCCCTTTTCCAGGCCTGAAATATTAAAAAATATTTAGATGGGCCGAGGGAGCGGGGGAAAGGCACGGTGCGGGGGGACGCGAGCCGTAGTTCAATCGAGCCGGATCACCGATCCGGAACATTACTGAGAGCTGATTTAGTGATCCGGCTCGCTAAACCGAGCCGTTTCGCCCACTGCTAATTATTACTGACAGATGTAGCAACTGGGAGCTAGGAATGAGCCGTAAGCTCGCGGCTATGTCCATAAGACCCATAAATATACCACTCAAGACCACTGGTGAAATCTGGCCGCAAAACCCAATTTAGGTTAGGCCACCCAGCAGTTAGGCCACCCGCTCGTCTGCAAGGCATTTTATGTAGCCGACGAAAAAAATTTTTTGACTTCGCAATAATGGAAATACTCCTTGTCTCCACCGAGCGAAGCGGTCTTGAAATTTGAAATTTCACTTTGGAAATCGCGCTTTATTTATTGTTTTAAAATGAAAATGATAATAATAATAATAATAATAATAATAATGTTTTTATTTAATTTCTAATACAATTACAAACATGTTATATTTAATACGTAAGAGAAATTACAGGTACTTATTTAATATTTGTAAAACAATGAAGAAATATACTAAAAATAAAAAAAAATAAATTCAGAGATATTTAAATAAATTCAGGCAGTGGTGAAGATAATACACAATAATAAGATAATACATACCTGTGTCCGATACAATCCTTAGATACATGAATATTTTAATTATTTAGGCATATTCCTGTATTATGGTAGTCGACATATAACGATACATTTTTTTGCAAACCCTTATTATATTAACTAAGGTTTTTTGTTTTGTAAAAAGTAAAATAAAATAGCATTTTGTCGTATGTGATATAAAACCCTCAATTAAGCAAAAGATACCTAAAATAGATGTTCTTTTTTTTTGGATTATTAATATCAATATAATAGCTATCATAGCTGTCAAGTGTCAGCGCGAAGTTTTTTTTTGTGTTGAATACGGAGGTTGAGGTGTTCGCGTAAGGTGCATGCGCTTTCGCCGGCGTTCATATGATTAGATTGATTACTGATACTGACAGGAATAGCAACTAGGTGTGTGCCATGGGACGCCTCTTCTGGGCTAGGAATTTGCCGCCACACGATTCGTTTTGCCCATATATGGCGAAACCACTGGGCCACCAGCTCGTGTGGAAGCCACGTATGTACCATTATATTTTTTTAATGTTTGGTTTCATAGTTAAAATAATTTTGAAAGGTCGAATTTTTCAAAACCCGCGAAAATTCACGAGATATTTTGGGTGTGAAGTCACAGCGAATAAATTTACAAAGGGAATTAGCGCGAGAACGCGTGACCTCAGAAGGCGCCAATCCAATGATGCCAACCAAACGGGGCATTTTGATGAGATAGTCATTGATTAATTTTTTAATAACGATTTATAAGTAATTATAAATAACAAAACTTATGTATTCAGAATCGGCGTTTGTTGATCTATATGAATACATATTTTTTAAGGCATGATATTTTTCACTGTTGTTTGATCGATATTCAAGGATGGTTACGGATATTATCTTTGTTTTTATTGATATATTTATTGAAAGATCTCCATTAAAAACATATCTTTTCCAACCCCCCGCTAACGTCTTTATCCCGAGAGGTGAGAGGTGGTCAGAGGGTGTACATCAATCTACTATAACCATGTTCCACCAGAATGCCCATAGATACATCACTCTCAGAATGCCTTTAAAACTATTGTGTAGCAGCTTATAAGAAGAAAAAAAATATTTATCGTCGGGTAAAAAATATGTATATCGGGGTGATATAGCCTTTTGTAATCACCTAAAAATAAATGACCGAATTCACCGAAATATTTAGATTTAAAATGTGCATTTTAAATAATAGGAATTCCCAGATTAGACCGGCCATAAAATAAATTTAGTACAAAGGCTAGCCGAACCTATTGTTAGGAAAAATCGTAACTAAAATAATATAATCTTAACTGCTATTTTGGGAAATTCCGCAATTCCTTTGTGATTTTATGGGACGACAATAAACACCTCAAAGGAATTGAGCCGAACGACGGAACAAAAGGCCGCTGAACAATGCGGATTAAAAGATAATACCTACAGGTAGACAGGTAGACAGAAGGACAGTGGGCTCTAGGAGACAGTCGATTGCCAGAGTCCGCCCAGGACGGAGAGTCGCGTGTAGTCTTCCGCCGAGGAAGCACGAGTCATTTGCAAGAGTCCGCCCAGGACGGAGAGTCGGTTGCAGTAGTCCGCCCAGGACACACAGCCAAGTGAAACCTTCCGCCCAGGAAGGTTCCTATTCTCGCTCCTTGGAGAGGCCGCCCAGGTCCTCTACGCTCTACGAATTCTACGCTTCTATCCCAGAAGGAAGTAACTGATCTTCGCCCTTCGGAGATCAACATCGGAGACCGCCCATGCCTCTGATTATCGCCGCGTTGCACCTACTCCCGATCCGAGGTACACGAATACGTAGTGCGAACTCGAGGACTCTACATACAACGCAGCCACTGGACCCTGGACATCCATCAATCACCAAAAAGGGAAGTGCCTGACTCTAATCATAATTCCTCCCACAATGTCAGCCAGTGAACCTCTAATTTCAACTACAAAGACTTTAACAGTAGAACTAAATAATTACCTAAGCCAGTGAACCTCTAATTTTAAGTACAAAGACTTTAACAGTAGAATTAAGTAATTGCGTATCTAGTTTTATTAAATTTATTATGTCTAATTAAGTTTTACTCTAGTTTTAAGACTAAACCCACGTATATAAAAATAAATCACTTGTAACTACCTAAGATCGCATTTCTATTCCTCCCTTTTTGCGTTATTCCTAGAATAATACCTACAGCCCGACGAGCCGTCATATCAGGGGCATCAAGAAGTTCACTGGGTAATAACTGTGTGTTTTTCGTTGTCACATGTGAAGGTACCTATCGTAAGGTACGTCAGGGATAATAATTTCCATCTTTTTTAATTGCTCATCTCTGGTTTATGTATGACAATACTTCTGACATAAATGTGAAATCTGTCAATAAAAATATTGTTTATGTAAGAACAGTACCTTGATTATCGGATAAATGGGAGCATTAACTAGTAGACAAAATGCAGGAGTTGAAGAAGTTGATGTCATATCGAACCATGCATATAAATATCCGCCGAGAACAGGTATGTCGTTAATTAATAGTTTTGTCTATAGTGTCGTTGAATTAAGTACTTATGTTATTTTAATACTTGTTTTGCTATAAATCTTGGAAACCAAATATGTCGTTGTTCTATTTATTAAGACGCAAAACTGTAATTAATACTTGAAAATATCGAGTTGTGGATTAACATTTCTACAAATTCTAAACGATAATTGATTATTAAGTAAGATGAATTATTAGAAACTTAATTAAATAATATAGCACCATTTTTTTTCTTCACGACCTTATATTTCCTAGTATTAATACTGAAAACTTTAATCATATGTTATGAACGTTTATACAATCGAATTTACATGTTTTAGGGAACTATTTTGGGAGTCATTTCATTATGGGAGGAGAAAGGTTTGACACTCCTCAGCCCGAGGCTTATTTGTTTGGAGAAAACGCCGACTTAAACTTCTTAGGAAGCCGTCCCACACCGGTAAGTACAACATATATCGCATGATTTCATCATAATATCCCATTTGACATAATATAAATAAGGAAATAAAATTAATCTTAATTTGCTCCCTATTTTCAAGATTTTATTATACATCTTCTTAATTTTTGTTTAGTTTCCCTACCCACCACCTCAAGCCAATGAGCCAACCAAGACATTGAAGAGTTTGGTGAATATCAGAAAGGAATCCTTGAGATTTATTCGCTGCACAGAAGCCATCGGGAAGATTCCGGAGCTCGCTGAAGGAGACAACCCCACCAAGAGCACCCAGTTCAATATCGAATTCACATTTGATTGTGATTCACGCTGTGCAATAACTATTTATTACTTCTGTACTGAAGAATTTACACCAAACGGTGTTGTGTTAGTATATTGATATTTAATTCAAGAGCATCAATTCTTGTCATTGCTTTTAAATTAATAGATTCTTTTTAGTTTAACGCATACAAAGACTGAACTAGGTGCTAAAATTCAATATTGTACCATAACTATTCGTTTCAATTTTAATAAGGATGCAGCCAATGGGCGTGAGGCTAATAAGAACCAATAAAATTTATATAATATATGTTTATGCAGTTTGGAAAATATTAGCCCACAATGTATAGACCTACAATGGCTGATGCACTATTGAATACATTCACATATATTTAGATTCTCTATGAATGTTATTTGTTAAATATCTAAGCTGTTGACAATGTCTTTATTAAAATGCATCATAATATGTTTTAGGTACAATCCACGTGATTCATCGATGAACTCCCACACCTACCGGTACAAGCGAGGAGCAAATCAACAGTTTTGTCAAGCAACTCACATATTCGACCCTAGCAAATACACCGAGGAAGACCTTCTCTTTAATTCGGAGAAGGATATGCTGCCGATTGCAATTCACTGTGTGGTCGAAGAAGGCATTGATGGTATAACTTTTCCCAAAATAAAATACATAACTTAATTTACAATTTTTTCAGCTGCAAAATTATATAAAATATTATTTTGTTTTTTTAAAGATGTGCGTCAGTCGCATACTACAATAGCTGTGGTGGAGAAGCATTCAGATGGGACGTATGTATTAAAAGCCCTCAAACAGAAACTGTATGTTGATGGGCTCTGTTATCTGTTACAAGAGATATATGGCATTGAAAATAAGAATGTGGAAAACAGTAAGGTATGTTCTCTAATCGATTTGCCGTTAAAATATGACTCCCTTAAATTCAGAAGGTTATTTCTCATTTAAAATTAAAACATTTTCTCCATGTTTTACACCCGACAGTTTTCCTGTCAATTTGTTGGTGAACCTATTTAAATTAGAACACGCATGTTAAATTGTATTTAATTATATATCTACGTGTGGGAATCTGATCACTAATATTGCCCCAACATATTGATGTTTTTAAAATTTACTAAACATTTTTTGAGCACATAATATGTTTGTTATTATTGATACGAGGACAGTCCGCATAGTTCCCATAAGCAGGCTTGTTCCCATCTCACATATTTAACCCTATTCCCTCGACACTATCTCAGTTGTCATTGGGTGATTGGCAATGCCTCCTGGTTTCAAAACATGGTTCTACGGATATTTGAGTATTCTTCCCATCTATGCTGGACATTGCCACTATAAGTGAGGTATCTAACCAGATACATTTTGAATATTGTTTCGTCTTATTAGAATAACAGTGATGAGGATTGCGAAGACAACGGCAGCGAGTGCGTGATCTGCATGTGCGATGTGCGTGACACTCTGATCCTACCGTGCCGACATTTGTGCTTGTGCAACTCCTGTGCGGACTCGCTGAGGTACCAGGCTAACAACTGCCCCATATGCCGAGCCCCCTTCCGCGCCTTGCTGCAGATCAGGGCTCTGCAGAAGCAGTCCGGGCAGCCGCAGCCATTGCCGGCTAGCCCACCAGACGTAAGAATACATTTTTATTATTAAGGTGAATCCTTCTAGTCCAAGCGATGGCCATCAAATAACCTAACCAATACATCATCTCCACCAAATGAGTACTGAGCGTTAATACCAAATAAGATTAGTAAAAAAAACGCCATCTGTCAGAATTCCATTCAGGAGGAGTCCTGGAAATAGACCACTTTTTGGAAGAAAATAACCAACGTGTCACCCAACTAAGACTAATGGCAAAAGATCACGACTAATTATTTATGATAAAAAATTGCCATCTGCCAACTTTTGCATTGGTACATGTACCTGATAGACTCCCAGAAAGGTTACTTCCAGAGGCGATGAAATAACCCATCCATTACCTGAATGAAATAAATGCCAGAATATAGGTACGGGTTCCCTGTTTACCCTTAATTTTATTTTTTTAAAATTTTTATCATTTTGCTTTATTTAACAATGACATTATTATATATATTTGTTATGTATGTAATTTAGTTAAAGTGTAGTTACTACATTACCCCAAACACCCGAGATAACTAGACTTACAATTTTCCATTGCATTACGCATATAGGGCAGTTCAGAGAATATTCCGGCAGGATACGAGGCTGTGTCCCTGATTGAAGCCCTGAATGGCCCCTGTCCGGTGCGTGTGGCGCTTCCTCCGCCCACCCCCCAGGCCAACCACCAACCCCTCTCCACTGCGGCCAACAATACTGTCACCGAGGGGGATACTACTATTTCGGTACTATACAATGTAATAACATTGATAATAATATTTTTATCATTTATATAGTGCTGCTTGTGTGAAAAAGACGCCAACTGCAGATGCTTACAGAAAACATGATTTACAAAATATGTATAAACATTATAATTTTCAATGTCTGTCTGTCTGTTTATGTAATGCATGGAAGTATTTTAGATGGAAGGGGTGGACTTAAGTTGGAAGAGCTTTGGCCTAATTGCAAAACATATTCCCAATGAAAAAAGAGTTTTTTTTTTAATAAATACTTTAAATATATCTTGTGGATTATTTGGCACCCGAATACTTTCAAGTTTGTTTAAATTTTTTCAGTGTTTTAATGTGTTAAATTTTTTGTGTTAATTTATTTGTAGTTAAAATCATATTTTAAAAGGAATGGCTCCCTTTCGTTTGCTTTTGTTGTTTGCACACGTTTGATATGTCATTCTGTCAAATTTTGACAGCTAAATTCTTCCATCATACTGTACTTACGCTTTATTATTATACTATTTATTTCCAGGCCGCCGAAGCTCTCAACCGATGCAACTTAGAAAGGCATTCATCCGGCAGTATTGTTAGTAATAACAAGGTAAAGAACACCTCAGGAAGTACATACAAGCAGAGCCCCAAGGATATCGAAGGAAAGAGCCCTAGAGATAGGGCCCTGTCTCAGGGTAACACACCAGAGGTAATTCAATGATTATTGTTTCACTTTTGATATACATATGAATATATAATTTATTAAAAATTAATATGAGATACTTTGTTTACACCACTGTTTAATATATAAATATCAACATGTTTCATTATAATTTATAATTTATTTTTAAATTATTCTTATCATTATAATTTATTTTTTAACCATATCATTACATTATTTACAAAATCTAATCCTGTCCAGAAGATCTTGATCTTTCTCTTTAATCCATAAAGTTTTAGATTTAAAAAGCTTCAGCATTAAAAAGATTCAATACCCGTTCAATCAACTACTAATAAGCCATTCCATCTACAAAGCCATCAGCCTCTCATTTAATTTTTTTAGTCTACCCATTAAAATGGTATGTACATATAAGTTTTGTTATGATTTGACGGTTAATATAAACAACCAAAATATTATGTTTACAGTTCCGCATGTCAGTATTGTTAGCCCGAGAAGATGAAGAAAACAACAAAGCGCTAAATAACAAAGTCGCAGTCAACAGTCCATTGTTGGCAGGGCAGAAAATAAAACCCGAAAATATTCATGACAAAATAATTATTAAAGTATGTGTACTCATTCTAAAAAAACACATTATGCACGCGTAGCTAGAAGCATGTTTAGAATTCATAGAAAATAAGAACTTTTGAGATGTATTTCTCGTGGCTTCAAAAGCCTGTATGGTAGGATAATATATAACTTTCCATTTAATTGTAGATATTTATTACTTTGGAACTACAAGTTCTCATTATTATGGCAATACCAAACTACCGACTTTGTCTTTGAAATGTGTTCTTCATATTCAAATGTTTTCACATTTCGGCCTCCATGGTCGAGGGTGAGGCTCTCGACTACGAATCGGTCGAGGGTTCAAATCCTGACGTGCGCAAATAAATTTTATTTAATTAATTTCTGCTGTTTCACAATTAATTCATTTAAAAATAATATATAGTATATTTGCGCACGTTCCAGAGTGGAAGATACTCTCAGTATCGCCCTAGTGAAAGACCACCATTCAGAATTGAAACATTACTTGAAATGACTTTTAGCCGTGTTTGGTGACCAGATCTGAATAGCCAGGCATTTCCCCACCTTCCTTTTCCCCTTCTCCTTTCCCTACCCAATACCTTCAGCCTCACAACATTCCCTAATTGGGGATGCCATAGTCTCACTGGCTCCAGACGGTTGGGACCAGTTGAGACTCTTGTGCGGTATTCATGTAAAAAAAAAAATATTCGCATTTGACAGTTCGTTTTAAAGAAACACAGCAATTTACAATGATATTACAAACAAACATAGATATGTAGAGCTCACAAAGTGGCAAGTAAAAGATACGGTAATTACAGTATTTTGATTTAGTATTAAACTGTCACGTGTCGCGTGAGGTTGTGTGCTATCTCCAGCAGAATTGCTTATAAGTACCAAAATTTCACCCGGGGTGAGGGATATAGTATTCAACGCAACTTTTAAGTGGGAAAATGTCGCCCGGTCATATTTCATTTTGTTCAAACTCACATTATTCATTGAATGTTTATCTTTGTCATAAATGACCAGTGTTTAAATAAAGAATTTACTGGAATCATTAGCGTATTTGTGCCTCATTTTGTGTAAATATTATGAGATATTAACGTGTCTATGTTTGTAATATCATTGACAAATTATCATGATAAATTTTTTTAATGTTTTTTTAACTTTATAATTTTGATTTTTCTTTTTATTGATCTTACATCAAATACATGGTTATTTCGATACATACAATTTCAGAAATACAGAATAAATCGTCTTTCCATGTAATTAGCATTCTTGCAAAGAGTTAAATAATAAAAAAAAGTTTCATGAAATTATCTTAGAATGTGATGTAGAATCATCTCCTTTGGGAAAATACCACTAATTTCTGAAGACTGTTTGGTTTAAGTAAAAAATATCCATTTAGATCAGTGTTTCTTAACCGTATTGAAAGAATCGCCCCTTTACCACAGTAAAATCATCCAGCGCCCCCCCCCCCTCCAGCCAACCATGTAAGAAGTGTCGAGCCTCGGACGGTACAAAACTTTCGCTCGTACGTGATACTTTGAACCTTTTTGAATGGGCCTTTATGATATCCGAAGAACATGATATTGAGTATTATGCCTCAGTTTTAATTTTTGTTCGTAAAAATGTAGTTTATTAAACAGAACTTAAAAAATCAAAGCGTCTAAAGAAAGTGTATCAGTGTTCATAGCTCGTGAATGAGCTTATTTTTCTACGAGGTGTGTTCAAAAGAAAAGGTGAATTTTGAATTTTCGCAGGCTGTGTGCATTCGATTATCGATTTTTTTATTTTGTTATGTTGGTACACATATGTTTATCATATGTTAGCATTATCAGCCATTTTGGATCAGTGGTTTGTTTTTGACAACTAGAAAGGTTAGTCACGTTTTTGTGTGTTCTTCGATTTTTTATTTAGGTTCGTTTTCTGAGGCATCATCAGTCCGAGTGAAGTGAAATTTTAGATTTGCTTTATTTTCTATGTCCTCATCAGCATTTCTTCAAAAAAAATTTTTGATTCTTTTTAGAAAAAAAATTGTTAATCCTATGGAGGAATTTCCTAGTTTTGGTCGGAACTTGATAGCCGTTTTCTAGGCAATTCTTCAAAAAATCCAAAAAATCTATGTTTTTCGATTTTTTACTATATGTGTACCAACATAAAAAAAAATCGATAATCGAATGTACACAGCCAGCGAAAATTCAAAATTCACCTTTTCTTTTGAACACACCTCGTATATGACACAATGCCATCTCGAACTTTTGCAGTGCCCCTAAATGCTAAAAATTAAAACGCCCACAAAAGGGCGCTGGCGCCCCGGTTAAGAATCACTGATTTAGACCATTGTGCTTTTTTAACCTTACCTTAATTTTCTTATGAGCCATCTTACTGTTGTCATTTAAAACATTTTTAATGATTACAAAGCCCTCAATTTTTGTCTACTTTTAAATTGTCAGACTGCACATATAATATATTACCAAAGGTATGAGAAAGGCAATCGGTTGTTCAGTATGAAGTATGCCCCAGGTTAATGTTTAAACTTATCTCTATTTTTAACAAGCTTTCTGTGACCATTAACGGCATATTTTGACAGTTCTCACCTTTAGAATTGTTCAAATATGCAGTTGATGTTTATGGTAACACGCTTTAAAAGACAGACTTTTAAACCTTGGGCAATGCAAAGATTATTGGTCTCCTAATTATGAGATTCATAATTACAGAATCGAATCCATACAAAGAAAATTAACCCGTGTGATTGCATATCGTGAAGGTTTATCTGATCAATTTGGAACTTATAATGAATGAATTTCACACTATAAACTAAAATCTCTGTCAGTCAGACGTAAACTTTCCGATGTATTCCTTTTGTACGAAATTATGCATGCGTCAA
The DNA here is from genome assembly GCA_022606495.2 of Halesus radiatus. Lineage (NCBI taxonomy): Eukaryota > Metazoa > Arthropoda > Insecta > Trichoptera > Limnephilidae > Halesus > Halesus radiatus. Next base: position 402,822 of record JAHDVE020005135.1, on the reverse strand, counting down.
TTGATACACCAAACGTTTTATCATAAATCAACATTAATACACCAACAAGAAAATGAACAGAGAGGATAAAAGACATTTTTTATATTAAAACTGATCATACAAATACGGGAAATTTCTCTCCTTTACCGCGGATATTAAGAAATTACAATACTATACACTGCTCTAATAATGAAATAGACATTTTTAATTACACAGTTAATCAATCTAAAAAAAAGTTTTACCATTAATATCAAACTGATAATGTGATGATGCCCTTTATTAAGTACCAAAAGAGTGTACCATCAGCGCAGGTGACAATAAGGAGTAGTTTATACACCTACTTATAATATGTTTTCGATCTTTCATTTGTTTGTCATTTGCTTTAGTATCATTTTTGCCAGATAATAATTTATGTTTATTGTACTTATTAATTATCATTGTTTTTTAAACATTCATGTATGTAAGTTTTGGGCATGCTTTATGTACTAAAATATATATTTGAGGGGTATGGAAACAAATACACCCATGTCCATAAATTTCTGATAATATTTGCAATGACATTACAAACAAACGTAGACACATTGTAGAGCCCTGAAAGTGGCAGGCAAAAGATACTGTAATTGACGTACTTTGATTTAGTATTAAACTGTTGCACGTCGTGTGAGGTCGTGTGCTCTAGCAGAATTGCACAAATAAGTGCCATAATGCCCCTCTGATGAGAAAGTGTTTCCATTACACGGCAAACACTAGTATAAAGAAATAACATTTCATTCATGAGTACAAGCAAATTACTTTTTCAGTTTCAGTGTCGATAAATTGACATTTATTGAAAGAACGCCATACACTGACCACGCCACAACCTCACTCTTCCAGCTCTGGAAGCCTACTGATAAGTCACAACTTGTTCAAATTTGGCACTGACTATCTCAAATGGATCTAGCGCCAGCGGTTTCTGCTATAAAAATTCATTCACTATATTTTTTTATTAAACCTCGTAAAAGTAAAAAGCACTTGTACCAAAAAAAATTATAATTGTTTCATAAAATAACACACAAACATTTTTAGATGGCCGAGGATTTCAACACTGACGATTTGGACGTGGAAGGAGACAGCCAAGAAGGGGAGGTGGATTGTGAGGGAGATAGCGATGCGGAAAAGCTATCACCACTTTTGACAGAATGCAACAACGAATTGTCCAATCGGATCAATGGCGTGAAAATCAGCCCCATCGGTAACTTGAGCAACGGGCAAAGCACCGTCAGCAGATTGCCCCTGCACCTTGAGGCTGTTCTAGAACCAATTGATGATACGGATACAGATGAACCCGAACAACTCTCCAGTGCATGTATGTCATAATATTTTAAACTGTGTTTTAAAGTGTTTCATATACAACATATATTACGTACATTGTATAAATTGCTCTTGCTCAGGCAAAAGTCAATTCATGAACAATTTGGAAGTTAGTCAAATATATAGTTTCTTTTTTATAGTTTATCTCAAATGGAAAAAAAAGTTTGAGAATCTGCATTAGATAAACTCTAAAAGCAATAAAAAATATCTTGATTTTCAAAACTTTTAGATTGCATTGTTGAAAACTGTGGTTCTGAGTTTTGTAATTTTTGCCTTAGTGGAGACTTAAGTGGCTTCCAGACGAGCGGGTGGCCTAACTGCTGGGTGGCCTAACCGAAATTGGGTTTTGCTGCCACATGCCAGATTTCACCAGTGGTCATATGAATATAGCCGGGAGTGTATGTCTCATGGCTCGCTTCTAGTTGCTACATGTGTCAGTAAACGTATGAACATCAGCGGAAGCGTACGCACCTTACGCGAACACCTCCCTGTTCAACTACAATGACTACTACTTGACAGCTACAATGGCTGTTATATTGATATTAATAATCCAAGAAAAAGAACATCTATTTTAGGTATCTTTTGATTAATTGTGGGTTATAGATCACATACGATAAAATACAATTTTATTTTACTTTTTACAAACTGACCGGTCAGTGGCTAAGTTGGCATCACATTTGGGTCTCACCCAGGCGTCGTGAGTTCAACTCTTCAGCTGGCTAAGTCCTCCATGACGACACAAGCAACATCTTCCGTTTACTGTGATTGTAGTAGGAGATTTTCAAATATTGTCCGGTTATTCGTAACCAGGGAATATTTGTCTTTCATTTATAGTAAAAAAAAAAAAAGTTAAAATAATACGGGTATATTATTTGGAAAAAAAAAATATCATAATATATCAACTATCATAATACGGGCATGTGCCTAGTTTGGTAGTCGAAAATAATCTAAGCTTTGTATCAAAAACTATAAACATGAATAAATAAAATTAAAAAAATATACTTATCAACTTTTGGAATCATGAGACAGATTTGTTCCGAGGCGTATTTCTTTAGCGAATTATCAGAGGAAATTCAAATCGAAGCAAATAATTTTAAAATAAGTTACGAAAAATTGTAATTAAAATACTCATTTATCTAAGGATTGTATCGAACACAGATATGTATCATTTTTATTTTAAAATGATAAATAAAGCACGTTTTCCAAAGTGAAATTTCAAATTCCAAGACCGCTTCGCTCAGCGGAGACAAGGAGTATTGCCATTATTGCCAAGTCAAAAACTAGAAACTCGATTAATATATTTTTGCCATACCCGATGGCAGCAGCTACATGCTTGGTTTTGACCGGAAATACTAGTTCTAGTAATTCCGTTCTCCTTTCCTGTGGCCACGCCTCTTTGGGCCAGGAATTTGCCCCCCTATGGTTCGTTTTGCCCATTTATGGCGAAACCACTGAGCCACCCGGTTGTCTGGAAGCCACTTTAATGTTGTATGATTTACATTCATTTTCTTCTGACATCTTTGTCTCATTGGAAAACCTGCAGGTCGATTATTTTTGTAAGTTACCGTTGTGTCCTAATTTATTTGTAATGAAATTTAAAACATGATTAATATTAACATTTGGCTTTCAGCGGTTGGTGGACCCCCGAGTGCTGTGGAGAATGATGTGGGAATCCCAGCAGAAGATTCAGACTATTTCACACCTGAGGATACTCACACCACCATCCTGACCTCACCAAACCATCAAAGCAACAATAAACATGTTAGTACATACATTGTATTATTATAAATATTTAAAACTTTTCAGAGCTTTTATTTTTTATGTGATGACCACACTAGAGTCCCAACTGCCTTGATCTAGGCACCTCCAATATTGGAGATTGTTTGAGAGGTAAAAAGAATGAGGGAAGAAGTAGAATAAATCACAGAGAAAGGTTGAGAGATCGATAGCCTTTTCAGATCTAATATAAAATTATATCAAGCATCATCTCATTTTTGAATGATAGTCAAATACCACTGAAGTGTCTTCCACTTTCAGTGTTGATTGTTAAATTGAATTGCATTGATTCCTTTTAACATGCAATTTAAAATTAATATTCTAGGATTCATCTACCAATGGAGTGACAATAAGTTCAGCAGAAGGCACACCGCAGCGTTGGGCCATTCCACACCATGTTACATCACTGCCGGGTAATTAGTGTAATAAATCCTGACCCTAAAGTAGTTTTAGTCTTGGTGTAGACCTAGTGTTGTCCTTGTAAGTACTTAACAAGCGAGGCGTATCACAAAACAACAAAAGACCTTGCCTTCAAAACAGGGAATTTTTTTCCACTGACTAATGTGAACTCTTTGTGACAACAAGGGTGGTATTTTTTAAGTGGCTGTCTAATGGGCGAAAAAAATTCAGCCCTGTGTTTTTCTATTGCTGAATGCAGCTTAAATTGATGTACATACTACATATTGATTTACAATCTTTTTCTAAGTGAGACATGGACGTGGCAGGATGAAAGTAGACTGAATGCTGTAGAAATGAGATCTCTGAGCGGTGAAACTTTGTATGACCGTGTTAAAAATGCGGAGATCTGAAAAGAATGCAAGACTAATTGTAAACAGTTAAAATTAAGAAGGGGACATATAAGAGACGTATATCCCTTACACAGACTGTAGATAGGACGCGCCGGTTAGTCTAATGGTTGCCGTTATATCCAGGGTCGTCGGGACTCGCTCCGGGGATCACCAAATATCGATCTTTGCTACTTTTGCAGGGTGGCGGTGGGTATCGGGGCGGTTCTGTCTTGTCGAATGTAAAATATTTTCCAAGCTAGCGGCATCGGCTGTGTTATCATCAGCGGATAACCATAAAGTACATTAGATTAGCCTCTTCGTGCCCTTTTGCTCAATCTAAACTGCCTTCCTCTAGAATTTTTATTTATTTTATTAGCGTACATACAGAAAAAAACATGGGATCGCAGGCCCGGTAACAGTTAGGGAATTCTTATATCTAAACATATAACATTTCCTTATTACTATTTATATTAAGGGGAGTCCGGCCAATCTTTCTATATTACTTATTATTATGTATATATATATCTTTGGCCGAATTCCTTAATCTAAATATTGCACAATACTCATCTCGGTGGTTCTGAGCCGACCCAGAGTGTGGGCGTTCTGATTGGCGCGTGCGCCCGGTCAACCCAAGGGAGCCGGGGACTGGCAAAGCTAGGGGAATGGGGAACAGGATAAACGTATCGCAGGGCCCCGTAAATATTGAACCGTTTTATACACGGCCGACCATTTCACCTCAGCATTCCAGTTTGGGCATAACTCAGGGAGCACACCAAAGCAGGAGCGCAGGTAACAAGAGAAGATGAACTCTTATAATAGCATCCTAGATTCTCCCCCTGACCCGTTCCGTACAGGACGCTTAGATGGTTTGAGCATGTAGAGTGGATGAGCGAAGACAAGAGTGCCAGGAGAATACATGATGTGGAAGTTAATGCTAGAAGAAGTCGGGGATGTCTGAGAAAATAATGGCACGATCAAGTGAATCAAATACAGTTAGAATAACAGAAAAGTATGTATGCGACGATATATGAATGCGAATGAAGCAAGGAGTGTGCCGAGACAAATTTATTTCATTTTAGTTGCCGGCAACCCGGGTGTTTATGGGTATATAATAAGGAACTCCAGTACAATTTTATTATTTTTTTTATATTAATAATGACATTCAAACTTAAATACTTTTTAATTAAATTTTTTTTTCTAAAGTTAGTTTTCATGGTTAAAATAATTTTCAAAGCTTCAATTTTTCAAAGGTCGCCAAAACGCTCCAAATCTATGGTCGGTCTGTTTTTTTTTGTCAGTTTTGAGGTTAGAATGTCAAATGTCAAAACAAGGATGAGCTTTACCATACATAATTGTATATTCTATTCATGGTAAACCATAACTAAACATAAGCAATAAAATTATGTACCTTTTTAGAAACTTTAACTCAAAGAATAATAATTGTATTGACCGTTAACATTATCATAATATCCATATTGATAATTGGTTTGATCATGAATACTCTAATTTCTTTCATGAATAATAGTTGTTTATATTGAATAGCAATTATAGAGCTTAAAGTTACCCAAATTAAGTTAAAATTTTGCCAAAACTAAAAGAATACATATGTATTAAAAATACAAAACAAAATCGAAAAATAAAATTTTTCATCCTAATCCAAAAACAGAATGCTCATGTGACGTCAGATGTTCGAAATGTAATAGTACCAATATAACACGGTGTTTTGATGAGCTGATTTTTTATTCACTTTTAAATAACGATTTATAAATTCTACGTAATGAAAGTTATATATTCAAAATCGGCGTTTGCTGATCTATATGAATGTATATTTTTAAAGTCATTATATTTTTCGCTGGAGTTCCTTATTGATATAATTATAAGTACTTTACCCATCTCACTAGACAATGTCTGTTTTGAGACGGGTAATGAGTTGTGTGGTTGTCTATCCTCTCTGCCTACCCCTGTGGAGAAATGGCGTGATGGTTAGTTAGTTATCCTTTTCCTCTACCATAAAGCGTTTGGATTAATTTATTTATTTTTTAAATCTAATATTTACAGGAACTCCTCTCAGTCATATCAGCAACCGTTCTTCAGGAGACTCTTACAGCTCTTCTTCATCCACAAGGCAACTATTGGCAAATGTGAATCCTGCTCAATCAACCAATAATGTTGGCACAACAAATCACCAACCCTGCGTTGTCCAAAATAATATTAACTCTGACAAATAAGCCTACTTTCATTTTAATGATTATTGTACATTCCATTTAATTTCTAACACATATTATTTTTCCTATCTCATTCTAGAATCTCTTTTATGATATTACATTGTATTATGTATATTAATTATTTTTTAGTTGAATTATTTGTATTATAATACTCATCTTATTTTTAATTAAAGAAAGATATTTGTTTATGTTACATAAAAATGTAGATTACGTTCTGCATCTGAAAAAATGACAATTATTTCTGTAATGTAAAAGTGAAGCCCTCTTATAAGACAGCTTTGAAAATGTTTTTTTATTTATTTTTTTATCTTTTCTATCCATGCTGCTGAATAACTACATATTAGTTGTTTTTGTTGATAAAGAACTGTTGAAATCGTTTTTGTATTTAGTACCTACCTACTATTATTATAAATAACTCGCATCATTCTTATTATTGGTTAGCTTTAACACGCTTTTTACTAAATGGAACATTTTGTCACGTCATGTGAATGATAAGCAGAGACGACGAACAAAAAAACATGGTCCCATGAAACATAATATAAATGTATATTTCATGTGTATAAGTTGATTGTAGACTGTATATTATTAACACGTACCTAAAAACATCAAAGACCTGGGCGTCTCGTAATGATTGTGATAATATGATTTAACTCGTTCGCTGCCGATCACTCCCACGGGAGTTGCATTGTTGTTTTCCCAGGTGCAGCTCACTCCCATGGACGAACCAAGGGAAATGACTCTTTTGGGTACAAAAAAGTAGCAAAAATCAATCTTACACGAAGCTGGCAACGACTGTGTGTATAGTATTGACATATGGCACCTTTTTGTACACAAAAGAAGTCATTTGGCATGGTCCGTCCATGGGAGTGAGGGATTAATTAATAGCAAGGGATTAAAAAAAAACTACAAAAATGGTGTTGTATGTTAATCTTACATAGTACAAAGCCGGCAGCGAACGAGTTAGAAATGCGTTTTTGACTATTGTGAAATATTTTAATGTACCTATGAGTATTTTTTTAAAAAATTACTTGTCATAAGACAATTATTGTATTCTTCAATGCTTTATTATTTTAATATTTTATTATATAAGTTAAGGTATTTGGGTAAACTGCATTTGATTAACGTACATTATTAAATAAATATATTTCCCGAAAAATGCACATTGCAATGTGAAAATATAAGATTTAAAAAAAATATGTTTCCTGCTTTTTGTTTATATTGCAACATAGGCATAGAATGGAAGATAAAAACTTTTTCTTCGAGAGATAGATAAGAATTTTTTATCCTAGTTGTTTAATCAAACCGATTACCTACTATGTAATTATCTGGCTTTACACATGCTCTTCAGAGTGACGGTATCACGCGCCGCTTCAGGCCGCCGCGCAGAAAAGTCCCACAGTTAACCGCTTTGTAAACAGTGCAAGCCATTATGAACTTTGCTTTTTTGTGCGGCGGCCTGGAGTGGCGCGCGTTACTTTCGCTACAAAGCATACGTGTAAAGCCTGCTATTATGTAATGGTGCCACACTTTTATACCTATGCTATTGCAAGAAATTTTTAAAAACAATTCTTGTAGAGTTGGAGATTATTTGGTGCAATATTTTAGTATTTATATAGATGCTCCTTTATTTTATCAAATCTGAATGTATTTAATAAAATGTCAAAATGTATTATTTAAAGTAATTAAAGTCTTTTCCTATTTTTTTTTCCAATAGATTTTCCTCAGGTGAAAAAAGTTACTAAAATAAGTAAATAAGCAAAGAGTTCACACAGAATGTCTTCTTATTCCCGAGATATGGTCCAAATAAGAACAAATGAAATTCTTGGGAATAATAGTAATAATGCAAAATGATACATGGGCAAGTGCGTATGAAAAAATAATGTTTGCAAAAAATCCAAGTACTTACTGAGACTCGAAGTATACTATTTTTCTTTCTGCTATCGAGGAAAGCTCAAATAAAAATATAAGTAATACATTGAGGGATACAGGTTTTATGTAATCCCCATAATTTAAAATTATGTGGATGATTTTATAGAGTGGAAGATACTCTCAGTATCGCCCTAGTGAAAGTCCACCATTCAGAATTGAAATGTTGCTTGAAATGGCTTTTAGCCATGTTTGGTGACCAGATCTGAACAACCAGGCATTTCCCCACCTACCTCTTCCCCTTCTCCTTCCCCTCCCCAATACCTCCAGCCTCACAACATTCCCCAATTGGGGATGCGATAGACTTACTAGCTCCAGACGGTTGGGAGCAATTAGGACTCTTGTGCGGTATTCATTTAAAAAAAAATCCCAATTCAATACATAGGTAATAGTTATTTAATCTTATGACCTTTAAAATTACACAGAAATTAATACCCTCATACATGTTACATTATTTCTTATTACAAAGAATTATATTTAAAATATTTAAGGGAATTTTATCCTGAAAAGTTATTTGGAAATATTCTTCGAACCAAAAGTAGGTACTCGCGGATTTATTTTCTCGGTTAGCTTGTAATCGGCGATGAGTGAAATCCATAGATTGTATGGAATGCTCTTTTGCGTATTCGCCGTATTCCATAGAAAAACTCTTTCCGGTTTGACGTTCACCGACTCGCTGCGAAATCGGTATGTTTGTATTTTTTAATCGGTTTTAATCCATCCATACGTGATACGTTATTAAATATGTGATATAAATATCGTGTCACATTATCGAATTCCTTTAACCTCTGTATTTCTTTTGTTTATAGGCCAAAATGGGTCGACGTCCTGCGAGATGGTATGTGTCGACTGTCAAATATTTTTATAACCCATTTTCAACAACATGCCTCTGAATAAATTTAACTAATGGTGTTATTTCTTTTTCACAGTTACCGCTATTGCAAAAATAAACCATACCCCAAATCTCGGTTCTGTCGAGGTGTCCCTGATGCGAAGATTCGCATATTCGATCTGGGAAAGAAGAAGGCCTCTGTAGAGGATTTCCCTCTATGTATTCACTTGCTGTCTGATGAATACGAGCAGCTGAGTTCTGAGGCTCTGGAAGCCGGACGTATTTGCTGCAACAAATACCTGGTGAAGAACTGTGGTAAAGATCAGTTCCACATCCGTATGCGAGTACATCCCTTCCATGTCATCCGCATCAACAAAATGTTATCGTGCGCTGGAGCTGATAGGTACGTCCAGGTTTTAATATTGTGATACTGAAGTTATTGTGATTTAATGTGCGCGTTTCTTATTGCCAACATTGCACTATTTTTCCTGTGTCGACTGTAAGAAATTAACTTGAAGGTGTGCATAAGTTTCTTTTGCTATCGCCCAAGGATTTATGCTTTAGTTCAAGGCTATAAAGTGAATTATACATTCACAACTAATTGTGCAACTTAGGGACTCAACAAGTGTTTTTTTTTGCTTTATTGTCAATAAGCATCACTCATACCCGTGTTTCTGGTATATGAATCACCATGAGATAAAAAATCATTTACAATGCAACAATTTATATTATTGTGTAATATGCATGACTGGAAAAATATTGAAATTATAGATGACTGAAATATTCATCATTATTATCATTATCAGTGTAGATAAGAAGATCCCTTCGAAAAGTTATTTCAACCGAAAACACATTAACCCCCACCTCCTTAAGCCTTGTTCCTTAAAATTTTAATTAAAAAGCTTAATTAAATATATGTTTTTTAAAAACATATATTATTAATTTTTCTGCGAAATTAATCTACCAACACATAGTGACTCCCGATTCAATGAGACTAACTGTATTTGTAACTTGCAGGCTCCAGACAGGGATGAGAGGTGCATTCGGAAAGCCACAAGGAACCGTTGCCCGCGTTCACATTGGACAGCCCATCATGTCAGTGCGTTCCAGTGACCGCTACAAGCCCGCAGTTATTGAAGCGCTCCGTCGTGCCAAGTTCAAGTTCCCCGGTCGCCAGAAGGTAATGCATACATACACACAATTCTTTATCCGCATACTGAGTTCTTCCTAGTTCTATGTTGTAAATTAACCATTTCACATCACTATCACGCTGCATTTTAACACAGTGGTTTGTTTATTGTAAGCTAGATAACCCACATGTGGTTCATATTTGATCATAATGATTGTTGATGGAATTTTTCCATCAATGTAATCTGTGATTATATATGTACGATTTATCAATACATGTTGCATATGATTTAAAAAAAATATATCTTGCTTCAAGGGTGCTTAAATAATAAATTCACACATTAATCTTTACTTTTTATTACTTTGGTTGTGCCGCGTGTCAGCCCCCGAGTAAATAATGTCTTGTAATAATTTATAATACTTGCGTCTAAATTATGATTTCACCTTGATTGTTTATTTGAGCTATTGTATAAATGTGAAAATTACTAGGTGATATTGTAATGATTTTTGTGCAGCTGATTCAGCTAAAACTTTTTCAAGTTACCTATGTACTTCACTAAACCCAATAAAACAGAAATGAAATAAACAGTATTGAAATTTAATTCTGGATATTATTGGTGCGAAGGGATCCGACCATTCTGCAAAAGGCTAATAAAATTTTGGTAATATGTATTATAAATATTCTGTTTTTGTTTTCAGATCTACGTCTCCAAGAAGTGGGGATTCACCAAGTACGAGCGTGATGTGTATGAGAAGCTCCGTGACGACAACCGCCTGGCCCAGGATGGTTGCAACGTTAAGTACCGCCCCGAGCATGGACCCCTGACATACTGGAAGAAGTGGCAAGCTGAACTTGCCAATGCTCAGTAATCATTTCTTGGAAAAAAATAAACATCATTTTTAAAACATATTATTTTTGGTTTTCTTTCCTAGAATACGTTTATCCTACTCCTACTTTGCAATCTGTTGATTGGAAATGTTTTATTTGGATATTTTATTGCCTTTTATAGGAGGGGTGCGTAACCCCGCACAATGAATAACCAAGTATATCATTCTTATTTTAGATGAGTATAATAGCCCAGATCTGCTCTAAAGGCGAGTGCTGTCACGATCACAGGATAATCGACCGGTCAGTAGCTAAATTTGTGGTGCGTTGGCTTTCCACCCAGGTGTTGAGTTCAATTCCTCGACTGGTCAAGTTATGACAAGCAATATTTTCTGCTTACTGTGGCAGATTTTCAAATATTGTCAGGTTTTTTATTTGTAATCTGGGAATCTTTTTGTAAAACAAATAGTATGGGGGAGATAACATGATTAAGGGTGGACTACCCCTTCAATTAGGAAAAAAGTTATGTCTGGTGTGCACACCAAATAAGTTCTTGTTTTTTTGGGAAATGCGCATAAAAATGCTGTTTTTTTCTTGGGCTAAGAATGTTTGTAGAGAAATATAGGTTGTGACTATATTGTTAGTAAAATACTGATGCAGGCCTGTGGGTTGTCCGGTACAATTAACTGTAGTGCACCGAAATACCCATTGGATATGCAAAATTGATAACCAGTGTATCCCATCAGCAATGTCAAAAAATCATTTCTCTGAATATAAGTAGCCATTTAAACAACTTATGACATATTATACAATTTTCATAAATATATAAACACATTATTTGGTAAGACAGTACAATTTATAAAAAACATAATTTTGCGAAAAACAAGTTATGAAAATAGATTCTCGTGGGCCGCGTGCAAATTTAATCTCGGCGCGTTACGCAAGTACTAAATCTCGGGCACTCGGAGTTCCAAAGGTTAAGGCAATTGATTTTTTTCAGAATTTTGGACTTGCTATAGTAGTCTTGTGTGCGATACGGAAAGAGTTCAAAAGCTTTGCTAATGTTAAAAAATATTTCAAAAGGAACTGACTGGTTCCAAAAATAACCCGTTCCAAAAATAACCGGTTCCTCAGGAAAATAGCAGGGCAATCTAGTGAAAGCAAAGTAACCGAATGGAAAGGAATATCATATATATAATATTATAAAAGACAGGAAAAAAATTATATTAAAACCTCGGTGGCAAATGGGATATAGGAGCTTGGTGTGTATGTGGATACAGAGTCCCGTGGGCACTGTAGTTAATAGGTAGATTGCTTGCCAGCCTCATAAAGCAGCCTGCCCCAAATGTGGCTGCACAGGACTGCTTGATATGGTCAAAGCATGTTCGAAATTAAGTCATTCCCTTTCTGCAACATGGTTGACGTATTATTGAATTCTGATAAGGATGTAATTTTTCCATAATTTTTAAGTAATAAAATAATGACAATCATTCATTCATTGCTTCATTCATGTTAAAAATACTATCCTCCTCAAGATAGTATTGTATTTTTAGTTTTATCAAACGGGATACATCGCACAAGCGGTGAAATTTCTACAAAAATGAACCCTTTATTGACCCATATCACATACTTTTCGAAAGTATTCTTTTCCAAAAGCTGCATTACATAAAGTATTATGGCAAGTAATTTTTGCACAAAAAAGGTTCAAATTGAAGTTAGCTTGTAATCATTTCAATAAATGGTTTTATATTTTTTCATAAATTGCCTTTTTTTGCCAGTCAAATTGGCAAAAAAATTGAATGACGGTGACATCTGGGAACACATTTCAAAGGCAATGCTCCAGTAGCAGATTTTAGAATCAAATGATTATATACGCAATAATGTTATGATATTATATTTATTGTTCATTTATTATTTCTCTTATTCTACTGCTCTTTTCTTTAATATTTTTATTTCAGTATTTTGTTTTCTATTTTTATTTATGATATTGCTTGCATATAGGTATTATGTATTTACACTCTATGGGATTGCACTAATCTCCCCCCAGCATTCCGGAATAACGAAAATAATTATTCTGATTATTTTATTATAATGAGCAATAAGTGGCTTCTTTTAGAGTTGTTTATTGTAGTAAGTTTTTAAATTTCGCCTGCATACAACCAGCGGCATACAGTTCATAAAGGCTTAAAAGCTGTGCCTACACTAAGAAAAATGATCCATAAAAAAAAATTAAAAGGTAATGAATAGATGTGAAGAATTTCGGATAAAAATGTATTTTGTTCATCAATTTGGTAAGGAACTTGTACGCTCATTTATTCAGCTGGTCACAACAATTGGTGGGAGATGATAGCAAAATGGCCATTTTCAAATAATCAATATACAATTCATACCTGAACTTGAACAACTAGACACAGCCTGCCTTTGGTCATAGGCCAATGCACGCCACCGCATACAACGTGAATGTTGAATCAATATTGCTTTTTTACTTACGATACGATTGTACCATCCCAGCAAGGAGCACTCCTGTCCCGGTGAGACCGGTACACCAGGGGACACTGATTTGTTAGGATTTGGAACAAGTGCTCTGTGGATGGAAAGGAGGTTGGACTTTAATCGACCAGTATGCATGGCAACCTTATAAGCCAACATTGGAAATTAGAATGGGTTGGAATAAAGGAAATGATTGAGTGTTGGTATTTCGATTCTCACTTCCCGCTTCTTATTGCTTCTTGCTTCCCGCTTATAGGGTTTAATTTTTAGTTATTACTTCCCAATGCTTCTCGTTACCAGCATCCTGTTATTTTATGCTTTCGCTACACACTTTGTTTCCCTCCGCTTCTTCCTTCCCGTTTCCCACTCCTTCAAGCTTTCTGCTTCTGCTGCTTGTTGTTTCCTGTTTCATACTTCCCACTTACTGGTTCTTCGTTTTTCTCTTCTCGGTTCAAGCTGTGATTTGTTTTCTGCTTCCCGTTTCCCACTGCTTCTTGCGGGAGGAAAGTTCCAAACTACCGTGCTAGATTGTCCTCGTCTGGCCATGCGTCCAAAGCATTTGATCTTCAAATTACTTCTCATTGGTTTTGGTTTAGCTTCCTCCATCATGACACAAGCAACATATTCTGCTTAGTGTGATGGTAGTAGGAGACCTTAAAATATTATTAGGTTATTTAAAACCCAGAAATGCTTGTCTTCTTCAAAAAGTTGTTTGTGTTCCTTTATTTCATATTCCTTGTCGAGGCAGTTTTACATGTTTAACTATTTTCTATGGCTAGTAAGTGAGTTCTCTCAGTTCCCAGAATTACCTTTTCAGTTTTTTTCCAGTGTTCCAGAAACAGCGCTTTCGTGAAATATCTAAATAAAAATATATAACCTAGAGTAGGTACCTATATTTGAAAGGATAGACTAACATCCGTCACTCAATGCTGTTCATAATATTTTTCAAAGCTCAGGGCTCTACGACCTTTCCTAAAATAGTAAAAAAATAATTAACAACAATTCTGCCTTTGGCTCGATGTCAATGGTAGTGGAAAGCTGAAAAGAATAGACATTTATTTAGTTAACAACTGAAGAATGCTGAAATGAGGAACTTATCTGCTGCTTGAAGTGGTTTTATCCTTCGACTTTAATAATCATCAATTACTAGAGTTCAAGTGGCCTCACCCCTCGCTTAACTGTGGTCGAGGTATTCAAAGAGACAGGCCTTTTTGTCAATTAACTGAAATATGTATTCTGACAAATTTTTAGCCCGATTATCGTTGGGTCTGAAAAAAAACAATTCTCGAAGTAATAACAAACAACGGTGGCAGCTTAGCAGCGGCAGCGGCTAGCGGATGGATTAAAAATTTGATGGCGCTACCTATGTAATTTTACATAGTGTCCTATGTAAAATTGTAATATAAAATTTGCGAAAGTGATCTGAAAATAGGGTTTTGCAATTTAGTTCTCCGTTTCCATCTTCGTTTGTATTACCACTTATCGTCAAATTTGTTTTAAAAATCAGTAAAAATGTACGAGTACCTACATCCCTACATGGGGTAAGTTTATGACAGTGATGAGCAATTTTTTTAACATAAGGGTCGCTTTACCTAATTATCAAACGTGGTTGGCGTCCTACAAGTAGATTTTTGATTTTTTGAGTGGGGAGGGGGTTGATACCGAAATTCAGAATTTCACATTCTTCAAATTTTGTTTCACTTAGGAGTTGAATTAACATAAAAAAATTGTTCTCAGCCAGGTTTTTCAAGAATTATGGCAGAAATTCTTTTCTTATATAAAGTTTGACATAAATATTTGCTAGCTTTTGATAGAAAAAATACTGTATGAAAGTATCTTTGACATACCTGTTCCAAATATCTGTTCTAGTATATACGCATCACCACTAACGGATCTTACATCTCATAAAATAAATAACTGTGAAAGAACATTAGCCGCATTAACAATAGTCTATGGGTTTAATTATTAAATGTCAACTAACAGAATATAATAAAAAAAATAGAGCAGCGTAGTATTTAAATATATAACAAAAACATTTTATTTAATAAAAACAGTAATAAAAACAGTAATTATTAACAGAATCATAAAATACTTAAAATAACTCTATAATTAATGTAAATAATAAAAGTACATAGCGATAAAACATAATACCTATGAAATTTTTGACACAGCCACTTCGATAAATCATAATTCGTCGATGTGAACTGTTGTTTGTTCGCTGGCAATCTGCAGTCATGCTGGAGAACGATAAGTTACCGACATTATCGATAAATTTATCAATGTGCACATAAACATCAATAAGAAAAATTTTATAATTTTTATTTAATACAAACTGCAAAAATATAAATACATAGGAATATCCCAAAAACAATTCACTATATTTATATTATCATGAATAAGGAAAAAAAAATATTCAGCACAGGCAAAATTGGTTCATAATGGCAAAAATCACTTTTCTCTGAAAAAACTACTTATGTTTGGTTTATTACCATCTTTTTTATTCTTCTTCGAAATATCTTCTTTCTGGTCCCGTTTTCTTTTACCGGTACTAGTTTCAGTGGAATGAATAAATAATATTGGTTTGTTTATTTCTATAGACAATTTCTTTGCTTCGTGATAATCCAAATGCTCTGAAAAATCTGATAGTTTGATATTTTTCCCACATTCAAAACATCTTTCGGTAGGAATATCATCATCCACTGGCTTTTCAGCTGACTTCCCAAAGAAAGATGCAATATTTCCAGTCTTCTTTATATCTGTCGGAGAACCTTTCTTTTTCTTCTGCTCTTGCTGTACCGAAGCAGATTGAACAATAGGTTTCTGGATTGATCTTCTCTCTTCTTGTCTTAGAGCTAATGCGACATGGTAATCACTATGGACACTAAATTCAGTTGCAGGTATATTTTTATTGCACTCATTACACAGAATAAAACTTGTATTATGCTCATCTGAAATTTCTTCGCTTTTATCATCATCTTTTGAAAAGGTAAAAAAGTTTCTAGGAACTGAAGGCCTTGCAGTAACAGTGGTGTGTGCTTCTTCACAATTGCTAAGCAGTTTACTTCGATTTATTTCAAGATCAATAGTACATTCCGAGTCATCAGAGTTACATTCTTCATCAAGAAGAGATTCCGTATTTGGACGGCAAACGCCGGGTTCATCTTTGTATTTTTTAGGCGATTCTGAATCTTCTTTCTCCGTTACAATATTTCCCCTTTTCAGATTGTCATCTTTGGCATCTATGTTAGTAACTGGATCATTTAATTTATCACTGCCTTTGAAATATTTTACGAAAAATGATTCCTGCGTTGATAATTTCGATGTGTGACCTGTGCTGCCTCGTTTTTCAGTTATACCTGTATATAGAGAACTTCGTTTTAATATTGGAGATGTCTGATTTTGATCACTATCTCCTGTCGGTAAACTTTCTTCTAAATGTTCATCAATTTGTTGATCAGTGGGTAAATTTTGTCCAAAAAAGTGTACAATATTTTTTCCTTTCTTACAATCGTTTAATTCTTCAAATTTTCCAACGCTGATGCCGAGATATTTTATAGGATGTGTGAGGGTCGTTGTTTCAGGATCTGAAAAAAACGAATGTTTTAGTTATACAGTTAAATCTGCCTTGTATCAATATAAATCTGTATATTATCCCTCTGCAGCAAAAAGTCACCAAATACGAGTGTGGTCAAAATTGAGTTAGATGCCAAAATGGATCCATTTCAATATTGTCCATCCAGGAAAAAATCACCAGATCGTGATTGGTGTTGATGTTGTCCTTAATATTTCATTTTCTTAAAATCACAAAATCAATTACCGCCAATGACGCCAGAATAGATTTGGCTTAACGTACCATTTTGTTGGCTGGAGACAAAGGTCACGTGATACCCATTTTGGCACCAGCCTAGTTCACTGTCGTCCACTTTGTTTCGCATTATTTTGAATTCGATAAGCAAATTATATAAAAGAGTCAAACTAAATATTCCAATAAAATAGCAGGTTTTATATACATACAAAGTGAACTTTTTAACTTGCATATTTGACGTTTTACTTAAATTAGTGGCACACCTAGCTCGCCTCCCTTATTTGGTTTCTTCCCTTTGCGTGTTAGGGGATATCTATGTATTATTTGTTCTGTGAATACCGCATATTTTGAACTTGCAAAAACCCACAAAATATATTTGGGAAGTTTTTCTTTTTTATTGCTAAATAAAAGCTTAAAATATGCAAAAAAAACTTTATCACCCTTCACCTAAAAGATAATTACGATCATTTCAAATATTCAAAAACCTTTCATTGCGAATATCTTCGAATAAGGTTTTTGTCATTTAATGACTTTTGCTGCAGAGGGATGATATTGTACTTTGTATTTGATTATTTATACCCCCAGTTTATTCTAAATTGTTCATGTAAGTGAGTCTGCTACTCATGAATATTTTAAGTCACAGTTGTAATTTGCATATATAATTGTAGTATGTCTGTTATTTTCTTATTATATTAGGTTAGTTAGTGTAAAGCGCAGTTGAGGTGAACCTTCACAAAATTGCACTATAGAAAATAAATGTCATTACTAATATTATTATGCGATTACAAAAAAGGCAGAAAATCTGGCAAGTTGAAATGACACAATAATTTTTTTCATATTTCGTCAGCTCTAACAGCAGTTTTAGATAAATTGAATTTCTCAACTTCTTGGAGAGTTACTGCTCAATGACACATTTTGCATATGCGAGGAGCGGGAGAAATAACAGTAGGAGGAAGTGAGCGGAGAACCAAGCTAGCGCAGCCGGCAACTGACTACGATTTGAGAGTATTCCGCCACCGCTGGTCGCACCCGCCAGCCGCGGTCTAGCTTAGATGTCCATTGCATCTATGCGTATCTTTGCGTTTGTCTAAATCATAAAAATCGGAGATTTTTTTAAAGTAAATTGATTAAATTATAAAAATTAAATTATTATCTCCTAAAGATTTGATTTTTTAAAGCCCCGTACTGTAGATTAGGAAATGGCTATTAGAACTATTAAGTACTCAGCTGAAGATTAATTTATAACCGACATCAAATCAAAAAATAAATGGTAGTACATTATTTTAATACCGTCACAATAATTATATCAGCTTAGAGATTTTTCTATTTAACTTCTAGTGCGTCAAGATTGCCTATTGGATATGCAAATTTGTATACGTTGAACGCGGGGGTATCCGATGGGCATCGTAAAAAAACATATTTTGTTATCGTACATATTTAGAATATAAGTAGCTATTCCGGGGAAACTACTTATCATAGACATATACATTTTTATAAATATCTAAACACATTAACCGTTAAGACGGTACAATTTACATTATTTTCATTAAAATATAAACATTATTTTCTAAAATATAAGTAAGTCATTATCGCATTAATTACGTACAAAATTTTACACTCGGCACACTAGGGAAATATTTGACCGAGGAGCTCGGCGTTCCAAAGAAAATAATATAATTATTTTATTAGATAATATAAGTTTTAAAATAGTTCAATAAATAAGATAATAATAAAGTAAATGCTTTTTTAAGAATATGTAATTATATAATAATATTAAATATAATATTTAAAGAGTCATACCTTGATTTTCCACAGGAGTAAATGGTTTGGAGTCTTTTTTAATTAAGATTAACGAATGTTCTGCAAGCATCTTTCCGCAGAGGTCGTTTCCCTTTTTAACATTTATGGACCGGGAGCAAGAAACGTCTTTCCCATTGGTTAGCTGTTTAGTAAAACTAACAACCACTTGGGTAGGATATCGATTGTTTTCCAGGGAATCTGTTTTTAAACGTTCCTCAATTTCATCACCGAGTTCACCTAGCCAATGGGTCAATGAAGATAATGTTAAAATGGCACTCTTTCCGGCAAATTTCTTGCAGCATCCTATGCTTTTTGAAGTAAATCTTGGAGTCACTGGTTCATTGTCTATCCCTCTGGCGATGTTATACAGCCAAGAACTAAAAAAAAATAATTGTATTATTACAACTAGGATTGGGAAGAAAAATTACAGATAAACCCAACATCTAGGAACAATAAATTAATCAATGTAATAAATAATAAAAAATAAATCTCACCCATTTTTCTCGTCAAATAATTTTTGTAGATCCTTTTCAGAAAAATGTACGAGGTCTTTCATCTTAGATATCTTAAGTACATCACAAACTGTTACTCCAAACTTCCCGCCGAGGCTTTTAATTTTATTTAATGGTAGAGACCTAAAACAAAATGATAAATGCTTCATTCGTTTCCTTAAGGGGGAGAGGGATTTCGGAGAGGAATTATTTATTATTTCGAAATATTAATAGTATTATTACACAATACGATAAACATAATGTTTTTAAATAGAAAAATATTTATTAAATATTTTATAAATTTATCAAAATCTAATCAGAGATATTACTTTTTCTGACCGTCCTATTGTATGTTTCACAAAATATTTAAAATATGAATATGATTTTTAAAGCGGAGAAACATATTTTTAATCCTTTCTCGTTATGTTTTTGTAAATAAACTTAACCAAAAATTTGTAATCTGCAAAAAAAAAACATTAAAGTTACGCAGTGTTTACGAAAAAATTTAACTACACACTGTTCTTTTTTTTTAAATTTATCTTATCGGTATGTTAAAGAAAAACCTTCACAGCATCTTTCAAGGATATTCAACTTTTTAAATGTTTTTGTAAAACATGCGTAGAACGGTCAGAAATGTGTAATATTTCTGATTTTATTTTGATAAATGCTACGCCCTTGCAAATTAAAAAAAAAACGTAATTAATATTTTTCTCTTTAAAAACATCATGTTTATCGTATGGCAAAATAGTATTATCATTATTTTGAATAAATAAATAACAACTCTCCGACTTCCCTCTCCCCGTTAAACAATAATACCAAATTCATAAGTTTATGTGCATTTTAAACAACTTACTGATAAACTGTGGTGACAGCATTCAGAGGTAAAAGAGTTTGCTTGTTTGGTTTGTTCATTCCACATACTAGCTTAGATATTATTTTATTATGTGCTATACCTGCCGAACATCTGTAACCTGGCCGCATAAAAAATCAAACAAAACTTAAATAACGTTAGAAAACCTAAACTATTTAATAAAACAATAATATTTTGAGGAATATACTATTTAATGGAAATTAAAAATTGATTACCTGTTGATTCATAGACTGCTTCACGGATTTCACTGATCACGACTGCACCAACCAAAAGTTGCATGGAATGTTTTTGGTCATAGAATAGTTCTTCATCGCAGCTATTGTCTTTGTAAACTTCAGAAATAAAGTCTTCGACGCTTGGGTATCCCAGCACAAAGGTGTTAGGTAAGTTCGCGGAAGTTATCCTTTTTGTCTGACTATTTGAATTCATGCGGTCTTTGACCTAGAAAAACATAATGTAAAGAATAAGTTAAAATTATGGTAGAAACCAGTCATCTTGTGGTTTGACATGCCTTCTCATGCGGATTGAACAATGGCGACGCGACCGTTGTAATAGTGGTAGCAAACGAAGTATTTATATTGTTACTGTCAACAAACATTATAATGATAATAAGAGGACGTTAAGCAAAAGATGTGTGTATTATCTAAGTATTTTAAATTAAAAGTATTGTCTAAAATCATTATTGATGCGATAAACCGGCATCAAAGTTAATAAATGCGGATTTAATTGTGTATCAAAATATAATTTATTATAGTCAAATGCCTACATTAATTACGAAAAAAAATATATGAAGTGTAAAACAATAGTCCGTTCCTTGGTGATAACAAAATATCAAGTCTGGGAATGGCATACGAAAGGTAAGTAATACATTGTGAATGTTTCCTGTTTTCTATCAATCTCTTATTATATTCCCTTAAATGAAATAAAACAATAACCATGGAATTTATTTTATTTTATGACCAATCGGTGTCGCTTAGCCTAAGCTTCATCGGGGTTCAAAATTAAGCCAAATAAAAAATACATAGTGTGTGCTTATATGGTACATACATGTACGGGACAAGATCTGTAAACTCTTGCCGCACGTTTTTAGAAGAAGAAGATCAGGCTGGCCACTTCGACGCTTCAGAGCAGGGTAGGAAGGAAGGGGGAGATGCCTTGAAAAAGGCAAACGATTTCTTGCAAGGAGGTGGTGAGGGCGAAGAGAAAGTCACGGTCGGTTTTCAGGCCGGGTGAAGATGCAGGCGAAGTAGGTAGAAGGCGTGTTGAATCCGTGAGAATACTCTGAATTTTAGAAATGCACTCGTCGTTCAAGTACTTCGGTGCGATACCGTGCGGCGAATCGGGCAGTTTGAACTCGTGAATATTTCGCGAGCTGCCGTAGACTCTGTCGATCCAAGATTGACTTGATCAAAAAATTAGGATGTAAATCACGACCTTCTGCTTGAATTGAGCCTATTGCAATCTTCACCTATTTTTTATTAAGGAAGCCAAAATTATTACAAAGTATGTCATGGGGGTCAAAGTAGGACAGGTGATACTTTGCCGTCAAATAACAAAAAATGCATTGTACATACATAAATTAAGTAAGTTTACTCGATTCCGCGGGTGCTAATGAACAGATCAGAAAAGATCGTTTATTTAGATCAGTCACCGCAGCCGCAGGAATCGCTTACAAAGACAGACAATTTTGGTAGAACAATAATTTTGATAAGTTTTTTGTGGATCAGAGGAGCTCGACCAATGAGAGCCCGCTCTGTTTTCGGGACCGTCGCCGGGAGCGACCGTAGGGGTGGCGGGGGTCGGAGAAATGTCCCGTTAGCACCCAGTAGCGTCTCGGGACGAAAACGAGGTTCAGAGGCGTAGGAAAAAGAAAACGACAACGTGCACTCTTATCATCACTTCTTCTAAAACCCCGGAACTACGCTTGTCGAAAGCCAATATGTACTGAAATGGGGCGTTTGCACAAATCCTCTTTTTGTGCAAACATAACAAGATAGGGATGCGTATCTAGTCGCTTCTATCAGGTTAAAATTAAAGTCGGGCGTTGCACAATTAATTATTTGTGCAGACATAACAAACAAGATAGAGACGCGTATCTAGTCGCCTCTCTCTCTCTCTCTCTCGTTTGTGGTCAGGTCGTCTGTGTGAGCCTGACCAGAGTACTACATGCCAGCTCGATCGAGAAACGTATCGAGTCGTCTCTCGTTCGAAGCTGCACGAACTCAGTAGTTGATTTCGTATCTAGTCGTACCACCTACTGAGTTATGTACTGGTTGATGTTATGCAAACGGAGGGTATTACAAACTTTGATAGTCACGTCTGGTATAATACATATAGAGGGATATAAAATACAAAAATAGAATAAAAGGATATCAATATAGGGGACTCAGTGATAGGTCGTTTCTATATCATCTACAATCGTCCTAAAATGCAGTCATAAAAATCTTCCTTCTCACACATCTTGTACGAAAACGAAAAAAGACAGAAGATACTAGAATGTCGAATTTATTTAATTACATTTCCATAGAAATTTCACAAACGTATGCTTCTTTCGAATCGTAGAACTTTTATGGTATTGCTAGTTGTAAAAATAAGAGAAAAAAGAAAACACTTAAAACCATTAAACACACACAACGGTTTAATAATTCGCACACAATGATGTAGAAATTTAACATTAATCACACACTTAATCGTTAATAAGTTTACTGTAAAAACAATATGAAAATATCGTTACAAACATTATTAAGTACTTAATACCTGTCCGGGATCGTTCAACTTCTTTTTAAACTTGTAAGACTGAATTCCAAATGTTGCTTTTTAAAAAAAAGAATTCTTTAAGGAACAAATTGTTGAAAAGACAAACATTAGCACCCTTGAGGTGATTTTTCACAAAAGCGGCGTTATATAAATCGTCCAAGTATTATTATTATTATTATAAGAGGTTGTACACACGTAAGGTTGTTATTAATGTTTTGCCGTATTTTCAACAAGGGAAGTAAAGTGGTAAAGAAGGTCCACCGTTTGTGGCGGACCATTTCTACCACTGAAGTGTTAAATAAGGTAAATTGCAGTTTCAACAATGGTATTCGTGTATCATTGTAGTAGGACCATCAAATTTTTAATTTTGGAATTTTTGGAACACTTGAAGTAATATTACAATTGTTTTTATTCATTCCGGTTCTCGGAAAGTAATTTCTTGAATAACATTCGTTGTTATTTATGAAATTGAGATTAGTTAATACGGCAACTAGTACAAGAAGATGGCTCAATAAAGAATCGCAACATGGCTCATGGTCTCAATTAAAAATCAAAATAATTTTCTATTTCCATAAAAACTTTTGACAATTAAACAAAAAAAATTGTATCAATTGATTATTAGATAATTTGCATATGATTTAGAGGACTGCTGAAGCATATGGTGTGACTTTGCAAAGAGTGTCAATGACAAAGAAAGCGCCCTTGAGGTGATTTTCTCACGAAAACGGCGCTATAGAAATAATCCATTTATTATTATTATTATTAAAGAGAATGAATACTGCAGAAGAAAACAATACCCTATTAAGTACTCCCCAAAAGAAACACCAAAGTAATAAAAAAAAATCTACCAAAGTGGATAACTTCTTCATTTACTTGGCTTTGTTTAAAAAAATATATTAACATGTCTTGTTTTCTTTAATAGTGAAATAAATGTTGTATAAGGAATTCTTTATTTATTATTCGTAAAACATAACTATTTTAATGTTATTTGGATACAAAATTATGTTTTTATATATTTATTATGATTTCTTCAAACATATATATTGTTGAGAGAACAATAAAAACAAAACCTATTGTATGAAGATATCACTTTGTGGTTATCCATTATAATTAAATGAAACAATAAAACTTTGTTTTAACCACTTTTTATTTTTTGACGGTTTTAGAACAACCATTCCATTATCGTGGCAAAATATATACTAACTTAATAATATTACAAACTACGGAAGAACATATATATTAGGTGTCACCGTGGGGGCGGGGGCTTGATTAGGGATTAGTAAAGAGTAGGGAAAGAGATAGAGATTGTGGGAGGGGTGAAAGGAAAAATACTTAAAATGGGGCAGCAAGAATTTTTGATTGTTAATAATAGACTCATTATTATTAGGGGATTTCTTAATTTCTAAGGCTTCTAAATTATCTAAGCGTTTCCCTTTACTATTAATGTGAAGAATATTGATCTCTATATTTTTATCAAAACTATGATTGTTTGAAATAATATGATTAGCGAATTCAGAAAAATTATTGTTTTTAAGACATATTAGATGTTCTTTGATTCTATTGTCGAAATGACGGCTTGTTTTTCTGATATAAGATGAGGAATAGTCGTTACAATTTAGTTTATATATACCGGAGTGAGTCTATTTGGATTTGATTTTTGAGATTTTTGGAGCATTGAACTGAAAAATTTATATGTATAAAATTTTTCATTAATGTTTAATATCATAATTATTATAAGAATCGTATAAGATTTTTATTTAAGATTTTATCAATTAAATTTGGGTGATATCCATTATTACAGATACAGTTATTTGTTTTATCATTGAAAGTTCAGACAGAAAATAATTATTAGACATTGGGACATTTACCAGGCGATGTATCATGGAATGGAAGGCGGAATATTTTTGTGAGACAGGGTGATTGGAGGTCTTATGAATTATTGTGTCGGTAGATGTGGGTTTGCGATATATATTAAAATCAATTTATTAAATATGATAGATAAAGTTAAACCCGAAAAGTTTAAAGTAGCATTGCCCATTTCAAATGTAAATTTAAATTGATTACGAATTGAATTTAAAAGGTTAAGAAAGGTATTGAGTTGACTTTCAGATCCTGTCCAAATGCAGAAAATGTCATTCACATACCTTTTCCAAAGCAAAAAAAATTTTAAAAGAGAGGCTGTCGAATTTAAAACAGTTTCGATATCATTCATAAATATATCAGCAATTAGGGGACTGGTAGGCACTCCTATAGTTAGTCTTTCTTTTTGTTGATATATGACAGTATCATACTGAAAGTAATTTTGATTTAAAACTAAATTACATAAACAAGTGAGATTATTAGAAAGGTCCGTAGGCAGTTTAGAATCCTTAAATAATATGGAAATAATTGTTTTACTTTCTGAAATAGGCACATTGGGAAACAAATTAACAACATAAAAGGATACAAGATTAGTATTACTGGGAAGGATAGTCTTTCAAGCCATTGATCAGGTCATAATACAGTCATATCAATGAATGGTTCAGTTACCTAATAAACAAATAATTTTATTATTCGTAAATGTAAATAATTATTATAAAAAAAATCTCAAATAAAATCATGTTTCAAATAAGCACCTACTCTTCTTTTGTCAATAACCTTCTAATGTATATAATATCAATGACAAATAGGATTTAAACAGTAACTTCAATGTCATGCAATGTGCAGTGTTTTCTAATATATGTGTCCTGTGCGTGCAGCCATCATTAGTCAAGTCATACCATCTCAGCCCAAAACATTGTAATTTAATTAAGTTTTAATCTGGAGTGCCCTACCAGGTAAGTATGTTTTCTGTATAAGTACATAATAAGATAAACCCTAGCAAGTAGTATTTGTACAGCGCCCTTGAGGTGATTTTTCACAAAAACGGCGCTATATAAATCGTCCAAGTATTATTATTATTATCATAAGAGTTCTTAATTGTATATTATGGGGAAAACACATTACCATTATTAACTAAATCGGTTATTAATGACGCTAACTTAAAACTTTGGGAATTACACGATGAAACCACAGAATGGGAGTATTTAATTTATGAATTTTGAGGAAGCCATATAATTTTGGTACTGTGGGGTTTTTTGGTGCTAAGTGATCATAAAAAAAAAAAACATGTAAATCCGACATATGCCCCACTGTGACACCTAATGTATATGTTCTGCATAATTTTGTAATATTGTTAAGTTAGTATATATTTTTCCCCGATGATGGAACGGTTGTTCTGAAACCGGTCGGCGTAAAACAGTGGTTAAAACAAAGTTTTATTATTTCGTTTAATTATAAATAAATACATTTCTTGTAGTAATTAAATTAACGTATGAATAAAAATAAAATCTTATCTATTTTAATCATCAATTACACTGGTACTTCTGAATATTACGTCTTTAATATAATATATTCTTAAGTAAAGGTCCCGTTAATTATACCCGAATGGTCACTGTCAGCCTGCCATATAATATAAAGCTAGATACGGCATACATGGTATAAGTCACGATGACGTAGAAACGTCTTTTCTGTGGGAAGCTTATAGATTTCTAAATTATAACAAAGTAACAGATAATAATAAGATAAAAGTGAAACCGGTTGGTGGTAAAAATTAAAATAAATTCCGTAGTTTTCAAACAAAGTTACTGTTTTATTTAATTTAATACGTTTAAAGACTGCACTATTAAGTAGATAACTTACGACTTGCGTAATATCCAAATAAGCTTCATCAATGGATGCTCTTTCTAGTAGTGGTGTGAATCTTTGTAAAACAAGTGCAACTTCCTTGCCTGCATCACGGTATCTGTAAATTAAGATACATTATCAGGGTATTATTTTTAATTATATGTAATATAAAAATGGAAATAAGCAGGTACTGATAACTTTTCAACACATTTAATATTTCAACGAGAAGACAAAAAAAGGAAAAATTACTTGGATATATCGGCTTTTCCCCTGATACAAGGAACTTTAGGAAGAGCTATATCGGGACATAACTCTCGAGCTTCATCGCCTCTCATAAATCTATTGACCCCCTTGGCTCGAGCTAAGTAGTTCACAGCTATAATCCTGAAATTATGAATACGGTTGTTATAAATATCCAATTAAAAAGAATACTATTTTTATGAGATTAAGATACGGCGCATTGTAAAATGCAAAGAACAGGCATTGTTTACAATAAAAATATTGCTGTAACAGTAAGTTGTTGGAATTATTTCACAAGGTAGTAAACTATGTTAGGAAACTACAAATAGTTTTGTTGTCAAATGTAAAAACAGTCAAAGTATAATGGGTACAAATTAATAATCTTTATTCACCCTCCGCCTTTCCATTCATTATATTGCACAACCGCTATAGGTTTGCCTTTCAGATCAGGGTTGATTTTTTCTTCCACTTGACAGTAAAAACAATCCATGTCAATCAGTGCAACGATTCTATTATTCTCTCCCATTGTTTAAATGTCAATTGCTGTCATAGCGTAAAAACGAAATCACATTTGCCGCGATATTTGACAGTTAACCAATTCTGTCAAACGTATTGTTTTTAGCCAAACGTCAAATCCCCATGTTCTTCTCTATGAACATCCGGTTCCTCAATTTTTAATAGCTCCCAGTTCTTACTTCATACTATTTATCGGCAAAAGCAGCTTAGTGCAAAGTATCAGTAAAGGCTAAAATCAGATGCATAAAAAAGAAACATAGATGTGGATTACAGCTAGATGTATTTATCATTTTTATTGCTGGCATCCCTGCCCCGCACTGTCAAATATTAATTAGTTTGGTAAAATTTGAGAAAATGGCTGATTGTGAAAAGGAAGAAGCGATGAATTTGGTAAGTTTTCATGATTTTTTTCAAATTCAATTGAAGGATTGATTATCTGGGGAGTTCACAAGTCACGAGATTTTTTCTCGCCACTTGTTTCCAAATTGGTTGAGTGACAACAGTTTTTAAAGCTATTGATTGAATGATTGTTTTTGTCCATTCCCTGTGAATGACCATATAAATCACTATTTCTAATCGTTTTCTTGTATATTTATTATAAGTTTATACTTGTAAACTGCAAATGAATTCGTTTTTTTATGATTTTATGATTGACCTTCTATTTCACATTGTATTTGAAGTATGTATGTACATATATACCTATTGATCAGTGCCTGAAAGAAAACAATGTGTATGCAAATTGGTTATGAATCTAATATTTGAATGAGTTAACCGGTATGATGTTAAATTCATATGCACCTGTATCTGCGGAAAATATAATGAATTCTTCTGTGTGAAAAAAATCTTGGAAATATTGTTCAAATATCTATCCTAACAGTAATTTGATATAACTGATAGCATCATTTTCATTAAATTTGTTCTATTTAATACTAATCGATTGTTGTTTTACAGTATTTATTTTGTAGTTTATTGACTGACATTTCGCACAATAATACCTGATAGTGGCTAAGTATTACTGAGAAAATTGTTTCTGTTTTTTCCCAATGATTGATTGCATAAACGGTATGTTATAACCGCCACTTACTTTTTTATTATCTATTGTATATGTCTTATTGTATTTTACAGCAAATGGAGTTCGAATGGGTTCTTCATGAAGAAGTTCACGCAATTTTACATCAACTTCATTCAGTATTAGTAGTAAGTATACTTGTATATTTATGTATTTGAGTTGTATAGAAAGACAACCTTTGAACACATTATTTCTATAAATGGTAAAGTTTTACAATTCAGACTCGTTTTTGTGAAATTTTTTTTCTCATTTAAACCCAAACCAAGAACTTAATAACCTATTTTAAATATAATACAGTACATTAATTATATATAAAATAGGTTCTTAGTTTGAGTTTAAAGAGAAGAAAACACAAAACTCACCTAAAAATTCCATACAAAAACTGCTTTAAATGAATTTAAACAACTGTAATTCAGTTAAAACGAAGTGCTATTTCAATAGTACTTTATATAGTGCTTTACTCTTAAAATATATATATAAATGCTAGTTTCCCCTACTGTCTCCATTAATATACTAAAGATATTTCATCAATTCATACTTTAATTTGTTTTCATCTTAGGAATGTGCACACCGTTTTCCTGTTCCCTTGTACGGCAATGAAGGTCAAAAACAAGATAAATTCATTCTCACGTCTCCACCAGAACAGCTGAAGTGCGTAGTAACTCTGACCGGGGACAGCATTACACACGCAGTAAGTTTCATTGAACTTATAGGTAGCATATTTACATAGGTAGCATATTATTTTTATTTATTTTACTGCTGTTTAGTATGACGACAATCAAACTTGGTTATAACGAGCACTAGGGGACTGACCAATTCTGTTCATTATAGCCGTTACTGGTTATATCAAGAAATTTGATTTTTTTAAAATTGTATGTACCTACCTACCCCTACTATCAATAATAATAATTGGATGATTTGTATAGCACCGTTTTTGTGAAAAATCACCTCAAGGGCACTGTACAAATATTACTTCCTATTCTTTAACTAATTATATATACACAGATACAGAAAAACATACTTACCTGGCAGGTCGCTTCAGATGAACACAGTTTTATTAGAAAATTTAAGTATGGAGGATGAAAGTTTTACGGTTGCTATTTTATCCTCCTTTTCTATTGATGTTACATTTATTTGAAGATTGGTGGCACAAGGAGAGTTGGTATTTATTGAAATATTTATAATTTTTAGGACTGGAAAATATTTATAAAATGACCTTAAAAAGCGTAAGAAACTTTTAATAGATATTAACATTTTTTATTTATTTTTACACTTTTAGTTATTTATAGTGTTGCGGGCTGTGGATGCATTTGTGCACCGATGCGTGAATTTTTAAACTTATTTAATGACGTTAGGTAAACACTAACCGGCTGGCCTAGCTATATATTCACCGATCTGTAATATGTTTTCAAAATACTAGTATTACTTATTTAATAAAATATTAGAAAAATGTACCCTTTTATTGATAAAATTTATTATCAATGATTGTTTTAAAGATTTCGCTTCCATCCTTATCAATTTCCCCATCAAAAAACGCACTATAAGTCTCATCACCTGGTTCGTGACTTCCAAGAAAATATCACTAAATTATCCATCACATTATCGCTTGCTTTCAATTATAAAAATTGCCATGATCGTTATAACCAAGTTTGAATGTATAATTTTTTAAAAAAATAATTCAAACATTCCCGGGTTACGAATAACTTGACAATATTTTAAAATCTACTACCATCACACTAAGCGGAAAATGTTGCTTGTGTTGTGACGGAGGACTTGGCCAGCCGAGGAATTGACCCCATGACGCCTAGTTGGGAACCCGGCGCGCTACCAACTCAGCCACTGACTGGTCAAATTTTACTATTTGACTATCTACTTTGCTTTGTGATTTGCTCCACATTAAAAATGAATAAATTAGTGAAGGATAAATGTGCGTCGCATGGCTTTAGTATACAATCATTCTATGAATAGAGTTTCATAAAACAATGCTTTATTATGTCATAAGTGTTAAGCAATGCAATACTTTTGAATGCCAAACTGTGTTCACAAGTGTTTAACATTCAAATTGTGAATATAATATGTATTATAACATACAATATTAGCACCTACTTCATCAGTTGGGTCATACGTTTACGATGGTGATATCTACCTAAAGTGTTCTGATTATGAAAGAAATTCGCCAAATCGAAAAGGAGGAGTGGGCTTCTTTTGTTTTTGGTGTCTTTTTTTGTGCATTTTTAAAAGTGTAGCACGTTGAATTTTTGACAATAATCCACAGATTATAAATATAATATTATATTGCCCAATAAAAGAGTTTAATTAATTGATACCCTCAATCAATAAAAAAGTAAACTCTTGTGGAACATAGTTGGCACATATTTATAACTCTGTTAATCCCTTGTTCAATTGTTTGAATAATACAAATCACTCATTTTTAATCTATCGGTATATAAGCTAGGTATTTAATTTTGATTGACACATTGGAGATTATTTAAATGTTAAGATATGTATTATCATTGATTGATAATGATTAACTTTTAATGAAGTGTTTTTTTTTATATATTTTTTTAAAATTTATTTAATTTTACAAGAGAAAAAATACAATGCAAAAAGTCCCGATAAACTACTTTTTTGTATTCAATTTATTTTTTATAACTTATTGAAGTTTGTAAACCTCATTGTAATATTTAATCATTGAAGAAGATAATATTAACACATCCCAAATGAACCAAGAAACCGAAAAAACAACAGAAAATAAAAAGATTTCAGTCGCATCTGGGACTCGAGCTCAGGACCTCTACCTATCCAGGGTAACCGCTTAACCAACTTAGCTAATGAGACCAGTTCAATTTACGCCATCTACACTAGGATGGTTCAAAATTTTTTTTTAATTATTTTTCATCTGACCGCTCCGTGAATTTGTTACATGTATTCATAGTAATAACATTGTAAAATTTCAGCGAGATGGCTCAAGTAAAAAGGGGTGCTCAATCGAGTGTTGTTTTTGAAATTTTTGTGTAAAATGCTTAATTTGTACTTTTTAATGTATTATAATAAAACTAATATAAAACTTTTTTCCACTTAATTTTATTTGACTGTAACCAGGTTCAGCCTGTCAAGACTATCTTCAGGCTTATATACACAAATATGGGGGAGGGTAAGAGGGGTGGTCTACAAGGATTTTATTCGAATATGTGGGTTTTCTTACAATTGTTACTAAGTGGTCTTTGGCTGTCTAATTTCTAATTATTTTGGTTTTTTCCAGTAGGCATAATTACCTCGGGCTTGTAGCTTTACTTCAATATTGTTTGGGAAAAACCTTACAAGTATCATGCATTATTAATGACCTAATTTTTAGTGTTGTCAAATTGTTATTATATTTATGGTGATATAATTATTCCAGGTCATTAATAATGCATATTACTTTTAAGGTTTTTCCCAAACATTGAAGTAAGGCCACAAGTCCGAGGTAATTAAGCCTACTGGAAAAAACCTAGAAAAAACCTGGAAACCTGGAAAAAACCTGAAAACCTGGAAAACCTGGAAACCTGGAAAACCTGGAAACCTGGAAAAAACCTAAAAAACCTAGAAACCTGGAAAAAAACTAGAAATTAGACAGCCAAAAACCACTTAGTAACAATTGTAAGAAAACCCATATATTCGAATAAAATCCTTGTAGACCACCCCTCTCCCCCTACCCTATATTTGTGTATATAAACCGTGAGTTATGAATAATTATTATCAGTCTGAATATGGCAGTGTGCTAAACTGTTAAATAAATATTAAAATAAAGTACTGAAGAGTTTTATAGACAAATTTAAACACTTATTTCCTAGACTGTGAAGTGAATCAGTGTGATAAAATGTGTTCATCTACTCGAAAAAAAGACAAAGTTTTTCTACATGGGGTTCGAGATATTGAGCCATTGATGAGGTTTAATCAACTTCCTACTCTTCGGCAAGTTTTACTCCGTTTTCACCACATATTAAATGAATCAAAAAATGTGAAAGACTCCGCGCATATACTTAATCCAGAACTTATAAAAGTATGGACTAAATCTAGTATTCCGACCGGACAACAAAATCATTGCATTGAAAAACTGATTAAGTTTCATAAGAACTGGTTGCTATTGAAGAAAAATCAAGGAAGAAATTCTGAAGCACAAAGAAAAAGAGTATTTGTTTACAAAAGAACTAGACAAAATTTTTGATATTGCCCATGGAAGCGCTTTGAATTTGATCAAAATTGCGGAAGACAGAGCGTTTCTCATCGATCAAAGAGGAGAACGTAAGATGATAATGATCTCAATCGACAAGAAACTAGAAAAGGTCAAAGAACGCTCTCTAAAACGGAAACAAAGATCTGAAGAATTGAGAGAAATGGCTGCTAAAAGTAATGCTTCATCTTCGGTGGTGTCGAGTCAAGAGATAGAACTTGAGTGCAGCTCCAGTAGCACTTCTAGTAACGCTGGCATATTAGGGGATAAGTTCAAAGATGAGTTTGTAGTGACTGTACCAAAAAATATTAAGAGTGCTTCTAGTTCCTGTGGCGTTGAGCCGTCTACTAGTGGTATATTTACACAACATGTTACCAGTGCGCTTGATCGTAACAAGATTACCGATCGAGAAGCAGTGCGACTGATTATTCCATTGTCTGCTGCCCTCGGTTGCAATCCTGCTTCACTCCCAATCTCTCGCAGCAGTATTCGACGTGCATGAAAAAAAGCGAGAGCCGAATACAACTCCAATATAAAATAAAAATTTGATATTGACTCTCCATTAGTAATTCATTGGGACGGCAAACTGATGACCGATATAACTGGTAATAAGAAAGTAGAGCGCCTTCCGATTCTTGTCTCT
The DNA here is from genome assembly GCA_022606495.2 of Halesus radiatus. Taxonomy (NCBI): domain Eukaryota; kingdom Metazoa; phylum Arthropoda; class Insecta; order Trichoptera; family Limnephilidae; genus Halesus; species Halesus radiatus. The sequence goes on along the minus strand of JAHDVE020005135.1, from coordinate 369,392 downwards.
GGTAATGGTTGTGAAAAATTATTAGGAGTACCTAAACTTACTGCAGGAACGGGGGAACAAATATCTGATGCTGTTTTTGACACAATGCAACAGTGGAATGTCACAAATAAAGTCCGGCTATGAGTTTTGACACTACTGCTTCTAACACCGGTGCCAAAAAGGGAGCTTGCACTCTTTTAGAAGGAAAGATAGGATGTGATCTTTTGTGGCTTGCTTGTCGTCATCACATATTTGAAATAATGCTTTCAAAAATATTTACTCTTTGTTTTGGGCCATCAAGCTCTCCTCAAATCCCACTTTTCAAAAGATTCAGCGATATTTGGGAAACATTACCGAAGGAGGACTATGATTGTCTTGACCTCGACAAGAACGCAGAACAGTTCGCTAAAAATACTCTTGAGAGTCTTACAACCGCTCTATCTAGAGATAATCAAGTTCGTGATGATTACGAAGAGCTAATAAAGCTCACCATGATTGTTTTGAACAAACCTCCTACGAAGATACATTGGCGCGCTCCAGGTCCGATTCATCATGCTCGTTGGATGGCCAAATTGCTGTATGCTTTGAAGATTTTTCTCTTTAGAAATAATTTACAAGCATTTAAACTTACCAAGAGAGAAGAAAAACAAATTGTTGTCAGTACGAGGTGACTCTGCTAAGCTTTCCTCAGAGGTTACATTAGATAATTTGCAACACAAAGAATGTTGAAAACACTCTTGGTTCTTGAAATCAAGGACTCTTTCTTGCAATTACCTCCTGAGACTTGGAATGACAATGTTGATTACCTTCAAGGCAAAAGCTGCGTCACAAATTTGCGTGTTGTTAATGATACAGCGGAGAGAGGAGTTAAACTGTTTGAAGATTACAACGCGTTACTCACTAATACTGAGGAAGAAAAGCAATTTTTTACTTCACATCGTTAAACAAAACAGAAAAATCGTTTCCACTGAAACATCCAAAAAGGAGTTAACAAACATAGTTTTGAAAGATTGCGACTAATATTATGTTAAGTATTACTTTGTTACAAAATTTTATTCATATTTAAATAATTTGTATACTTATTTGATTAAAATACTTGTAATATTAATAAACCTTAAATTATATTTAAATCCTGAAATTTTGTCAAAAACTTATAATTCGATTTGTATATAAGATACTGAAATTTTTAACACATCATTGGTAGGTGTAACAAATCAAGGGTACGGCTACACCTATATTTGTATAGGCCTATTAATAAACCTTAAATTACGTGTTTTATTTAAAATCCTGAAATTTTGTCAAAAACTTATAATTCGATGAGCGCCCCCCTTGTATATAAGATAAGGGGCTGAAATTTTTAACACATCATAGGAATGGTAGGTGTAACAAATCAAGGGTACGGCTACACCTATATTTGATTATTTTTTTTTTACTATATAGGCCTGGACCACCTTAGTGAGCATGGATCACCTCGATGTTTTTTTTGCGATGGTATCTCTAGAGAACCACTTCGGATATCTACGTCCACCTCTGTTGGGAGGTGTCCTAGTAAAGGAAGAGTTAAATATATTGTATATACATGAATAAAAATGATGCCGCACCTCATTAACGGTATCAAAGTCACAAAGTTCTTGCCAGTCCAATTGGCTAATCATTTGGTAAAGTTTGTCAAAATCACCTGTACCAAAGATCCATTCACGCAAAATGCCTTCATATCGAGGAACTTTGGTAGCTTTCGGAGGACTTTTACAGGAATACCGGACCTCTAATGCGGGGTATTCATATACGAGAGCCGAATCGCTGTTTTTAATATTTTATGCCTTATTACACCAAACAAGATTTAATATCCTGGACTCGGTATTGTGAATATCGTTATTATGGGAGAGCCGGAATACTTCGCATAAGAAGTTCAGGTCATTTTCAACGTCCTTGCTATTGTACGCGGAATAGATGTTGAAATCTCAAAAAACAATAACATTTCTTGTTCCGATAAGATCGACGTTTTCGTTTATTTTGTTAAAAAACAAGTTGAAATATTTTTTAATTTGATGCTGGTGGAAAATATACTTCACATGTAAAAGTAACAAAAAAAAATTAAGTTATTTTTACCCATAAGTCTTCGATGCCAGCCTCCGGAGCAGGTATGCGTTCGGTCTTACGTTTGCTTTTAACGGCCAAAAGGCAAACGCCGCCTTGTCTGTGACCAATACCATTGTCTCCGTCTTTTCTGAACACATGGAAACTGCCATCGAATAACTTTGGGTTGTTCACACTGGAGTTCAGCCAAGTCTTAGTTATTCCTACTACATCTACATTATTTACCAAAACATTAGAGGAAAATATAGTTTACAACATTTAGTTTTCAGTCCTCTAACGTTTTGGTAAAAGAAATGTAGACTATTACGGGGTTAACTTAGTTTAATATTGGGGAACCGTGGAGTTATTACCCCGTTCACCCATTCTTACAATAATGTGTATTTTAGCCAGTGTTTTAATTGTAGTAAGTCTGCTACTGCTGACCCCGGTACACCGATTTTGAATAACGAATATTGTCCCTGAGTTTTAATTTTAGATACCTTGATTGAGGAGGTGCTGACAGTTTGTATCGTTTTTACGTATGACGTCATGTCATCTAGCGAAGTATGAGGATGCAGGGGGTAAATGTACTACTATTTTTCCTAATTGTAGGTATATAGATTATAATGAATTCTCATATTTGCTCTGTTTTCTGTCATCAAAAATGAAATCCTAATCCTGTTAGTTTACCATAATCACATTAAATAAACCGTTTGTACATTTAAAAAACGTAATATATTGAGTACTGACAAAAATCTCTAAAATTGCTGTTCTGAAAAATCAAGCATTTAAATTTATACCAACTTTAAACCTCTTTATCAAAATTAAAAATATTGTTATAATGCGTAATCCATTAAACTTTTTTTTTCAGTACAAAAATACTTAATTTGATTCTTTGGAAAAAAAATGGTGATTTGTAGCTTTTTTAACTATAATTTTTTATTACAAGCAATAATTATTAACCTGAAAAATCATACATATTGAATAATCTTCCGAGAAAAAAATACATGCTGCCTACGGGACACGAACCCGCGACCTTTTGTTTACCGGAGAAGTGCTCTACCACTGTTCAATTTGTATCATTTTTCGGGTTAATAATTATTGCTTATAATAATTTGTTACCATATTTGTGCTAAGCATAAAAAATCTTGTCTTATAAACATTAGTTTATCATTTAAAATAATATAATTTTTTTTAATTTACCACGAATTTGAGTGTTCTTCCAGTTTATAGAGCTTCATAATAATAATTATTAAGTCAAAACGTCAAATTTTGGACTATACCCACAATATATATAGCAGATAAATTACAAACCTAGTTTGAAAGGTTTAGTAAAGTAATTTTTTTTTTTTTTAAATACGGAAAAAGTTAGCAGTATTCAAAATGGAGTCATAGTTGGAAATAATAATAGTAATAATATCATTTAATTTATATAGAGCAGTTTTGTGAAGGTTCACCACAAGTACGCTTTAACCCAACATAACCTAAAATAATGAGTTGAGTAGTTTTGAAATTTTTCTATTTTATATTCTCCCCATACTCTACGACTGTCTACGGCATACCGATTAAAACAAATATTTTTAAAACTTTCAAGTATTTTTGTTATAATCACTTTATTATTTATAAAATAACTGAGAAGTACTTTATAATAAATTAATAAAAAAATTATTTTGTATTAACCAATTTATTAATATACAGATATATCAACATGTTTCGAAAGTGATGCTATCTTCATCAGCAATATACAGAATATTAAAAAATAATAATGTCAAGCATAGACAAATTATAAACATAAACAAAAATTGATTAAAGTAGGTAAGTAATTAATCAAAAATGTTTATAAGAAGTTATTATTAAACATTGAATAACAAATTTATATTAGAAATAAAAATAAATTATTTCTATTATTAGTATTAATATTAAAATAAATTCAAAGAAATTATCGCTTTCGAAATACGTTGATATCTGTGTATATTAATAGAGTGGTGAATACAAAGTAATTTTTTAAATTAATTTATTAATAATAACGGTACAAAGTTAATACAGATCTTTTGAAAAAAATTATAAGAGAAGTACTTTGTTTAAACCACTGTTTTTAATATATAAATATCTATATATTTCCGAAGCAAAGTTTCCTTCATAATATGACATAGTGATGATATTTTGTAGTCCAAAAATAGTAATAAATACAATTAAATGCCAAGCTATAGTACATTTTAATATTATGGATTGTTAAATAAATACTATTCAGCATAATTCATATTAAAATATATATATATCATTGAGGAATTAAGGGCAAAATAAAAACATGTTGTCCAGGATGATGGAACATCTTGTCCAAAAGTCCCGTATTTTTCATATTCATTAATCACTATAGGAACATTTGTCTGCGAAGATTCAATACTACCGCACGTATTACGAACAAAGGCTCCGTAATGGCCCAGTCATATAGAGTGTAATTCAGCATCCATTTTACCTCTTTAACATTAATCTAAACAGGCCATTTGCCCGGTAGTAATAAGCTTGATGCCGACCGTGGCATATTTACACGGCTTGAAGTATAAATTACACTGCGCTGTGATGTAACGTAACGCGGTTATGAGATGCGTAACATTGTTACGACGTATCAAAGTTGACGCGCGAGTAAAATATTAAACGTTTTCATTGTATCCCGACACCGCTACAACATTACGGAAATTATGGTTAAAATGTCCTTAGTCTTTCCTCGCCGATTAAGTACGCAGTATGCGGCGCTGTACGGTACGCGAAACCCAACCTTCGCGACTAGTATCTATGAGTGCAGTTCAGGGGCGCTATTCCCGTTCTTTTTAAGGCGATTCAATGGGAAGTAATGCAAAATCATGTGTTTTGGGTTTGAGAATTTGGTTGCCTAGAAATATCATAGATAATTTAAATAAATACTGCGAGTAGAACACACCTTGGCCTTTCATTTAACCGTCCATTTTTTTGGTGTGTCTTTTTATAAGCCTAGAAAAAAATTAAGTATCAGACCTAAAAAAATGTTTAAGGATCAAAATCTCCTACTTACGAACTCTTTTTCCGATATTCTCGTATAGTTCATTGTGGCAAATTAAGTTTATTAGAATATGACCGTAAAACATTTTAATAATTATGTGTGAGCTTTACAGAATAAAATAAAGTACGCATTCTGGTGATTGTTTTTTTGTGTAAATCGAAACATGCGGCCGATGTTAAGCGGGACTTTCAACCTTGTCGCCACCTGCATAAGGAGCGCGTGATTTCGTCGGAATTGTAGCCGGTGGATCGCCTAAAGGAAGATTCCTTACGTTTTTCCTTAAGGTTAAAGACTACTTGATAAACTGCCGAATTCCTGTGAGACATAATAAAAATATCCTAAATAGATTACCTAGAGATTATTTGAAAACACAAATTGATGAAATATCTTCAAGTGACATAAGATTTTGAACTAAAACTTTTAAAAACAATTACATTATCTTATAATTCATTTTAATATATTTTTATTGTATTTAAAAAAAATCATAAATAAGCCTTCTAACGAAGTATCACGTTTTATAAAAAGGTAGCTACCTCATAAAATAGTAATAACATTTTTTGTCTCTAGTTCTAAAAGTGACATTTGAACTTGTGCCGACCAAAGAGATGGGTCATTCCAGTTATTTTAAAAACTCGGTTCGAATTCCGAGTTTAGCCATATGGACACGATTCCTCGGGCTCAGTCTTCGATCCTTTCGGTCCGCATAGGTCCGCCGTTCCGGAATCAAAATTCGTTAATATTATACTAATGAATAGGGACGCCTTTTGTTTCTGACTCCAACCCAAAACCTTTGCTGTTCCTTGAGTGTGAGTTCAAAACGAGTGAATCCTGATTTGCGAACTCGGATTGACTCCACCGCCATCGGAATTGAATTCATTGGACTCGGCCGGTCGTACCGACTCAATGCCGCGCTTGACGTGAATAGTCAAAAATGTCTACACCTATATGTTTAATAATGTTTAGTAGCTGATTATGTTCAAAGAGAGTAATAACGTAATTGGTAACATACTTAATGTAGAGTTTTTCTCTTTTTAAAACATTGCAAATATTGAGTTTTTCTCATATTAAAACGTCGCAAATATTGACATTATTGATGAATGTCGCTTACTGAATTCAGCTGACAGCTGTCATCCGAGAAAATCGAAACCGCAGTTAAGTAAGAAGGCTTTAACCCTAAGGAAAAAGTTTAGGAATCTTCCTTAAAAATAACGGCAATACCGCCCCTGGTCTTCAAAAATGTTCCAGATATTGAAGATTATCCTAATGATAAAAGAAGAGCGGGATAAAACTGTTTCCTTAGAAAAAAAACGAAATAAAATTGATATTCGCAGAAGGATGCAAAGCCACGTATAAATATTTTTTAATGATTTTACTATTAGTAGGAAAATTTAATTAGCATCATCAAATAAATAACTTATTACGGGGTGGGGATTAACTCGCGTATATCGTCCAAACTTGTTAGCCGGACGCGGAACTTTAAATATCAATAGCTTCGTTCAAACCATCCACCCGAGGGCGTTTTAAATACTATGTAATTAAATTCAATTTTTAATTATTAATTCTTTTTATTGAGATTTAAAAACCTTATTGTAATATTTAATCATTGAAGAAAATAATATTAACATATCCTAAATGAAACAAAAAAAAACGAAAAAAAAACAACGGAAAATAAAAAGATTTCAGTCGCACCTGGGACTCGAACCCAGGACCTCTGCCTATCCGGGGCAAACGCTTTACCAACTTTGCTAACTTTGCTGTTGCCCCGGATAGACAGAGATCCTGGATTCGAGTTAATATTATTTTCTTCAATGATTAACTATGTAATTAAACTATTTAATCACATGACTTGAAACTAACAAGAGAGAATACATCAACATATTTCATAAAACTCAATCTGGATAAAAACAGAAGGTACAGATTTTTTCATAACTCAATTACACCAAATCATACATAACATAGCAACAATTATATTAAATATAATCATTAATTTTTGATTTGTCTTTTTTATAACTTAAAGTATTTTATTTTTTATTACTTTTTTTAAAAACTTAATTGTATTATCGTTGCATAATTTACTGCATCATAAATCGGTGAACACCTCATCACAGATCATCCTAGTGAGGCGTTCACGAAACACTACTTTATTTCATTTATTCCATATTATTACAGTTTTATATCAGTTAGCTTAAACTATGTCAGTCGGAGGAGGGGAGGGTGGAGGGGAACATAGAAATGGGATAAAGGTAAAAAGGACTAGAGTAGATGGAAAGGTGGTTTAAGTTATCTATTTTGAGAGCGGTAATGTTATTGATTTTAATTTAATATCACGTATATTTGAGTTAAAAATGTCAACGTGGTAATAATTTAAGTTAAACGAGTATTTAGATCTGTAGATAAAAGAGTTTTGTTTGGAATTGGTTTTACAATGAGGGATATAAAAAGTAAGTGGCTCTCTGCTGTTGCGATTTGGGATACGAAATAATAGGCGTTTGAGAAGATCAGGGCTATCAACTAAGTTGCGTGCGATTTCAAATGACATTACGGAATCCGCTATATTTCTTCGAGTTTTTTCCTATGATATATTAATAATTTTCAGTACCCACACATATAATAAAATATTGCTTATATTATAAAAATAGTATGTAAATAAATCGAAATGAATAAATAAATAAACACACGTCAGCCATTTCCAACTAGTAAATAAGTATATATAATTAACCCGTCATAGTGGCAAAATAAAGTATATATATCAATTGTGGTAATAATAATATATTCGGATATGTTATAATAGCTCATGCCTCGCATGCCACTCGGAGTTTGTACGAAGCTAATGCGATGTGTGCACCGTACGGCAAAATACCGCCATGGATTTTTGTACCATGTATCGTCCCGCTACCGCTGCCACTGCCGCTGCCGCTGCCGCACACCGCGTTAGTCTATAAGGAGCTTAAATACCCCCATTTCCCCACCTCTGCTCCCCCTCCGTCTGCGGTGCGGTGCCGGTTGTCTCGGGTCCTCCGCAAACCCTTGTAATAAAGCACATATGATGGTCGCGTCGCGGTTAAATAAAAACCACCCTGAACGTGAGACGGGGGTGGAACGGGGTGGCCCGGCGGGAAACCGGGGTGCCTTAGTGACACCTTGGCTTTTATTTTACAAACGACCGCACATGTTTTAGAAGGGGCAACATTTTTACGAATTCACTTTTGCTTCTTGCAATCCAGCGGATTGTATACGCGGCGATGCCTTTATAAATTTTAATGCTGGCTTTGTACTTCGGGAGTTCACAATTTTATTTCAAGTTGAAAAATGAATCGTCAGGGTTTATGTTGAATTTTGACTGCCTGTTTTGGAGAATTTGGGTACTTTATTATTTATTTCTTAAACGTGTACCCAATGGTTTGAAACTTCACACAAAGAGACATGACATGTCTGTTGACAGTGGGGAAGTAAATCTTAACCTACGATATTTTTACCTATATCGAGGATTAATTGTAATGCTCAGTGACATAAATGTCATACGATGGCACGCCAATATCCAACAGGGATTTAAGGAGGGTTTAGAAAACCTGGCAATTTATAACTTGTTACTACATAGCTATAACTTAGGCAACGTTTCGTTTTCCGATATTTTGAACAAATTTTCCATAACTGCCGTTTTCATAAATATTTGAATTTTTTTTTAATTTTTGTTAAATCTAAATTATGATTTATTGGAATAACATATTGAAGCTTATAAATCTCATTGTAATATTAAATCATTAAAGGAGATAATATTAACAAATCAAACAATCGACATAGCAATGTCATGCAATAATGAGCTCTACAGAGATGAACCTAAGAGTTCATTATTATAAAACATTGCCGCTTCAGATGGAATCTAGTTCAAATCTCAATGAACTATAAAACAGAAAAAGGACATTGAAAACAAAGGTAACGGTCTCATCTGGAACTTGAACCCAGATACTCTTTCTCTCTTATCGGGAGGACAATCTCCTATTGAGCTATTGAGTACTTATAGAGACATATTGAAATACATATATTGAGACCTCATGAGTCATTTTTGTCGATCTCATATTTGAATATAAAATTTATTAATATTATTCTCGATTATTTCCCATATTTTTGTGTACGAGTATTTGCAATCTGAATATATTTGAAATTTTGATAGTGTTTCAGATATATCGATCCGATTTTATTTACGTAGGAAATCTATTGATTTTTTATAAGTCTAGAATGAATACTTAATTTATTGGAATAACTTATTGAAGCTTATAAATCTCATTGTAATATTAAATCATTAAAGGAGATAATATTAACAAATATTAACTGTTAGATAAAGAATTTGGGTTCGAATTCCAGTTACGACGGGTACCTTATTTTATTTTCCGTATACATTTCTGTTTGTCTTGTCATGTAATGTCTTCTTCAATGATTAAAAATTATAAACTTACTGAAATTAATATCAATTATAAACTCGCTGATTTACGAAAAAAAACCGTCAAAATATGTTCGAATGAAGTTTTTCCATTTTACGAGATAAACTATTTAATTCATAGTTAAGACAAATTCTAAACCTTAAAACTTAATCAACTTACAGGCTCAAAGTTGAGTGTTATCGTGTATTCAATAAACTTTAACCAAATGCGCCCATCGTGTAGTTAACGTAAAAGGTAGTTTTTAACCGAATAAAGTTTCCATTGTACGCGTAGGTTGTTCGATAAGTATACCTCCATACTATACATAACATATGTTTAAGATGTATAAGAGCCAAACTCTATTGTAGTTTGAATGTTGGATCTTTGGCTCTGACCAATGTTCTCGATGTTTCACCTCGGGCAGTCTTGTTTGCAAAATTTTCGATTTCAAGAAGGGAGATTTCGCCAAACTTCGCAGACTATATTAATGCTACGTGAAATTTCATTTATACATGAATAAGACCAGAGGACATTACTCAAACACTAATACTATAAATAATTACTTAAGGGGGAGAGGGACGTCGGCGAGGGATTATTTATTGATTCAGAATCAAATAATATTATTACCCAATATGATAAATATAATGTTTTTACATATTTTTAAAATTTACATAGGCTTAGCGTTTATCAAAACAAAATCAGAAATATGACCCTTTTCTGACCATGAATGTTTTATATAATATTTTAAATGTTGAATATCTTCAATAATGGTTTTTATTTAAATGCCCTGAAGAAATTCGCATCGCATTGCAAGGCACCTCCAGGGCCAGTCCTGTGCTACACCAACGTCATTCGTCCATAGTAGGTCCAGTCTCACCCCGCACAGCCTCTGGAGTTGCTTCTCCCACCTGTGTCTGGGGCGACCCACTGGACGTCCTCCCTTTGGAATAGCACTCAGAATTTTCAACGGAATTCGACCTTCTGGCATTCTTAATACGTGCCCAAGCCACCTCAGTTGCGACTTTTCAATGAAGATTAACTAGAATAAATTATTAAAAAAATAACATTAATTTTTTTCATAAACGCTAAAACGAAAATCATGAACCCTTTTTGAAAAAAGTCATATTTTTTATTTCATTTTGATAAATGATAAACCCGTGTAAATATTGATAATTTATAATAAATATTTAACTATTTAAAAATATAATGTTTATCATATTACATGTTATTATTATTACATGTGTTTGTTATTATTATTACATTATAATGTTATCATTACTTCGAAATAATAAAAAATCCCTCCCTGACATTTTTCTCCGACGTTCCTCTCTTCCCCAAGTAGACTGTGGTTATTATACAACTTAATACAAGGGGTTATCGATGTGATTTTCTAAAAAATGTTTTCCAAATTATTTCTTATTTGGAGTTATTATAATGTGTACAACAGATTTTCGTTTTATTTTTTCTCAGTCTCGGTATGTAAAGGTACGTTTTGTTTTTACAAAAAAAAACATAAAATTTCTACAATTTTTATGTATAATATTGATGAATTAATAGCGTAAAATAAATTTCGGATTCGTAAAATATATCGGTACTCAGTGTTCATTTGGAAGCGATTCAATTCCTATAACATTCTATTGAAATTCATACACATTTCAATTCGTAAATTATTCAGAACCATAATCAAATTCATTGGATAAAAAAAAAATCAACAAAATCAATTCAAATTCATTGGAAAATTATTAACATTTTCAAATAGTTGTTGAAAATCCATTCTAAAGAATTAAATTCTTTTTGGAAGAAGACTTTAAGGAAAAAACACCGACATGTTTTATGGAATCAACATTGCATGATAGTTTTTAATAGATTTAAAAAGCGCTGTCTACTGTTTTTGCTGAATTAATTTGAAACATTTCTTTTTTCAGTCCACCTGTTAAAATCAAATTTAACGAAACCGTACTGATACAAAAAAAAATTGCTCTAAAGAATTAAAAATTAATAGTTATTTAATCAAACCGTTTTTCTTGTTGCGCATGTGTCGACAGACAGAAAATACACACGCACGAAAGCCTATCAAAATGAAGTCAAGAGTTTTAACAGATGATCCGTGTTCTCGCTGTTATCTGACAAAAGCTCCCCCGTTTTTTTGTATTATTAATGCGATGCGAAGGATTCAATGAGAACGAGACTTTTTTATCTCGCCTTTAAAGTAGTCTTTCTGTCACGTATGCAGATTAATCCTTCACGAGATGACTTCCTCCCGCTAGCTTCTGGGCACCTGGACCAGGGCACCTATTCCGCTATAATTTTGATAGAGAATTCTACAAAGTTTCAGATGCAAAAAAAGTTGTCATTAGTAGAAAGGCTAGGAGTCCATATTAAAAGTTCTACACCGGCTTTGATGTATGGGGCGAGATATGGATGGGATCAAAGGTAGGACAAAATTAAATAAAATAAAATATGAGTTTCCTAATTTGTGGTAAATCGTGATCGACAGTATTATGAATGAGTAGATCTTAAAGCAATGCAAGGACAATGTAATCGTAATATACAAAATTAAGGGAGAGAAACGCTTAGATGGTTTGAACATGTAGAGTTGGTAGACAAAGAAGTGGGGAACGGTCCTGGAAGATATCATAAGGATACATGTAATAATTCGAACAAATATGGACAAATAACTCTAGATTACATGATACAAATATGTTACGTGCTAAATAAAATAAAAAAATAAAATCTATTTAAATAAAATTTATATTGAATAGCTTGGTACTTGGTAGCTGAAAGAAACTATTTGTTTTAAGTATTTAGGAAATACTTTTTTTATATTTATCGTTATACATGTTTTTTTTATATTTTATATGCATGTAAGTAAGTACCTCAACTGTACATTTATTTTAAGGTTTTGAAAAGCAAAAAAAAATGTTCTTTAGTTCGGCCCCGTCCATATAAAAATATGCGATGGGATATTTATTAATTAATTTATTGTCGCCATTTTGGGCTTTTAGGTAATAGTAGATAATATTATGTAAGCATGACAGTATTTTTATAAACAAGATAATCAACTAGTAGTAATTGCTTGAAATGGCTTAAGTCGTGTTTGTTGACCAAATCTGAATAGCCAGGTATATCCCCACCTAATTCCCATCCCCATTACCACCGGCCTTACATAATACCCCAATTGGGGATGCTATACTCTCATTGGCTCCAGACGGTTGGGGGCAGTTGGGACTCTTGTGTGGTACTCACAATAAAAAAATAAATAAAAAAGTATCATAAGTGCATTCATAGTATTGTTATTTAACATTAAGATGCAAAGCATGGGGCAAATAATGAAACATGTACCTATTACAGAAGCAAGAAATTGCTACATTGACCGCGAATTTTAACATATAATATTAAAAGTATGGAGTACAACAATGCGAGTAAATAAAATAAACAACAAAGAATAACAAATAAATATAATATATACATTTAACCATGTGGTTAAGTTATATACAAACCGGTAAAGATACTGACGATATAATTGTTTTTTTAAATCAGATTGAAATGATTTGAATTGTTCAAAATGCAAATTTATTAATACCAAATATATCGACCAGCTCGCAGTGTTTATTGGCAAGTCAATAAATTCAAGGAATTGGTGAATAAATACAGTAATTAGTATTGAAGTTATTGTTACAATTAAATGTGTTTTTACTGCGAGTTCGTCTGCCAGTTATATTAATGCAAATGAGTTCCAACAATTCGGGGCTGTCAATTGGACACGTTAAGATTTTTATTCAAATTAGTAAGTCAGTTAATACTCTCCTATCTGATAATTTAAGAAGTCTAGTTTCGGTGCGTAAGTTATCATAAATCATTGTAAATTATCATTTTGAAATTTACGTACCGAAGAAACGTAAATGTTTTTTACGTTGACACACTCTAAATTTTGCCCCCAGTCTCAACTGAATACGAGTGGAATAAGACACCTAGATCACGAATCTGCAATACTCGTACAAGTAGAGTAGCACCATTCAAACTACACGAAAATTTAAGCGGATTTTTCCCTTTCTAGGAACGAATAATCTGGAATTTACCAATATTGAGTTGCAAATGATTATCTGAACACCACCCAAATAGTTTTCTAAGGTTTATCTGCATAATAGCGCAATCATTAATATCTTTGATTATTAAGTCTTGAGGTGATTTCTCACAAAAACGGCGCTATACAAGTCATCCAACTATTATAACTATTATTAAGTAAATCTTAAGATCATCGGCAAATAACTGGATTTTGACTTATTATTATCATACGATTCAGTGGATTTTAAAAACAATGACAAAAGATTATTTAAAGCTCTGACATTGACATTTAAAACGCCAGGATTTTTTCGTTTGTGTAGAAAACGTAGTTGAATCAGCTCCGCGAAGTTGTTTCTGTACCACGTGTGGCGTGGGTGGGTGGAAATGGGGAAGGGGTGACACATGTGAACATTTAAACCACCCCCAGAGTGGAATCTTAGATACTCCGCTCCGAGAATGTTTTATTATACACTTAGTATTGTGAGGCAGAACCAAGAGACGTGGAAAAAGTCTAGTTGAGGAAGAGACCTTAATCGCTTATTCGACGTAGGAATTTTCTTGTGTACACTGCACAATAGCTCAGTGGCTAGTGAGTCTATGACACAACACTTTATAGGGCACAGAGATAAACAAGTAGTGATTGGGAAGAGTAAAGTTTTGTTTTAATGTGAACAACGCACAAGAGTTCAAGATGCTCCTGACTGTCCGAAAACAGTGGGACTATGGCAACCTTAATTCCATTTGGGGTATGTTGTTAGTCTGAATGGAATAAACAGAGAAGGAGATAGCTATTACCTAGGTATCTGGCTGATCAGATGGTCACCAAGCACGGCTAAAGTCGTTTCAAGATACTTTTCGATACCCACTATTCGGGAATGTGGTAAATATTTTAAACGTCTAACCATAACGCCATTTCTTAGGCAGAGAGGACGGTCTCGGCACACATGCTTCATCCATATTTATACATCGTCTCATACATACTCTTCTATCATTCTGACTCTTGGCATATCCCGACTTAAGTATTTGAGAAGGAGATAGCTATTACCTAGGTATCTGGCTGATCAGATATGGTCACCAAGCACGGCTAAAGTCGTTTCAAGATACTTTTCGATACCCACTATTCGGGAATGTGCCAAAAATATACTGTGTAAATATTTTAAACGTCTAACCATAACGCCATTTCTCCGCACGGGTAGGCGTAGGCAGAGAGGACGGACCGCCAAACAACTCAATCTCGGCACACACTCGCTTCATCCATATTTATACATCGTCTCATACATACTCTTCTATCATTCTGACTCTTGGCATATCCCGACTTAAGTATTTGATTCATTTGATTGTGCTGTGTCTTCCTCGGGCTAATTATTTATAATGGTACTTACACTATGTTATTCCTGAATTTTTTCGTGAGACAAATGAAATATTTAGTTTATTGTAGAAATATCTATTTTATATATGTACATACTATGATGTGTTTGGCAAGGTGTATATAATATAATAAATAAATAAATATATTCTCCATGCATTCCTTTCTTCATTTATCCGCTCTACATTTCCAAACCATATATGCGTCTCCTTCTTAATATTTTTCATTACGCTCACATTAGCCTTGCATTATTTGTGAATATCAATATCTAAATGTGAAATAACATAAATTAATTACTAAAATTGATTTTCGGACGCCGGGATTCGAATCCACCTCTAGACTCGTGAACGAAGATACTAATCGCTCGATCACAGAGGTCTTCAAAAATTGATTAATTAAATAATACTACCCTTTATATCCACAACTTTAAAAAAAAAAATTTATCACCCCCAAAAAGTAATAAAATATAAATTAAAATCTTAAAAAAATATTTATTGAACCTGCGTTCACAAAATAATTTTATGCGGAACACATCACACGATTTTTACGAAATTTAATAAAAATGTTGAACGTCTGAAACTGAACTACCTCTATATAAATTGATCGACAGGCAATTTTTGAAGCTCATTTCATCGAAGATTAATTGACAATTTTGTTCATCAATCGTACCAGCTTTTTTAATTCACCTTCAGTGATTTTTAATTGCAAATATGTGATGTCTCTATGTACATTTACAGGTGATTCTTATAATACGCTTTTTCCGAAAAAAATTTAACAATAAAATAACAAACACGGAATATATTATTTTAATAGTGAAGGAATATGCTTCATTATCGTTAAATTCACATGCTGTTTTTAACAATTTAGTACTATTAGGCCTTCAATTTTTTTATTTTCCAGGTTACCCGGTAGGGCGGTAGGCTTCAAAATATATTTTTTTAATTATATTAATATTGGAATATTCATTAGCAACCCAATTCCTGCGACTTCTATGCGACGATTAATGTTCCAGAAAGCCCGCAGTAGTATTAAATTCTAACCTAAATATTCCGTTGAAAAAATGCAAGATTTTTGTCAATTATATTTTGTGGAAGACGAAAAGTCGAATTTAAGCGCCTTTCACAAAAAAAAACGCTTACTATTTTAGACAACAAGTGGAAAATGCGTAGGTAACAGATGAATTTCATGAAAATTCTCTTGGACCTCATTCCAACCTCACTTCCAATTTTCGTTTAAAACTCCACTCGTCTCATTAAAATTACTTTAATAGCTTTTAATAATACATGTACAGAAGGTCTATTAGTAGGTACAGGCTTAATTTTTTTTTATATTCTTGCTTCAAATAAAGTTTATCTGGTGTGGATCTTTTTTTGGACGATTTTTCCGTCGAACTGAAACAACCAGCCGGCTTCAGAATTTTTTGTATGTATTTTTATAACGCCCACCTAAAAAAAATAGATATTAAAGACGTTTGAAAAATGTATAATGATAGTTTTTGTAATAAAAAATATCATGAGGCTTAAGTTATAATGCAAAATATTAAGAAAGCAAATACGCAATTGTATATTATTTTAGCGTTAATATCTTGGATTTTCAGTTGAAAATACATATTTTCGTAATCATATTTATAATCGAAAAATATGTTTTCTAGAAAATCGTAACATTTATAATTGTTTTAAAACATGGAGGGAAGCAAAGTTTGTTAATTCGTTAGATACCAGTTGACTTATTAATTTTAAAATACCTAAATTATTGGAAACATAAAAATATTGTGGTTTTTCAATATTAAATTATATCAGATAGTTTAAAAAAAATTATATAGGTGATTATATATATAATCACCTCTTCCCGTAGTATGTTGATCTAGTAAGATATTAATGACCTTTATTGATCTACCTTCAATATGTAGACTCGTATAATCCCCATAATATGTATATATATGAATAAATACGGATATATATGTAAAAATATAGTCTCTCAATTGCCTAGAACGAATTGAAATATTATATCCTCAAGGAGACAAAGGAAATGGGAAGGTGTAGGAGAAAAGAAAAAGTTAAGTTTGTGATGTACCTGGATTTTCAGATCCGATCTCACTAAACATACTATAAACATTTCGAGTAGTGACAATGTTTCGATTCGTAATGGTCTCTCATGAGGGCGATACAGAGAGTATCCCCCACTCTTAAGTAATACAAGTAACATGTACACCTAGCCTTGAACCAGTAACCCATTGTTCCAGAACCAAGAAGTTTACCTCTAAGCTATAGAAGTAAAAGTAATTGTTATCTAGTATTACAGGTAAAACAAAAGCTTTCTTAATTATTTTAATTATTTTTTGTCGTACAACGTGTCAGCACCTCAAAGAACATGTCTGGCGTGAGTTACACAATACGTTGGCAGAACTCTAGTATCACGTTACCGATGTTCCATGCAAAATTCAGAAAGTTTTCATTCCCAAAACTCGCGTAATACCTTTTCCCAGCATTGGTTGCATGTTATTATTTCCATCACGAAGGCAGCGAGGCGAGACTCGCGTTGCACGAAACAGCACACTTCTTTTGTATACAATGAAAGATTAATGACTGCCAGGTATGAGATACCGGGCGGAGTGGAAGCGATGAAGGGATGGGGTGGAGGTGAAGGGCGGAGGTTTGAGAGAGTCAAAACAAAATAAGATTGATGACAATCAATGTAACGGATGCGCGGGTTTTTAGGGCGACGTGTTGTCTTTTTGGCCGGTGTCGGAATAATTGAAAATAAATGGATACCTTCTCGAGGGGCTTTAGCCCAGCGGGGTTCAAGACTAACTTGTTGAAGAAGGCAGTTGTTTTTTTTATATTATTGTAGCAGAAAAGGGTTTGTTTAGTTCTAGCTTTTAGTAAGGAAGATGCTTAATAATTTGAACCCATATACATGAATTAAAAATATGATCGGTTGAAATGAGATAATTGCCAAACTGAAAAATTATTGTTATTTAAACATCATAAGTGTTCCGTGATTTGAATATTAACTTTACTGAATGTCTTACCTATTTAGAACGAAAAACAGTTATTGCAATACAGTTTGTAAATGCCCGAGTAGCTTAATTTATGGCCCTCATCTTTATGGTCTTTTTTAGTATTTTACCTATGGTATTATCAATGTAAAACGCAACCGGTCGATATTACATGAAAATTAGGTGGTTTAAAACAAATCCTTGTGTTATATATTTGGATTTCTAGTGCATGTAACTATGTAACACTTTCTGTACATTTTGTTCGAAGAGTTTTAATCAGTATGTACATGTGTTACTTAATTTTATTACTGCAATATCGGTTTCGACACATCCGTGTCATTCTTGACACATCCGTGGCGTTCTTAAAACTAACTTTAATTAAACAAGTACAAAAATAATTAGACATTATTAGGTGAGTGTAGTGAGAGTGGTGATTTGAAGGGGGGCTGTAGGAGAAATCAAAATAACTAGAAAAAATGGTTAACCAAGGTGATTTACAGGGTGCTATTATTTTTTTTAATAATTTAATATTGGATTTAATTTTCTTATTTTTTCTAAAGTTTCTAAGGGGCACAATTTAAAATATGTTTTTATATCTGAATGGTTTGAAACATGGTTTTTTATTGAAGCTATGGCCAACTGATTGTTTTTAAGCTCCTACGAAATTCTTTTTAAGATGCTGGATTACTCCTCTTTGATTTCTTTGAACCAGGTTTTGATTTGATTTTTGAAATCATTTGCCTTTTCTGTTTTTTTTTTTGTTTAATGCCGTTGAAAGTGAATTATGTAGCTAAATGGAGAGATATTTATAATTTCTTTCTCCAAAAGTAGTTTCAAATTTAGGAATATTCATAATGTCATTTTGGTTCACTCGTGTGGTTTTAGAACTGTCCGAATTGTTAAATTACCTGTGATTGGTCCAATGTCGATCACCCTAATGGTAAATGGCCGACTTCCTGTTCTTATAAGCGCTGGTTTAAAGATTTATTGCATAACAGTATATGTAACCTTCCATGAGTAAAGAAAATAGGATATGTATCCAAAATAAAAATTCGCTCCATAATATTGGCACACCTTTCAACCGATTTGCATCCCGGTGTCGAAGAGAATAACAGTGCCATTAAATGTTTCAACACAAGTAGGTTCATATTTCGACAAAGGTATTTTCTGATTTCATTGCATTTGTCTGTTGATTTTGTGTGCGATTTTATATTGCACATCTCGCTAGTCTGTCTGAAATGCAGAGAGACGAGCTTGAATGAACAAAGTTTGCGTAGAATCCAAAGAATCCTTTGAAATCTCCTCTGAATCCAGAAGCTTTTGAGGCACGCTTTCCATTGCGATTGTGCGCTTATTCGCGGCTAATAATAATACAGTGTTATTATTGAAATTAACTGCGTAATATGCGCATTTGCTCTAACACATGTGGAATGTGGATATATGTATCTATTCCAAAGGCATTGACAATATAACCATGCATCTACTCGTATGCCCGCAATAAAGCAAGTAAAAATGTTTTTTTTTTTTTTAATTATTTTAAAATATGTTTAAGGCTAAACAAAACGTAATCCACGCTCACTAAATTAAACATGATAAAAAAAAACAATGCTTTTAAATATTGAAATGATTTTTTGTTAGCGGGTCTACATACAGAATTTGAAATGGAATAAATTGGTACTATAGATTTAAAGCTGAAAGAAACTTATAAGAATATAATACATTATTGCAAAATCTAACATGCACAGTATATTTACAAGTTTCTTAAAGGACTTGAGCTTTATGTTTCAAAAATCAATTTATTCCATTTCACATTCTGTATTTATCTCAATATTTAAAAGCATTAAATACTTAAATAATTTTATAAAATATTTGAATTTGTGCCATCTGAGAGCGCATATCTGTCGTTTAACCGTAGAAGTGCATGGAAAAATTCTGGGGAACTATCATAAATAACAGTTGATCATATTCTTCCTAGAATTGCAGCATTTTCATATCATACCAACGTTTTTGAATTCCACAACAAAAGTATATATAAAACATAAAGTATACTAATTTTCAAAATATTGTATCCATTTTCACGGGGATCAAGTTAAAAGTATGGATTTATTTAATAACTTTTTTTATTATTAAAAAAACAAAGGGAAAATGTTTTTTTTTGTGCAAAATTAATACCTTGTGGTTTTGTGTTACTTTATTTATAACTCGCTGATGTGTACCCGGCCTTGATCGGGATATTTTTTTTTTAATAAAATTATGAAATTGTGAATTCTTGTTTGTCATTTGGGTGATATAATCGATTTGACATTGAAAGTAATGCCTTGTGACGACTATTACTATCTCTAAACAACAAAAAAGGAGCATTGATTAGTAAATTTTATTTAATTCCAAACACCTATTTTTTTCAAAATACCTATTGTGTTTTCCATTTTGAAAATATTCTACTCTCTAAACCTTTTCGTCACTAATACGACTATTTTCAGCGAAAGGTAACTTTAGAGAGAATCGGGGACAGACAGACAAACAAACATTCATTAAATAGATTATATTTTATGTCAAACCAAGTGGTTTAATTTTTAATCATTGTATATTTTACCTTGTTTCCTTTAGAATACGAATGTTTTAATCACATTAACCTAGTTTAGCAAGTGGGTGTATTTATTTTGCGTGTGAAAGCGTTTTTCGAGCAAAATTGCATTCGAAAGCTTTGTCAAACCGTTGACAATGACTTTGGAAAGCGAAACACAGTCAGCATGTTTAACAATGCCTTCAAAAGGTGAAACACCATCAGACAATTTTGCAAATTGTTTGATAGGAGAAACAACTATCCATCTAAATAAATATACTGCTGAATTTCCATAAATCAATTGAAAATGTGCTTTATTTGGAAACATTTTGTTAACTGGTTTAATTTACTGAAAAATAGTTGTCCATGCTGTTATTAATTATTTTTTATTATTATTTGGCGACTTTTTTTAATTTTGAATGAAGTTTTACAAGTAAAATAGAACTGTTCTGCAGTATATATATACTGCAGAACAGTTATATATATATATATGCATGACAGCTATTTTTCCTTCTGTAAGCATTGACAAACTGTCAATGATAATTCTTTCATGAAACAAAATACTTGCCAAAAAAAAATTATATTTTCGGATTTTTCCATAGTCGTATTCGATGAAAATATAATTTTTTTTTACATCATTTTGAACCTGCATTAAACAATAAACTTTCAGGGCCCAGTTAAGCGACCAGAGGCTTTCATAAAATACAAAGATTTGCTGTGTTTCCTTTTCACAAAGCATGTCAAAGGATTGTTTTCTGGAAAACATGTTTATAAAACTCTCGCCTGACGGAACAAACGGACCCAGTTTCAGTGGAGTCGAGTGTTGTCAGCGCTTCTCCTGATGGCTGGACTGTCTTTGATCACGGAAACACCGGTTAACAATGCCAACTCTAAAGGCTTCTCAATGCGCACTGCATTGTGGACAAACTCTTTTGATGTGCACCCTTCGTGGCTATCGTCACAAAAAAAATGATTAACAAAATGCAATTTTTTTACGTGTTTCGAGGTCGTGCAATCTAAAAAACTAAACGTCCCAAGGTGCTTGACAGAAATCATGAAACTTTATATAATATTTCTTACATTTTTGCAACTATTTCAACAAATAATATTTTTGTGAGTAGATTATAATTTTTGTATGCATTTCTTCATTCATGGGCTGTATGTTGTATACTAGTTTGAAGTTACTAGTTATAAGGCTTAGAAGTATATTGCTAGCTATGAGTCATAGATGTAAGACAATCGTTATAAGTCTTAGTTGTATATCGCTAGCTATAAGTCATAGATGTAAGCCACTAGTTATAAGTCTAAGTTGTATATCGCTAGGTATGAGTCGTAGAAGTAAGTCACTAGTTATAAGTCTTAGTTGTATATCGCTAGCTATGAGTCATAGAAGTAAGTCTCTAGTTATAAGTCTTAGTTGTATATCGCTAGCTATGAGTCATATAAGTAAGTCACTAGTTATAAGTATTAGTTGTATATCGCTAGCTATAAATCATAGATGTAACCCACTAGTTTTAATTTACAGTAGTAAGTTGCTAGCTATAAGTATTAGTTGTAAGTTATTAATTAAAAATCTTAGTTAAAAGCCACTAGTAACGAATCTTAGCTGTAAGTTATTAGTTTTAATTCCAAGTTATAGGTTAAAAAAATTGTTGTAAAGCGACCTTGAGCTGATTTTCTCACGATAACCCCACTGGAACTCCCCGCTTGGAAATGGAGTACAGTGGAAAGAAATATAGGATAAAAAGAGAAATTACTGAAAGTTCATATCTTATTACGAAACATGGTAAAGACCAAATCAATTGACTTTCAGTGGGGCAACTCTCGAAATACTGAAGTTTGTCCTTGATTTACAATATTTATTAAAGAAGACATTTTTTTCAAAATTTAACTTGGAAATTACTTTTAATGGCAATAGGTTAATGTAGACTTAACAATTTCTATTAATTTTGTTTCTCAAGGTCTACATTCTGCATAATTTCCGCGATAAATCGAAGTCGTTCCATCATCACTAAATAAATATGTCCCCAACTCGCCCATCCCTTAGAATCAAAGGGATGTAATATATAAGTAGATGGAAAAAGCAAGTTGGGCGAAGAAAAATGGTTCGTGTCCTAGAGGCACAAAACACCAGTCTTTCATGTCGTTTGGTACCAGCCTAAAGCTTCCACTTTGCCCATAAATACAAGGGAAATTACTCTGAAACATTAAATTTTATTCGAAACATTTTATTTTTATCCATATCTTTAGAGCATGACTGGGAAACGTTTGAATCAATTTGTTTCTTGTCTGGGGGTAGGTTCCTAAGCTGATTTTTTTACACTGTTTGATCTTATTTAAATTTCTACTAGCTATAAAGGAAATGATTGCCGTTATATTTAAAATGTTATTTCGTTGTTAAATTCCATTATATTAAAACGTTATTACCACTTACTTATTTTGTAGGGGATAAGTTTCATCTTGATACGGTAACATCTTCAACTTTTAAGTTGCCAGTAAAATGGTGGAACCGATTCATTCATCTTTAATTATAAATAAAATTCAAAGCAAATTAATAAAACAATTAAATGTTTAATTTATATGATAAATAACGCAAAAAATGCGCATACCATGATTTGAACACGCGACCTCTGGATCCGAACTCTAGGATATTAACCGCTCGGCCACGGACGTTGTCGAATACGAAAAGAGTTATAACATTTAACAATAAACGACCGAATCAAAAAGAAAGAAAAAAAAGTAGGTAAGTGTTTTATAACTATATATATACCTATAAATAAAACCAAATTGATTATAAATGTTGCTTCGTGGAGTTTAAACAAAAACTTTTTTCCAATTATAATGTACTCGTATACATAAAAAAAATATTGCTCCATATGAAGTTTAAAACAAAATGAATTAGCTACTGACTTTCATATAATTTGAAAAAAAATCGCCATAACCTTTATATACTTTTAACTAAAACATTTCCGGTTTCACAACTAGTTTTATTTTTCCAACATTTAAGTGTCACCCAGTTATCACTTCTTCAAACATTGCCTAACCAACCATTTAATTAGTCCAGGGGAAAACGATTTTGAAAAACTGAGCATTCTGTGTTCTGTAAAATTTAACAAAAAATGTAACGAGGATTTCACGACACGCCTTTGCCAACCATTCAGAACAGACCTAGAAATAACATTCTGATATTCAGAGATTTTGAATTCCCTGACATGCGAAACAAGGAAATAAATATTTATAGTGATGAAAATGAGGTATTCTAAAGAATTAAAAGATACAAAGAAAACGAGATTTAAAACAGTTATATAAAAATGTTTTCCCCAGCAATTCAAACCATAATTTATTTGATGCCTTCTACCTTCTTCAGGACGTTATGAGCCTTGTTGATTCAGAGAGGCGAGGGTGAAGGGCGGGGTGGATGTTGGGGGGTTGAAGCGTTGCGCCCTAGCTGCGTCGCAACCGAGTGCCTCCTAGTTATGATTGTTTCCGGTTTGCAAGACATCAAAGCCTTCCCGCACTACTTTCAGCGCGCAAGGGGTAGTGGAGGGTGAGAGTAGGTGCCAGTACTACTTAGAATATAAGAGAGAAGATCCATTCAGGGAAGAGATCCAAACAGATGCAGGATGGTTTAAAATGTGCTGATGTGAACCAATTTTTGTTTTCAGTGAATTGCTTTATTCTTCCGAAAAATTGCCTAATGACCCCTTGCCCTTTGATCGTTTTATATCGTAGTTTAGTTTTAATGTATTCCTTATGAGGGTACTTCCGAAACTTGTCAAGATTATTATATTAATTTGAAGTGGTTCAAAAAAAATCAATGCGTTTATATTATTTAAAAAAAAAATAACTTTATGTAATTCTTATTGTGTAGAATGGTAAAGTGAAGTTATGAGTTATTTTGATTTAATGTGTATCTTCTTCAGGTAGCTATAACGGTGTACTCTGTATGCAAATACATTTATATGGACCGAGGTTGCAAAAAGCAGATAACCATAGAGACTTTTTGTAATACACTATTATTATGAAACAGTGCTGGGACACCCTAATGTAATGGCGAACTAATATAATCCAAATTATATGGTGAAATAATAAGTTACTATAGATGTACACACATATTTGAGAAATAAGTAGATTTTCATAAATAAATACACAGCTTCGTGTCTCACGCTTTCTCGTTGGTAAATTTGTAAAGGAAATCTGCTGCATTGCATTCAATTGAAGTGTCAATTTCCTTTGAGATACGATTTGAATAGTCTTTTGAAAAGGACCTATTGGTTTTAGTTTCACCAATTAATCGATGGAAAGAATTGCAAATTGTGTTTATATTAATTAAGATGTGATCGTCGATTTTCATTGAAGATCGTTTATCGGGTTGGAATGCAAAATGGAGCATTGTAAATTAATTCTTTAAATGTAGAAAAAATTTATTTATCTGTAATCCCGAACACTTTTCGTTAATGCTACTCTTTATTTAATTTTATTTGCAAAGCATCACGAAATTTCAGAAAAAAAAACAGGATTAATTCTTATTTTTCTTCTCCCCTTGAAAAGATCAAGATTTATTGTGAGACAAGCTGTGTTTTCTTAACTGTTTAAACTTCCATACCTCTTAAAGAGTATCCATGTCTATCTCCATGGCAGAAACAGTAAGCTCAATTACCATTTAGTATCGAAGCATTGCATGAAATAGTTTTGCCTTTATTCAGTGACTAAACCTAAATAGCCATGTTCTGTCCAATTTTCCTCATATTTTTCTAATTCTAAATTCCTTTCCCAAAACACCGCATCTCCACTGACTTTGGTCAGATGAGCCTCCTGTAGGCGATAAAATAAAATACATACGTAGATACAGTTTTTCTACAGAAACTGGAATGAGTTTCATTTCAATCCAATTGACTCTGTCCTTAAACTAAGAACAGGAAACAAACAAAAAACTCAAGTACTTTCTCAATATTAAACTTCGAGCGAATGGAAGCTTGGCGGATACTTTGAGATATTTTAACAATCTGCTAAGGCATTTTTTTCGAACCGATGTTATGAATGTATCGTTTCTCTATCTCTGGCCTTTTGAAATTACCGGTGTACCTGCAAGCGAAAACTCCAAGGCGATTACTGTGATTATGCCTTGGTTAGAATGCGTGAGTTAAATTGGTTTGACTTAGTTTAATGTTAAGAAAATGATTATGTAGCCAAGTAACGTCGCGGATTATTTAAATATATTTTTTTAATCTTCCCACACTATCCCCTGATCGGTGACAATATCAAGACTGTAGCTGACCGCTGAGAGTTCGTATCTCGGGGAATTTCTCTCTTCGCCACTAATAATAATAATAAGAGTTAATTTCTATATTGCATGCGCTTTATCCTAACTAACCTAACCCAATGTAATTGTAAAATAACACATATACTACATAGTATATCTGTTATTATAATATATGTATATACACTATGCAAATTAAAACTATGACATAAAATATTCATGAGCAGGTATAATAAAATAACAATTTAGAAACTAAGGGTGTAAATAATCAAATATAAAGTAGGTACAAATAACAACAGAGCAAGAGAAAATTATGACATTATATACATGGTTTTTCACTGAATACTAATGAAATTAAATGACAAGGAGAGAAAACCGCAACTAAATAAGCTATGGAGGATTAAAAGAAAAAATGTCCTGAAATTCTCTATTTACGTACATGAATTTATGTTTTATGTCGGATAGAATTTTTTGAATAATTTTTTTTTCAATACCCGTTTCAACTCGAAAATTCTGGATGTTAGCAATATTTGGAGGAAGCTTATTCCAGATGACCGGTCCCGATACACAAAAAGCGCGATCATAGTACACG
The DNA here is from genome assembly GCA_022606495.2 of Halesus radiatus. Classification (NCBI taxonomy): domain Eukaryota; kingdom Metazoa; phylum Arthropoda; class Insecta; order Trichoptera; family Limnephilidae; genus Halesus; species Halesus radiatus. Next base: position 343,038 of record JAHDVE020005135.1, on the reverse strand, counting down.
GGTTTATTTGACCGAGAGGGTTCAACTAATCGGTTAGCAGCATTCAAATCTGCTGACCTCAAAGAAAGCTGTCTATCACCTGGATTTTGTCGGACACATAGTTCAGATATAAAGGCTGGTGCCTTGCTTTGAAGGTTGTTAAGCAAATCTTGAATTCTATTATTTCAGGGCATCGAAGCCAATGGAAGCGATCCCTTGGAAGTGGTGTTATGTGACAATATTTAGGCTCACCATATATAATTATCGCCGCAGCATTGAAGACAGACTGGATCCTATTGAACTGTTTCTGGGGGAAACCAGCATATGCACTATTTCAGTAGTCCATACGTGAGACAACAAAAGCATTTATTAGTGTTTTAGCTGCATCAGAGGGAAGGCATCTACTGATTGATTTTATCTGCCTAAGATGGAAAAAAGCCATAACTTACAGCCTTTGAAATTTGCGACTCACGAGATAAACAACTATCGATAGTGAAAACATGAAATTTAATTTCTTTACAAGGAATGATATCAGTGCCCTGAATTTGAATCGGACTGAAATCAAGAAGGTCCTGCGTTCCGGGAGAAGATATCCAAATGAACTCTGTTTTGGTAGTGTGAAGTTTGAGTTTATTAACAGACATCCAACTTGACACTGTGTCAATAAAGTCAACTACCTTATTTTTAGGATGTGCTTTTCATCCGGAGAAAAAAACTTGAAAATTTTACGATCATCCGCATAGCCTTGTGATTCAATGCCAGCCGATTGAATTTGGAGATTCAGGTGAAGTATTGTACATTTATTGAAAATTACTGAGCTTATTCGTCCAGACAGGTAAGATGTCATCCATTGTAGTACATCACCCCGAACGCCAAATTCGGTATCGAACACATATCGAGCACAACGACCCGAATACATTGACATCGCAGCCCTCTTGGCTGTGATTAAATTATGATAATCATAAATTCGTAAGGTGTACGGTGACCATCAATAAACAAGTTAAAATAGTGTGATTAGTAATTTAATTTTCCGAATCTGTCTTCAATAATATAATATCGTTCTTACTTAATTTATTGTAAGTCTTTAATCGCATATTATAACTTTACTCTATTTAAATTTTCAAAACAAAAACGGATTAAGCTGTTATCAAACTCTAATTTAGATCACATTGAAAAACATCCATCAAAGTCCATTAAATTCCAAAATGAATCTCTTTTTATATTGACACGCGTCACTACATTTAATAGATGGACAAATCACGTTTCCAATGTACTAAATGTGTACTGTGTACATGTATGTTGTTGGGAAAACATGGTTCATGTAAATGAACAGGATGTATGCAGTTGATTAATGATTGGCACGGTGTCAGAACCGGGTTTGAGACAATGGTATTATGAAAATACCAATTCATCTAAGGTCTGAGATGATTTAATTTTTAAAAGCTTTCAGAACTCAATTTAATAATAATGTCTTTATTTCAGATGAGCAAAGCGGTGAGTGAAATACTTTGCTTTATAAAAGAATACATCTAAGTAAATTACGTGATGCGGAAAGAGAATATAATTTTTTTTTAATTATAATAAATAAACAATAAAATAAAATAAAAAATAAAAACGTTAACATATTAAGCAATTATGCTTTAGTGTGGCTTGAGGGAAATTCTCCACCTATGGTGTACGGGCGCGCAATGCCACTGGGCGACGGCCTGGACAAGAGAATTTTCTGATCTTCGGTAGCGCTGACTCATCCCGGCTACTCTGTGGCGCAGCAAAGTAGCGAATCAATGCACCCTTCCCTCTGCAAACATCTACAAGGCACTGTATCGCCAAGGGAGACCGAACAGCGCCCTGTAAGCCTGGTTATATTGTATTCGGAATGTGTTCATGACGCCTTGTGTATATCTTTTACATAGTTCGCTAGTGTAAAAGCTCATGCAGTATGTCTGAAATAGTTGCTTCTTTACCAGAGGACTGCACCTGTTGAATCTACTGGCATGCATGTTGGCTCGCAGGTTCAGTACTCTTCTTTGGTGTTGTATGTCATTTTTATCATTTAGGTCATCAGTGATGTCATGGCCCAAATATTTGATATCGCTGCAGATTTTAAGATTGGCTCCGCCGAGACGTATGGGAGGAATGACAGTGGACCAGTATTTGCTTTGAAAATCAACAGTGACGATTTTTTAGCATTATACGTCAGCCCGTGACTGACAACGTATGCTTCACATATAGCCAGAAATTCTCTCATTGCTCTTACCGATGGGGCTAGTATGACCATATCATCCGCATAGCTGATATTGTTCATACATACCCCGACAATGTGGCATCCGATTCTTGTGTTGTTCAGAGTTTCAGTAAGCTCATCCATATATACCTTGAACAGCACTGGGGACATTGAGCCTCCTTGTCTAACGTCGCCCCTTAATTCAGCTGCGTAAGATAATCAAATTAAAATTCAATGTAACCCACCCTATATAGTTTTTAAAACATAAATAAAGATATAAGGGGCTTTTTTTATAATATCTTTATTAATGGGTACATACGTTGGTGTTTATAATATAGTTTGTATTTTAATAATACTTTTAATACTACTCTTTCATTGAAAGCATTTGCTTGCATATATAGTTATATTATTGGAATTTAAATGAAAAATGTTTATGTTTTAAGTTACATTATTTTATTTAAATAAACTGTTTATATGTCTACATTCCTGAAGAAGGATGAGTCCAACCGAAACCGGTCAAATGTAGAAATATATATAAATAAAATAATATGATTTAAAAGAAAAAACTTTTTTTCTTTTAAATTATAATGTCAAGCCACAAAGTGATTGCTTCCTTCGATATATTATTAAAGCTTAAACCATACAATATGTATAAAATCATAATATCACCGAAATGTACATAAAAAAATATTTGTTATCCACCCCTGCTACAAAAATGTATAAATACCGTAACTTTTGGCAAAAATTTACCCGTCTGAAGATGGATGTTATAGTTTGAAACCAGTCCAGTTAAAAAATTAAGTGGAGTTAGTTTTAAAATTGGTTTTATTTTACTCATTGAATAAAATCGACTAATATACACATTCGTAGCGTCTATGGTTTTCTGGGTAAAATAAATACTGATATGCTTGATGTAAATAGCACGATATTGCTTGTATGAATTTTATTTTGTAAAAAATTTGATGTTATTTGTCAAGTAAAGATTGAGTCAAACAAAGGCTTAAGCTATAAAAACGAATATTTCTAACAAATCCTTCTAAATCTAACTTAATTTAAGGCATCGGATGCACCGGAAGCACTTTTGAGAATTCATGAAAATGTCTTCAGATTGCTAACATTACTAAAGAGGTTCCTTAATATCTCTGTTTAGATATTCTACATTCGTCCTATTTTCGTGATCATGCTACATTCACTGGGAAGCTTTTCCGATATCTATTAAACTGTCTGTGGGGAATTACCTTCAGTAACCTTTTTTTAATGATTGTACTAGAGATTACTCATCAATTTACAGTTCAAAATTATTTTTTTTAATTTTCTCAATATTTGAGAAGATAGGTATACAAAAAACGTTTTAAAAGTTATTTAAAGAGTAATTAAATATATCTGTTGTTGTAGAAATTTCATTTACTAGCGCCATTCCTCTCGTTGTGCTGTGCCGTGTTAAAACATCTGTTTTTTCCGAGTGGTATCTTGAACAAGTTGTGGCGACAACTAAGGTTGAAGTTTTCCGGCACGTATAAGCCATAACATTGCAAGAGGAATGGGCTATCAATATTATAATATACATATCCCAAAACAACTTCATCAAGCAGTCTACTTCGTCTAGCATTGTCTATGATCATGTGTTTTCAAGTGATTACGTAGAATCGACTGCATAATCACTTACTCTTTTGAACCACTCATCTATGGTAAGATCATGGTTAGTACTTACGTGGGTAAAAATTTCACTTATGAATCAAAGTGTTTAGGCTGGCGGATGCTTAATATATAAATATGTATTTGAAAGAATATGTTTTCGCCAATTCAGCATTCCGCACTGGCAACTAAAATCTTGTAAGTATTTTTAAATTTAAGATTTAATCGAAAATCTAAGCTATAAATAAAAAAAAAGAATTGCTGATCTGCTACCCTTACGACAAAACATTTTTCTATCGATTTCCATATCACAAATTTAATTATGTAATAAATAAATACCTACCTTACAATAAATACCTGAATATGTAATTATTATTAAATAAAACAAATACTTTATTTTCACCAACCGATTTCGCTTATCGCAAGCTTCGTCAAGATAAAATATAATACTAAATAAAGATACGTAGAGTCAGCATATATAAAGGTAAGATAAACAAAATGTGATAAGGAGACAAAATATAAAACGAAACAATGGACCAGTGGATTGAGATATGGTTACAATACGTGTACTTATTACAACAGAGAATCGACTAAATTAAGATCGCTGAAAAAGTCACTGTAAGCAACTGCAATAAACCAACAATATTTCTTCTTACCTTTTAGCTATATTTATAGTGTAAATTTTATTAAAATACATAAAATTGTTTAGTTTCACCTGGGCGCGGTGATATTTCACCCTATTATAACCTCTCGAACTGTGGTGTTAGCGGCTTTAACAATATTTGAGCACATAAAAGCTCTAAAGTATTAGGAACGGAACGCGAGTACACATTACGCTCTGTTTTCCCTACATCAAGCTACCCCTAGGGAAAAAAGCTTCCCTTACTAGTATCTAGCTCCACCCAGCCACCCCTCGTGGAATCCAGCTCACAGCGTAGATTATACAACCCTGTGGAGGGTACGCCATATTGATGAACCGTGTAACTTATCATATCAAAAAGGTTTCACATCAAAGTAACGTTTTGGTTGTTTAAAAATTTTAATATTATCAAACATTGTATTTCTCATTTACCGCGGCGCATATGTTACGCTGGCATATTTTGTAACGGTTCTTCGATGCAAAGAAAAAAAGTTCAATTTTCTAGAATAAAATTAATGAAACTTATAATGTCTGCGCCAGGAAGTCCTCGAGCAGCCCAGGACTTTTAATAGATTGGATATGTCTACAATATGTTGATTAAGATGGGTAATTCTTACTCGTTAGATTAAAACACTATGATTGTTAATATGTATTATATTGTTAGTTAGAAATGGTAATTTTTTTAGATGTAAGGGTGCCGTCAGGGATGGAGAAATATCGAACAGAGCTATGAATCTGACGCAGTGACGAGGCACTGTTCTCCAATTGCGATTTCAACGGTAGTTTAATAAAATAAAGACTTTTGTAAATTAAGGCGAAATAGAAAAGTTAAACATAAAACTAACAACTCACATATCTGTTCACCATTTCAAATAACATAAACTATATCACTGGTTATCGCACGGGAGATAAAGGCAACGTTGTATTTTATTCCGCTGCAAATCGAACTTCCTCAACTAGACTTGGCGGTGACGAAGAATTGCGGATGCAGATCCTCGGCATGTTGTGGTAGCAATTATCGGCCCTTCTGAGATGAGCATTCTCCAGATGGATGATAAATGGACTGGTTTGATCCCAATGTACGGCGTGCGGGTTTGGTGAGCAGGATTTTAGAAAAGTCGGCCGGCGATATAAATACTTAACGCCTCACGCAATAAGCAAACGGATTGCCTAGATAAGTGCGATAACCTTCCGGATTTGGTTTGACATCGTTTTGCCATATTGTAATTATTTGACGATAATGAGAATAATTTTAGATATCAAATTACTTCACTACTAAGCGAGATCATTAAGATCCGCTGTATTAAAGATCTTCCCTGATAAACTATATTGTGACACGTTATTTAAATTAAAAGGCGACGAGTCGAATTAATATCGCCTCTCCTGGAGCGGTCCTGATTTAAAAGTAACCGGAAAATCAATGCTGGGACGATATTCAAAAGCGAGGCTATAATTCAAATACATTAAGTACTTAATTAATACGTTTGCTTAGGAAATAATACAATGAATAATACAATGGTCTAGCCAAGCTTGAATATCTCTACAGTAACTTTATGAATGCTGTTGTTTACTGAGGATTTCATGAGAAAAGAAGAAGGAATAATGCGGTTGATGCAATTTATAACTTTTGCGTTTGAAAGGCATAGAAAGGCACAATAAATTGAGATAAGTTTTCTATTAATTGGTTACGTTCCCATTGTGTAAATTCTAACGTAAAAGTATAATCACATACTAATTTGTAATGGTTAAAACAAATATTACATTAAATAAACTATCGGGGTGGAGGTTGTGCATATACTCGATTCAGCCTAAGAACAACCCGTTATAGTTCGAAATTAGTTTCGTATGCGCATACCCCACCCTCACACCTTCTTCGCATAACCCCGCGCACGGCGGCTTACGGCCACGCTCCGCCAATTCAGTAAGCTGTAGACTGTCTAGACGGAGAAAGTGGTGAGGTAAGAGGGCGGATTCATGCGCGCCTACAGGTCATTCTAACATTGAATATAGAATAGATTGTTAACCTATCGATACTTAAAGGATGCGGAAGTTAGCTAATATCTAAATAATTCATTTTCTTATTTAACCAGATTGTCGTTATTTAACACAAGTCACAAACGATGTTATCAGAAAGGTTTTGGAACACGGCGTTCTAGTATGCAGGTAATACGATACAATTACAAAACTCATTCGAGGCCAAATGCCGTTTGGTTTTCAAAATCGCCCTGTCGGTGGAATCTCGGTCAAACGCGCATGCGTCTTAGTGTTGCCACTAGATAAATGCTGCTTTAAAAATACGTTAGTAATAGTTCCTACAAAACAATTCTTATAATCCAATAAAATGATCTTACTATTGGCACTTAACGTGATATTTAATCACTTAAGAAGATAATATCAACAATTTAAATAAATATATATGAAGTAGATAATAAATATATATATATATATATAAATAGAAAATAAAAAGGTAATGGTCGCGACTGAGATTCAAACCTAGAACTACTTTTCTTAGCGAAACGAGTGCTTCAATCAATTGAGCTATGGAGACCCATCTGTAATTTTCATCTATATATTGGTTTAATTAGTTAAATCTCAGTAGTTAGATGCCAGCTATATGTCTTAATGACTTGTTATAAAGCTTTAAGTTATTAGTTAAAAATCAAAGTTATAGGTTAAAGAACTTGGGTGAAAAGCGCCTTTCACTTAATTTTCTCACGAAAACGGCGCTGTAGAAGTAATGCAGGAATCTTATAATCTTGTTACGGGTGTGTAATTAACTGTCACCAACTAACTGGAAAGATATTGTAGGTACTTTCAACATATTTTTTAGTATTTAATCATTGAAGAAGATAATATTAACATAACCCAAATGAAACATTAAACCGAAAAAAATAACAGAAAATAAAAAGATATCTTTTAATATATTAAAAAATAGAGGATGATATTGACAAAGTCTTGAATTTGAAATAAGATATCGACGACGATGACATACATTGAACTGGTAGCATTCTCTTGTTGGTAAAGCGATTGTCCCGGAAAGACAGAGGTCCTGGGTTCGTGTCCCAGATGCGACTGATATCTTTTGTTTTGTTGTTTTTTTTTGGTTTCATGTTTCATTTATGATTAAATATTACAATGAGGTTTTCAAACTTCAATAAAATAATTAAAAATCAAAAAATCCAATATTTATTAGTACCCTAGTGCACATACATATTAATTATGTATATTATGATCAAAAGGGCATCATCACCCGATAGCAACTCTGGCGTTGTGCAAATTGCAGTGTCTTTTATGTCTGAATTTTTTGGGTTGACGTTGCTACGTTATGGCTCGCAACAACATCAGCTATAGAGCTTTGAAATGCATTTCCATTTGACTGTCAAAAATAAGTCAAAGCTTTTTAATTTTCTTTCATTTTTATGTGATTGCCACACAATAGTCTCGGAGCAGGTGGAACTGTGGCATCCTCCAATTGGGGTATGTATTGAGGGTGAAGAAAGTAACGATGGAAAGAATGTGAAAGCCAAGAAAAATAAGCGCCTGGCGATTCAGATCTAGTCACTAAAGGCAACCAAAACCATTTGAATAAATGTTTCTATTCTGAATAGTATATTTTTCTAGAGCAATACACATATTACTAACCCAACCCACCAACTAACTGGTTAACGGTCAGCACCTAAAAATACACGCTTTGTAGTGTGCTAACGTAAGAAATACTATTAATGATTTCTTTGTAAATTCTATACGTAGAAAGAAAAATGTACAAGGTTTCAAAAGACAAAAATCCTCAAACTGTATTTCTTTAAATTCTGTTTGAAATACTCACTGGAATCTTGGGTAAGACGTTCAAAATGGCCTTCACTGTTTTTAAAACTACATATGTTTTCAGACATACTACGTATTTTGTAGAATTTAAAATATTACAGTTTGACAATTTTTGTTTTTTAAACCCTCATACATTTTTCTAACTATCTGTATAGAATTTACAGATAAATCATTAGTAGTATTGCTTGGGTTAGCAAAATACTAAGTGATGTTTTTATAGTGCTGGCCCTTAATGAGAAACAAAATTTCGTAGAGGAAATGGGTGTTAACTTAGGCAGTGTAATAAAACACGGTGACCCAAATCAAAATGACCTCTATTATTCTTGTATCATCCGTTCAGAGGGGATATATCACATATTTACATGCAAACTAAATTTCAGCATCGGATAGGACTCTTAGCTGAATAATAAATAGGCGATTACAACATCGGCGGGCGAATTTAAATTTGATTTTGGAATTTTGCTCGAGACGTCAAAGTCTTACATTTGCATATTAATGGAGGCAGGCGAAAATTCTAATTAAGAAACGCTTAGATTGTCCACAATCCTTTTAAATTGTTGTATTACTTTTATATTTGCAAAAGGGTTTATTAAAAAGAACTTTTCCAGATAGCTAGAATGTTTTTTTTTTGTAATTTAATGAACTTTAAGTCGTGATAAGATCTTAATGGAAACTTAAAAGATACATAAAAACTCATAAAGTCACACCTTGAAAAGGAATAAAGTCGCGACCTTCTAGTTTCTCATTTATGTTCCCTTACACTACCCATTTGACTACGAGAGGGTGCTTTGATCACAACCCTTAAAGTTTCCTTGCATCCCTTAGAAATCTCTTCCACTCCTATCAATCTTATGTTGTATTTCACATTCCTGCTTTGTGTAATATCTATTAGTTACCACCCGGTTTCGCTTCAGTTTCAACTATCTTTTTTTATTGAACGTTTGATGAGTAATAAACAAATAATATACTCTAATCTTATATTTTTTGAAAAACAAAATTATATTTGATATCTGCAAAGCTCACTGCGTAAATAATATATATAGTTGAAATTGTTTCGTCGAGACCAAACATCAAAGAAGCTGTTCAAATTTCATCTCTTTTTGCATATCTTTATAGTCAGAATCTAGGTTATCTGGAAGAAACATCAATTTTCTAAAAGCTAACCTCTTCAGAAGATATGTTTATTTGTGTACACTAAAGAGAAAATTAATTTCATTACCTGAGATCCTCCTATAGACACGATATTTAAATATTTAGTTATGAAACGTTGCTTGAAATAGCTTTGGAAATATTTAGTTCCAAGTCTCTACACAAGGTCGGAAACTCAGATTTTCTGTATTATTTTCTCTCCCGCAATCTTTAAACAATTTCCCCGAATGTGGGTGCCCTAATCCTACGTCTAAACGTTTCTCCGATTCTCGGCCTGTTACAACTTTTGATCTAATTGTGATTTATTTATTTAATACAAACAGTATAAATATACCATAAACAATAATTACATGTCACAGTTAACTACGAGCATAAGAATATAGTACAAATTTTAAAAAGGTAACTATTAAATGTGACATTAGGTCGAACAATGACATCAAATAATGAATTAACGTTCATGAAGGATATAAAAGTAAAAGATCAACTACTGTCAAGCACAAACGGTCGTGTAAATTAAGTATTACTTTCAGTTGATCACAATTTTGATGGCTTTTAACGAATGCAGAACGAAAAACAAAAATTTTAAATAGCGCTGATTGACCATTTGATTGTCATTACAGTCATACAAAGTTCCAAGTGGCGTTGATCGTATATTAGATTGTCACTTCGCACTTTTACACTCGCAACTCTTGCATCCGAAACCAACCATGATTATCGTGAGTGATTTTTGAGGAACTGCGCCGTACTCCTCCTTCTTTAGACAACGTTTCAGACCGCCTTGCAGAGTCCATCGTCAGGGAAAATGTGCAGATTGGGGTGAAAAGTCTCTAATTATGTAGAACCGCAATGCAAACCGCAATGGAAAATGTCACATTTGCGGATAAAGAAATAATTTTCCAATCCGCTCCCTCCCTGATTTCAAAATGAACTGAACGTTGAATTATTTTTATTTGGCTACAGTAATATTTCCTAATTGGAGAGGTTGGAAGTATTTTCCAGTAATTACGGGTCTGGAGGACCGAGCCCTGGAAACGTAATTGAGAGACTGATCGAACAAATAATTCAATTTCACCATTCAATCCTTGAACTACATAGATTATTTATACAGCCGCTGAATAAAAAATATCCTTTATGGGATAACTTGGCTATAAAATGGTAATTCTTTCCGCGGAAAGATTGGCTCGCAGAATCTTGTTTAATTCATTTTTTTTTTAGGTTTTTTAGGTGACTCTTTTTTATTTGAAAAGCGGAAATAAGATTCTTGAGAGGCTTATCTGGTACATCACATGTGACGGAAGTACGAATGAGGCAATACAAAAATAATGGAAATACTTTTCAATCCATTTTAGTGCTACCATTATCCGTTATTCGGTGAAATAAGATCCAGGCTATTTAAAAAAAATGTCACCAATGACGTTCTAACAAAAATACAAGTATTTTTTTTCTATATGTAGTTTTCATAGTTAAAATAAATTAATAACTTTCAATTTTTGGCGGCCCGAGTCATGGTCGAGGGGTAAGGCTCTCGATAACGAATCCGAAGGTCGCGGGTTCAAATTCCGGCGCGCGCAAGTAAATTTTATTTAATTATTTTGTGCTGTTTCGCAATTAATTAATTTAAAAATAATATATAGTATATTTGCACACGTTCCAGAGTGGAAGACACTCTCAGTATCGCCCTGGTGAAAGACCACCATTCAGAATTGAAACGTTGCTTGAAATGGATTCTAGCCGTGTTTGGTAACCAGATCTGAATAGCCAGGTATTTCCCCACCTTCCTCTTCCCCTTCTCCTTCCCCTCCCCAATACCTTCAGCCTCACAACATTCCCCAAGTGGGGATGCCATATTCTCACTGGCTCCAGACGGTTGGGAGCAGTTGAGACTCTTGTGCGGTATTCATGTAAAAACAAAAAAAATTGAAACCTCCCGAAAACGCTCCAAATCTATAGCAGGTCGGTTTTAAGGTTAGAATGTCAAATTTTCAAAACAAGGATTAGCTTTACCACACCTACTTTGATATTATATTCATAGTAAACAATAACTAAGCATGAGTATAAAATTATGTACCTTTTTAGAAACTTAACTATAAGAATAATAATTGCATTTAACATTAATATTTTCATAATATCCGTTTTTACAATTGGTTTGCCGATGAATATTATATATTTTATTCTTATTTATTTTATAAATAATAGTTTTTCTTATATTGAATAACCATTATAGAGCTTAAAGTCACCCAAATCATGTTGAAATTTCACCAAAACTAAAAAAGAAAAAAAATTCTAAATAAAACCGACAAATAATAATTTCCGTTCAAATCAATCAGGTTTTTCGAATGCGATATTACGAACATAACAGGATATTTTAGTGAGATGATTTTTTATTCAATTTTAAATAATGATGTATAAATTCTACGTATTACATACCTATAATAAAACTTAATCATTGAAAAAGATAATATTAACACATCCCAAATGAACCACGAAACCAAAAAAACAACAGAAAATAAAAAGATTTCAGTCGCATCTTTATTTTCTGTTGTTTTTTCGGTTTCGTGGTTCATTTGGGATGTGTTAATATTATCTTCTTCAATGATTAAATATTACAATGAGGTTTAAAAACTTCAATAAGTTATAAAAAATAAATTGAATATAATTAAACTTTTCAGAATTGGCGTTTGCTCCATGAATATATATTTTTCAAATCATGATATTTTTGACTGGAGTTCCTAACTTTAAGGTTTTTAAATTGTAAAACTTTTTGTAGAAGTCGTAGGGACCTCGTGGCATCTCTACATTTTTGAGTGTAATTATGTAGGTCAAGTTTCGCGTTCCCGAGATAGGGGGTCGAGTTGTTCGTACACCCTTAACAGGCGGCATAGGTACAATTATGCCTTCATACAGTTTATATGGAAGTGATGCAAGAATGCTGATCTTACTACGATAATTTTTAAAAGTCTCTCGTTTCTAAAATGAATGAAGTTCGTTAGCGGAATGAGTTAATGATGAACGTAAGTAACTATAAAGTCACGTTTTAAGAATAGTAAAGTAAATAGTTGTCCTTGGGTTTAATGTTCATTTTACCTCCCTATATAATATTATGATCATAGGTCATAGTAGAAATGAGATCCTTGAAACTCGTGTGTGGTAAAGAGTCCCTTATGATTGAATTACGGGGAATAGATTGAGATAGGGACGCTTAGGTTTGGGCATATATTGTTAAAATAATTCTAAAAAAACCATCTTATTTTTCAACCTGTGAGTTATTCAACGAATTTAAAGTCTTAGATTTAAATACAATATACCAAAAAAATTCATTAGTTCAAATCCATAAAAAAAATCTAAAATTAGAGTCATTGAGCACCAGGCCGAGAACCACAGGACAAATAATAATCCCTAAACTCAATACAACAACAGCTCAACACCATTACACATATTCTGCCATAAAATGTTTTAACGAACTTCCCAAAGATATACAAGATGAAACAAATTATGATTTTTTTAAGAAAAAACTTAAAATACATTTTACAAGAAACTAATTTTAGGTGTACATTATAAGTTCACTTGGAAAAAATGTATATATGTTTATATACATACATTATATAGACATATTGTATTAAATATAAAAAATTCCTTTTATTTTATTTTTAAAATTAGTGTATAGACACCAGAACATCAAGTTCATGGTAGTACTGTAGAAATGATTAAATGTGTAACAATAAATATTAGTACTCCCTCCCTAAACACGAGAATTTCTCAATTAGGGAGGTATTAAATTGGAAAAAAGGAAACTAATAGGATTATTTATTAATAAAAAATAAATAATTAGTACTTAAATACACTTTTGTTATAACCATGTAAACAATGTTTTTAATTATGTCTAATAAATATATGGAAAAAAATAAAATATGTATATATATATATCATGCGATAAAGTAAAATATTTATTCTGAAATTCAGATACGCCATTTTTAAATAAAACAAACACTTTGTATTAACAGATACGCCATATTTTTAAATAAAACAGTTTGTTTTGATCCACTAATTTATTTTAAACTACCTGATATGTATTGTACCCGACTTGGCTCGAAAATTTTTTTTTGATGGGAAGATGAAGGTGAGAAAATACTTGGCTAGTCAGATCTGGTCACTAAACATGGCTAAAGCCATTTCAAGCAACGTTTTGATTCTGAATGGTGGTCTTTCACAAGGGCGATACTGAAAGTATCTGCTACTCTGGAACGTACCGCCAATATGCTATGTGTTATATTGAATGAATAAATTGTGAAATAACACAAATTAATAAAATAAAATTTACTTGCGCGCGCCTGAATTTGAACCCGCGACCTCCAGGTTCGTAGCCGAGGATCATAACCACTCAACCACGGAAGCCGTCGCTGTTTCATTTTATATAATATTTCCCTATTATTCTGATTCTAAGTATGTTGGTTCAGTTTTAAAATTTTACCCTGGCAAAGCTTGGGATAGGCGAAACCAGTTGTGTAAAATTGTGATGAATTTAAAATAAATTAGTGGTTAAAAAAAAGTTTTTCTTTTATTTAATTATATGTCAGACCCCAAAGTAATTGCTTACTACGAAAACCTACTATTTTTGTGTGACTTTTTTAATGTCATAATATTTTTATTATTTTCATGTGTTTATTGTTTTATTTACTTATTTTATATAAAATTAACGAATACCATGTAAAACATTTATGTATTTCTCGCAGCTAGAATATTTGATATATGAGACTATTTTCAGTTCCCGCGGACTTTGGAGGTTCCATTTTAACCATCAAAAATTACACGGAATATGTTTTTCAATCTACAATTAAGGGAGTTTTGATTTAACCCGCTGTGTTCCTCCAATTAACATAGTTTTTTTAATAGTTGCATTTATTCGAAGCGAACGAGAATTTAACACTAAATTGCTGCAGCCAAGTGGAAACGGAAAATTTCATTCCAGCTTTGTAGTATACTATCGATGTGTCCGATGCCTGAGCAAATTCTTTGTTGTGAATTCCGCGAAATATCTACAATTATTTAGAGCTTTGTCTGAATAATCACAAAGACCATTCGAAATGAAAAATTATGCTATCATTGTAGACATCAAATATCAGCAGACTATTCGTTTTTCAAAGAATCAAACAAAAAAGTTCTCTTTCTAGCTGTACTTGAAGGCATCGTGCCATGGCTTTGTAAGCAAATAATTAATCCTATGAAACTGGGTACATAATTATGATAATTTAAGCATCGAAGAAGATAATATTAACATATGTTAGATGAAACACGAAACCGAAAAAAAAACAGAAAATAAAAAGGTATCAGCCGCATCTGGGACACGAACCTAGGACCTCTGTCTTTCCGGGACAACCGCTTTACCGACTAAGCTAATGAGACTAGTTCAATTTATGCTATCTTCACCGGTATAATATTATCCTCCATTTTAAATCCCATATTATTGGCTGCAATCCTTATGATGATTACAAAGTTCTTCCCGAATACAATTGCAATCTGAATAGAGTCTCGGATATACCTATCCGATTTTTATTTATATGAGACAGCTATTGACTTTTTCTACAAGTCTATAAAGAATACTCAATTTGTTTTTAATAACTTATTGAAGTTTATAAACTTCATTGTAAGTCCCAGATGCGACTGATACCTTTTTATTTTCTTTTGTTTTTTTCGGTTTCGTCTAGGATATGTTAATATTATCTTCTTCACGATTAAATATTACAATGAGGTTTATAAACTTCAATAAGTTTTAAAAATAATATGATAATTTAGTTCGTTAGTACTGTGGGTAGGACAGTTTTGATTTACATATTTAGAACGAATCCTGAATGTTCTTTAAGTTGTGCTTAGTTTGTTTCTTCTGCAGAATTTTCTTAACTCTTAATTTTTTTTATATTATTCTACAGATAGATGTGTAAATGAGATTAAGATAGGACATTGAGACACGGAAGAGGGTGTAGGAAAAATCCTGAAAAGACAAAGATAGATAGTTTATTTACATTGTATAAGATTTTGACATCATGTTCAAATCACTAATTACTTTCACAAATAATCCAATACAATTGGGAATTTATATATAAATTTGTTTCCTACTTGCTACGCTAGCTTAGGCCGTGTTTTTGTTTCGGTTTGACATAATAAAAAAATATATTTTATCTACATGCGTGTATACATGACGTTATATAATAATTTAAAAAATCTAATGAGCCGTCTACCTGATATAAAAATTTAAAAAAATAATAATATTAAAAAAAAACAATGCAGGAGAAAGTAAAATTTACGCGATATATTATAGGTATATAACAATTTTATAGAATAATTAAAAAACATCTAAAAAAAAAATTTATATTATAAAGCACGTTAAAGCAAACCAATTTTTACAAGTCAGAGTTCTCAGAACAGAATCTTCATGTTAGTACTCTATAATTTAGCCGGTGGAGTTATTTTTCAAATCATTCGAATTTGACTGGCGCTTTCCTTCGTTTCACACAGCAGGGTTGGCAATTTAGTGAATACAGATTCAGTGACCTGTCACTTAGGCTCTTTTGACTTGCGAAATCAAATGCGAGCACTTTTGTTCTATATAGATAATTAAAACAAGCCATTAAATAACATCAATTTTTAATTACTAATTATTTTTATTGAGATTTAAAAACCTCATTTTAATATTTATTCATTTTAGAAAATAATATTAACATAACCTAAATGAAACATGAAAACGGAAAAAAAACAACAGAAAATAAAAAAAGATTTCAGTCGCATCTGGGACTCGAACCCAGGACCTCTGCCTATCCGGGGCAATCGCTTAACCAACTTAGCTAATGAGACCAGTTCAATTTATGTCATCTTCATCGATATCATATCTCAAATTCAAGATTTGATAATATTATTCTCCATTTTTAATCCCATATTATTGGCAGCTATCTATATAATGATTAGAAAGTTCCTAAGGAACACAATTGCAAACTAGACAGTGTAAAAGCTGATAAGGCCTTTTTTCTCAAAACTTCCAGCATCACAAATCGGAGGTTCGATAACGCAGTTTTTAAAAATCCTTGAAAAAATTGGTGGTTTAATCGCAGAAGATCATCGGAGGAAAGCACACTCTCGAAACTAAAATTGCTGACGAAGGGGTGCAGATAGTTAAGTTTTCCCAAGTTCCAAAGCCGCTATTCACATGCTGAATATCCTAAACGAAGATATCTCAATCCCGGTCTATCAGTATTGAACTGTATGATCTGTATGCTGAAAAACGTCAATATGTGTACATTAATTTTGTCAATGAATCATATATCGCCGAATATTCAATAATGATTTCATTCTTGGATTTTACAAAATTCAAAGTGATACATGTGATTGCTTGGAAAATTCTATAACGGCTGCTACAAATATAAAAAAGAAGCTTGATTTACCGAACATCCTTCTAATGCTACGTAATGATTTCATAAGTCTAAAGGCAGCCAAGATGAAGGATTTGCGTTCTTTACTTGATTATATACCGCCAATTTACCACAATTTTTATACAAACGTGCTGGCACAAGATGAGCAGGCTTGTACATTCTGTCTACATGTCTGGTCGTTCGCGGGGAGTTCGACAGAGAAAAACCAAGGAATTATGGAGCCACATTCGTCAGAAGACAGCGAAAGTGTTTTAGATTTTACGTTTGAAGAAAATGAAATGACTTTTGTAAAGCTGTAGTTTTTTTATGAACTGATTCTGATGGAAAAAACAATTTTATTTTATCGTGTTTCTTTAAAATCAAACAGGTCTAAATATCAATTTATGAAATTTTAAAAAATCATCAAAGATCTTTTTTTTGTTATTTTTTAAGGTATGCATTTTTTTTTTAATAAATAAACATTCCATCGCAAACATGTTGTGCTAATTATTATTTATTGTATTAGCATTAATAAAGAGGTTGCGTTCTAAAACACAAAAAAAAAAACATTTTTCTCGAAAGCAATAAAATGTTACTTATACCCCTATGGTTTTGACCCCATCATTTTTTATAATATTACAAAAATACATTATATGCTGCAATTATCAGCCCTACGTATGGACATTTTTACGATGAGATATCTTATATTTTTCTACGATATTTTTGAAAAAAAAACCTTCGCTGGCCTCGCTAGTCACCCGGCAACATCAATCCAAGTCTGGTAAGTCCACTGTTTTTTTATTACCTCTCTATTTTATCTCTGTGTTGTAAATTAACAGGTCTTTATTACACGTTTAACAGCGGATATGGAATTCCTAGCCAGGCAAAATAACGTTTTCATAGCCCAACATCCACCAGGATCAGGTAACCATCGGCAAGGACTACAGCATCGAAGCTTACCTCGACCAATACAAGTTGTCTACCAAACTAAATCATAAACACCTATTCCGCGCCATTTCAGAAGTATTCTGAAGTTAAATTTAGTATTATATTCAATTCTCTAAATACATACCTAGCAAGAGGTTTTTCGTGTGTCGCCTGTAAATATTTATTTAAAAAATATCTAGTACCTACTCGTACATATTCGAAAATAAACATCAAACAAACCACAAAACTATGTCACGCCACTGTGAGATACATACATAGACGTGGGATGTATGCTATGAGCCTTTTAAGATTCAGGCTTTGCCTTCTAGGAATTTTCGGTGTTCGACATTTATCTAATGGTATCTTACCAGCTTTATTTTTCTTCTGATCAAAAATCTATTACTGGTAGTGGTGCAACCATTAAAGTTTTTCATAACTCAAATATACACGCGCGATCCACTACACCAAAAGGAATTGGAGATTAAAAGTCAAATCACTGATAAAAAATTCCATTTGAACTTGGAACGTGGGTAACTGTTTGGTTTTTGACAAACTTTACCCAGAGTAACCGATAAACCTATAATTAAGTTTATTTTCAAACATAGTTACATCATGTGTGTTGGGTTTTGTTATACACAATTCAAAGAAATTGACAAACCTTGCAGTTATAAAGGTGCTTTACTTTAGCTGAGTGCGTAGCATCCGTAACCGTTTATGCACTTGTTCCACCGGTATTTTAATGGAAGATTCTCTAAGGAACTGGCGTCATTGATCTCTTCGGGACCGGTGCATAGTCGGGAAACACGCTAAACGCGCTCCCAACATTTGCTCATGGTTGACATTTGTCTCATGAGAACGGGTCACGTCTACGACTCGTTCTTGTGTTCAGCTCGGCATGGAATGATCTGGCGGCCTCTTTGTTTCCTCCATCCTACAACATGAGTCTCTTCAAGACCCAAGTTCACTCCTTCCTATCCTCTAAAAGACCCTCCACACAGCATCCCCAAAGATGATACAGGTCTTGAGGGAAATTATTTCTCTCAGGGTCTCCTGTGTGGAGTTACAGTAAAAAAAAGTACTAATGGTCGAGAAAACTCCAAATAAATTTTTATCTTACCTCTCTTTTCAAGAGAAAGTTCGGTTTTTACCCATGTCTGTTTCCGGCAGAATCTTGGAAATGTTGGGTATCTGCAGCCCGAGTTCTAATATCTGACATCCTGGCTGAACTAGAATTCTACGTCCTTGATAATTTAACGTGAGGCCGCCAACACAGGCTTCTGATTCTTCCCAGGTACAGAACTAACTTACCAACGTTGACGCCTCTGGGAAGTCTTACTGGGTTAATTAACTACCTCAAAGAATATGTGAATATTTCCCACATGACCTGCAATGAGTTGTAAGGACAAACTATTAATTAAGTTCCCCTATATTATATACCTACATTTGTAATTTTTTATCGCTCTGTTACCTATATGTGTATTATATTATGATAACTGCATTTTTTTCCCGTTTTTTCAAAACAATTAGATGAAAAAAAAAAAATATATATATATATAAAAATGTAGTCACCATTTGGTCACAGCGTAAACCACGTTGCAATATCTTATTCCATCTTTAAATGTATATAAATTGAATAGGTTATTTTCACAAACTAGGGACCGTTAAAAATATGTGAAAAAATTATGGTTTGAATTTATTCTGAAGATACCCTATTAAAATTGCCCCTACTACATATTTTTTATGTCCGTGACTACCAGCAATTGGTATCACAAAAACATACATTTTTACTAGCCTAATTGGGATTTGAAAATGCTTTTGTATGGATATCCTCTAATTACAAGCGATACCTATTCAATTCGCATTCATTTCAGACTATTCAGAGGATGAAATCATTAATTATTCCGGTGACCCACCGTGGCCTCTGTGAAAGTTAATCCGATTAAATTTGATAATAGAAGTCTCAAAGAACTGAATTTGAAATCTGGTTTGGTCAAATAAGATTCGATTAACCCATTGCTTTGGAGAGATTTGAATAGGCTTTGTCCCCTTAAAAGGCATTTCTTGTCGAAAGCGGACTTTCCAATCGCGAATTCGACATAACTCTCTTAATTTAAAGTACCTACATAAATTTGTTTAACCAATATTTTAAGTTACTAAGACGTTTCTGCTGAATTTCCACACTTCTTGTAATGAAAATTACCAAAGAGTACAAGTTTTGTCAATTTTTTTTTATATATAATTAATTTTCAATTGTTTTCGTAGCTCATGGTGAAATTGGGTTTACGATCTTCGCATTATTGAATAGATCTTTAAATTGTATATGAAAAAACAAAACCTAGAACTTAACGTTGGCGAGTTTTTAGTAAAACACACAATGTTTTCTGAATATGGAAGTTAATAATTTTAAAGTGTAGCACTTGAGTTCCGTAGTGGCAGAGTGAGACAACGATAAATAATCCTTTATACTATAGCTGTTTCACTCAGTCTACCCTATTCCCAGGAAAGATGTCAAGCTAGCCAGTATGTATTAGAGATCTTCTGTAACCTCGCGTATTTTAAGTGTTAATCCAGAATACCGAGTATTCATTAGTCTTTCTTTCGTATCCATCATGTTCACCACAAAAAGCCAGAATAACATTGGCGCAGTCGGTAATTAATGTTAAACGTGACATTGGCGGTTTTCGATAATCAAAACATCGGCAAAGTTATCGTACGCATGACGGATCGTAACGCAACAATAATCTGGAAGGATCGCGACTTTTGGAGCGATGCCGTACTTTGAAGCGAGTACTTTGGAGCGAGGCCCCACCGAAAAACTTCAGAGGAGTATCTGGAGGTCCACGGAATCCAAGGGGACGAACGAGATCACGGGACGGCGTGAGGTTGGACCGACGTTTTCACGGCAAGGCATGAAGACTAAGGCCTGGACTAAGAAGTGATCGAGCCTCACCGAAGGCGTGTGGATTATGCGCACAGGCGGTCTGGAGCATATTTGGTGGCGGCATAGACTGTGGATCCAGCATCACGGGAAGGCATGAAACCGGAAGAAATCAGATGGATCAGAGAACTGAAGGCATCGCAGTCATCGGAGTATTCAGCTAAGTGTTTATGCTTATTTTTATTTCTTTTTCTTACTCTCATCTTATATCTGTTCGAGCTAGATACATGGATACGAGGGGCTTGGGGTCCTTTGGTTTACGCAGTGGAAACAGAGAATTTTTAAATTCGATTTGGAGCCATTCCTGGTGGTTAATAATAACAAAACTACAGACGCAAAGAAAAGAGCTATTTTTTTTAAATTACTTTGAAAGATGACAGTTTTTCGCTGTTGGTTAATTTGTGTATTCCTCGGAAAGTTACAGAAGTAAAATTAGAAGATTTATTTAGAAAATTAGATGAGTATTGTTATATGTTATATGCCTTCGTGTTTTTTCTATGAAATATTACAATTTTGTTCGCAAAACAATCAGAAAACTAGTCATTAATTGATAAACTAAAGTTTTTATGACAAGATTTTTGTGCATAGCGCAAAGGGTAACAATTATTTTTATAAACAATAATTATTATCCTGAAACACTCATCCAAATTGAAAAAACCTTCCGAGAAAAAATAAATGTCGCCGACAGGACTCGAACCTGCACCCTTCTGATTGCCGGTCAGATGCTCTACCGTCTTGTCTTAAAAACTTTAGTTTATCAATTAATAAATATTTGACAAGTCAAAGCATTTTTCACCAATAAAATGTAGACATAATTTGTCTCGACGCCATCTATTGAGGGATTTAGCCGTTACAAGCTTTTCTCACACTAATAAAGTTGGTTGTTTACAGGTGAAATATAATAAAAACAGTAATTATTGAATGAAACACTAGTATATATTGATTAACTTGGCGGGTTTGCGATAAGCCGACGTAGCTCAACGGTATAGCATCTGACCGGCAATCAGAAGGGTGCAGGTTCGAGTCCTGTCGGCGACATTTATCTTTTCTCGGAAGGTTTTTTTCAATTTGGATGAGAGTTTCAGGATAATAATTATTGTTTATAAAAATAAGAAAACTAGTCGATTAAAGATTTTGCTGTATGTTTAAAGGCAGTTGAGTGCATTAGGTTGTAAATCAGGGAAAAATCGAGAATTTTTTTCATAAATGAGAAATCATAGAGTTTTGATAAATGTATTCAAATTGAAGCATGTTTAGAGTAGGCAACTAAAACTCAAAATTTAGGTTTTATTAAATGCGACAGAAATACGATTAATAATTTAAATAGACCAGTAAGGTGTTTGTCAAGGTCGCACACTGAAGGGTTTCCAAGAAATTCTAGCAAAAGTAGTAATTCTTCGCGGGTGAATAAACCAAATTGGTTTTTCGTGTAGAAGAGATAATTATTTTAGCGCGCTGTGTACATTCAAACATTATGTTTGTAAATCTTTTAAAAAAAAGTTCATTTAGCTACCCAATGTAAAGTAAAACAGTTACCGTAGTAATATAAATATAATAACTTCAAATGTAAAAGTGAGTTAGGATAAACAAATGAACAAATTAAATAAAATATTTTTATGGTAAATATTATCAGCGTAAATTTAATGCACTATCACCAGAAATGCTTTATTTCTCCAAATTAGATTTACTTTATGAAAAGATTCTATTGATAGGTTTTGATAATTGAACAATTCTAACATCGGTAGAATTTTAAGAAAAACGTTGCCAGATAAAATTCATAGTGGTTCGCAATGCAAATTTATCAGTTTTACGAAGAGATTTTATGTAAATATTCAATGAATAGGAATTTTAAATTGTGTTTTGGATAACAATGATTTGTTAGAATATAATTTATATAGAAATTTGATTAAGAAATTTGCAGATATTTGAAGATAAATTGTGAAAATAGAATGGATATGATGTGGAAAAGAGTTAAAATAATCAAAGAAAACAGTAAATGGGTAGGAATAAAGTTAGTTTAAAAATAAGTAAAAAGGTAATAGTAAAATAATTATTATTATCCGGTTACCGACTTTAGCGTATTAGAAAGTGAAAACCTACGTATTTTTTAATTTTTATTTTGTAAGTTTTTCGCTTTATGCGAAATGAATGTGCTTTAAATTTCGGCAACCGCGGTTTCAGAAACCACGGTGTTTCTTACTCCGAGTTAATCCATTTGGCAGGGGATTACCGCACCAGGTACTCCATCTCCTACCTTATTTGTAAAACCACTTCTGGCCTTGCGTGGGACACCTGCTACGCCGTCTCGGGGACATTTCCACGAATAAATAGATTTGTGGTCCTTCCAGAAGTTAAAGTAGTGTGTGGATTGCGGGTATCGTCCTATTTCTTCACCCTTTCAAGTGGGGTTGGTTTCAGGGGACGGTTTATACCCCATACCGCTGATAACTCCATTCTAACTGCTTCCTCTTTATCGTAAATGACATACGTATCAGAAAGAGAGGTTACGACGGAGTTCTCGGCGATGGGAATATATCTGCTTTTCTCATTTTGAAAAGGCTTGAGGTCTATATTCCATGACAAATATTAGCATCACACACATTGAAAACTAGATCA
The DNA here is from genome assembly GCA_022606495.2 of Halesus radiatus. NCBI lineage: Eukaryota > Metazoa > Arthropoda > Insecta > Trichoptera > Limnephilidae > Halesus > Halesus radiatus. The sequence continues at coordinate 319,708 of JAHDVE020005135.1, read as the reverse complement.
CTTTTACACAACAGCGCATGGCAGAAGTTTGGTCCTAAAATTCGTCTCCTAAAGGGGAAAAAAATGTTAATATCACGTTTTATTATCAAACATATAAAACAAAACTATTATTTGTTATATTCGTGTTTTAAATGATACTTTGATGACTGTGAATATATATGTGAATATATTAATCAATAAAAAATGCTATTGCAATAATAATTGACAACCTCCGTGGTTGAGTGGTTACGATCCCTAGCTACGAATCCTAAGGTTAGGGTTCAAATCCCGGCGTGTGCAAGAAAAAATTATTTCATTAATTTGTGTTATTTCACAATTTATTCAGATTAGTAAATGCTTTCAGTATCGCAAGGGTGAAAGACCACAATTCTGAATCGAAATGTTGTTTTAATTAGCTTTAGCCGTATTTCAGATACTTTCCCACCTTCTTTTTCCGCATCTTCTTCCCCTCCCCACTACCTTCCGCCTCACAACAAACCTCAATTGGGGGTGCCAGTCTCACTGGCTCCAAACGGTTGGGAGTAGTAAGTACTCGCATAAAAGAAAATCCCTCCGAGTACAAATGAATCTAAAAAGAATTACAAATACAATCACTTAAATGCCTTACATGTTTTTGACTCAAAAGACAGTGTTTGTTTGTTTATTCCAAACTTATGCAAAGAATAGGCGAATTTAGAAAAAAATCATGTTTCAAATATTCAATGAACAATTTATATCTGAACTTGAAAATCGACACACATCATACCTTTGGTCGTAGAGCGATTCCCGCCACTGCCACAGACAAAGGAAAAGAGAGACACGAACTTACGGAAACCCTTCGTACCGTTACGCACAGTAAGCGAGCTATTGTCACGTAAAGCCTCCGCGTGTTGACATATATCTGAAGGTCGCTAGCATTATTTTGACTCTCGGCTCAAATGCATCTAAACATTTAGTCAGAATATATTTAGTGTATTGGTTAAAATTATACTTACTTTTACTGACACGGCTAAAGGAGAACCATTGGATTTCAAACATCACGGATAGCATCCTAAGTTGGGGAAAGGAAACAGAGGTCACCCACACATAAGATTGACTAACGACTTAAGGTCAATTGGCATCTACCAGCACGGCGGAGTACAGAACAGTACAGTACAGACAACATTAGTTGAATACATTATCTATGAACACATTCATATTACTGTTGACGTAAGCGTAACGTATCTGCACATGCACGGACCAGCATCGGCCGAGATTGTCGGATAGATTTTTTTTAGGTTACTGGTGTTACGCGTAGTTCGTATGAATATAACGTTTCGCACTGCTATCTTTTTTTAATTTTTTAAATTTAATTTTATTTGGAAAACGAACAGTTTACAATAATTATTAATTATGGTAAATATATTTAAAAAATAAAATAACAATAGGTTTTCACTGAAGTATTTAAATTATTTAATTAAAGAAAATATTACTCTAGTGTTTAATTCGTCCAACTCCATTTAATTTTTTTTAAATTTTACGTTTAATTTTTTTTATTTAATTTTTTTTTAAATTTAATGCAATCCAAAATAATAATAAAATAACGCAGAAAAAGTTGTCACAATAATAAAAACTAAAAATACTAGCAGAACTTAATAATAACATTATTAAATTTGATTTACATTAAATAAAAAAAAAAAAAAAAGAGAGTTACAAGATTATTAGCCCATGAGGTTAGGATGATGGGAGGGAAGGGAAGGGAAAGTATCTAGTATGTGTAGAGTAATATGTATTTTGTGAATGTTATTTATTGATTTGTACTCACTGTATGAAGTGCTAAAAATGAGAGAAGCGCGGTGGATAAAGGTGTTTTGTTTTGAGTTAGTGTTGCATTGAGGTCACTTGGTGTCATTAGACGCAGATATTGCTACAACCTCAAAGATGGAAAACGATAAATGGATTGAATTGGTCAGGTAATTTAGGTTATCAAATAATAATAAACATGGGAATAGGATTATAAAATCCTGAAACATGTTGTGACACACGCTAATGTTCAGTTCAGTTGCCAACTGTACTCGGGTCTTTGCTGTGTCTGTGCTGTACTGATCAGCACTGTACTGTGCTGGTAGATGTGAATAGACCTTTACAGAGAAATGTCAGCTTTGATGAATCGCAAAGAATCGGCAAACTGGAAACGTCAGAGGAAGCCCTTATATAAATATGGAAGCCGATTGGCTAATGAAAAAAATTCTTACTAAAATGAGCTCTCGCGTCATGAAACTTGTACACGTTCCTTTTTTTAATTTCCTGGTTAACGCAGTTTTTTATGAACCCTTAACGTCATTTCCATCATGAGCAATGGAGTTTTGATAAATCCATTAAGCCTGATTTTATTCTATTCCATGTATTTCAATTGATGATATTCAAAATAAAACAACCCTTTTGAAATAAAGATTCTAAAACTGGAGTAAAACTGGGTAGAAAACATTAACCATATGATATAATGAGGTTATCTCCTACAACGTAATTTAATATTATTTACAAATGTATTATATTAAATAGAGAAAGCTTACGAGAGAACTTCTTGGATTTTTAGAAAATATCGAATAGTACCGAAAATTTATAGACCGCCAAAATGTTGACAATCTCCGATAAGCGTGTGATGTCACGATTCGTAAAATGACTGGCACGGCAGTATCCGTTATTGCCATTCAAACAGGGAAATATTCTGAAATGTAACCCGTGACGTCACGGGTTTACGTTTTGCCCAAGTTCACTTTGAAAGTTCATAACTTAATAAAATAATTTTACTGTCGTTAAAAATAGGAGACAACCCCATTCGGAGGTCAAAATTCGTCGCTTCGAAGCGGATTAAAATACTTGTGCCATTAACGGGGGTCACGAAAGAACTAGCACAACGCTTGCAAACTGTGTAATTCTCAATTAGTTGGGCGACAATGGGATTAAACACTATTGTTACATTAATTTTGGTTAATACACTCCTGGGGGATTACAAGGGGTTATAGTGCCTGACATCTAGCTACGAATAAATCTACGATACCCGTTATATTAAGTACTTTTCCCATAGAAGTTAAATGTAAGCGAATGATTTATTTCAACAATGATACATAATTTAAATTGGAAAGATCGGTGATGCAAACATTTCACGTGTATTGGTATTGCAGCTAAAATTGGCACGAATACAGTACTTAGACATATGCATTTCTTGCATTAAGCATATTTAAAACTCGAGCTCAGAAAAGAAAATTTCTGTTAAAATGAAAAAAGTTTTTTTTTTTAATTTATAATTTCTTGTCTTTTCATCGATAAACACAAGAATAAAATTCGATTCACATCTACCAGCGACGGGCAGTTCAGTCACGTAAAGTGGCAGGCACGGTGAAATTTACATTATCTATGAACACATTCGCGCACATCGTAACGCGAATACTCCTTTCTGTACCGTGCCTGCCACCGTACGTGTCTGCACTGCACTGCACGGTGCCGGAAGATGTGAATAGATCTTGAGGCTTACGCCAGACAAAATACTGTATCAGTGATGCTTGTGATACAATCTTAAAGCCTCGTCACATGGAACGATTTCTCGTGTAATAAGGTATTAAGGCTCCAAGTAACTCAATTAACAGCTTTTAACTATTCGCGCCGTTCGATTAGAAAATGACCATTTCTGGTAGCGATTTTGGCGATCACGTGACCTAGTTGCCGGCTACGTGATCTCTTCGCCGCTACGCGGCGCTAGTATCGCCTCGCCTGACATATCAAATCGCTAGGCACTAATTGTTGAAAGTTTTTATTTTGTTTCATGCATTTTTGACATTAAGGATATTTTACTCGCCACTGCCTTCTGTTTCAGTACCTCCATATGACCGCCTACCAGCGGATACAGGTGGCGATCACTCGCCGCTGCAATATTGCAGCGTCGAAATCGCTCCGTGGGGGTGAGGCTTAAGGGTGCGTTGTTTGGGTCAAATTTAACTATATTTATAAATTATAATTATATTTTACTACTGACTTCAATCTTTCATTTTACAACAATCGAAAAAAAATCTTTTTTCCACAAACGTCGATATAAATATTAAAGGTCGATGACCACAAACGAAATAATAAAACTGATTTTAAACCGATTTCATTAAAAGCGCATTATATAATGATATAACCAATTTGTTTTCATTTTGCTTGACGAATAATTCGGCGTTTTCCAATCTGTGGTACTCTGGGGACACGAAAAACTCTTATTTTTTAAATTGTGAAAAAACTGAAAACATTTTTTAATGTAGGTACAAGATATAAAAAGGAGAATATTGCATAATCTTGGTCGCGTTGTGGGGGGCGACAAATACACGACTATCCAACTGATCCAGGGATAGACAACTCATCCCATGGTTTCAAAACGTGCTTAATTGGCACGAGTGTATTCCGTGAGGTGATATCCAACCCATTGTAATAGAGGGCGCCGGGAGACGAAAGGCTTATTTATATTAATATTTGGACGAGGGTTACGTGTGGCATATTCCTTGCAAAAAAAACTTTGTTGAGCTAAAACAGTGATGCACAACCCGCGGCCCGCTTGACTAAATAATCAACAGAATTAATTTATTGGTTTGACCTAGGGTGTAGAAAATTTTTATGGGTTACATTTTATGGGGTGTTTCTACTATCTTGGTACGAAAAGCGATGAAAGGAGAAAAACACTATTCAAGGACTTCTGGTAGGGGTTTATAATGAAAATCGTGTATTAAAAATAAGAATGATTTACTTATACGTGTTAAGAGAAACGGCTGCGCGGCCTGTTTCATGCAGAACTTAATTTTGGATTTGGGTCCAAAATACTCACCTAAACCTAATGATCTTTTTGTTCATCTAAAAGTATAGTAGATGTCTAGTACGGATTAAAAGTTATTTATTTATTTTTGTTTAACATTATGAAATATAGGCCATTAAAAGAATTGATTTTTCGCGATTTTAGAGGCATCTTTAAGAATTATTTGGGGGCTAACGTTGATTTAAAAAAAAGTTTTACCCCGTCTGCTTTGAAAATATAATTAAAAAAAGTAATAATTTAAAAATATATATATATTATAATAAGCATTATGGCGGAATTTGAATTTAATTAAAAACGGTCAATTTAGGTTGAATACAAATTTGCCGTATATAATTCAAAATATTGACCCAAAAAACCTTTTATTTTTATTTTTATATTTCGTTTTTATATTTTTACTTATGTAATCATATTTACATAGCAAATTTGACCATTTTTTTAAATACAGTAAACCAGGAAATAATTTTCTAAATAACCTATAAAATTATAAAAATCGTTTTTTTTTCATACTTCATAATTTAATAAAAAAATTAAAAAATACTTCTCATACGTACTAGATATATTTACTAAACCTTTAATTAAAAAATATACCATTCAGTTTGGATGGGTATTTTGGCCTCAAATCCTAAATCAGGTTATGTGTGAAACAGGCAGCATAGCCGTTCCTCTTAGTAGCTGGCACGTGTATAGGAACCAATATAGTTAAACTGAACAGAAATGTAAATGGAGATAAAGGACTTTATTTAAGGTACCTACGTTATATGAATTTCATTATCCCATCGTTCGTGGAATTTATTTCACTTTGATCGGGTACAATGTACACGTGAACGATGATTTTTTAAACAAATCGAGAATAAGGAATAAGGACCTTATATAACGATGCTTAAGTTCATACAATTGTGATAAAACTCAAAACATAATTCAACCATAATATTTTTTCAATAAGCCTATGTTCTGGAATATAATGTAGAGGATAACAAATTACTTTGAAGAAAACCTACTGCAAATTTTTAATTCTAAACATACAGCAATGGGTGGTGAGATGTTGTTATTATAATGTACCAAGCGAGAAGTTAACATACATACCACATGTTGTTTCTGATGGATGTAACGAAAACAAGTTTTAATATTCCTAATTTAATAGCAATTATTGGGATTTATAGATGCCACAATCAAAATATTTAACGATTTAAACAAAGTATTGACGACATGCTTATCTATCGTCAATACTTTGAATGACATGCGCAAAATTACAAGCACTTTATACAAGTTCTGTAAAATTTCAGATTGATAAAAATATTTTGTTTGTAATTGGAGATGGGATTTTTTTTACAAAATATGTACAAAATAAAAAATCCTTACATAAAAACAATGTTTAAAAAAAAATCGACCAAAAATATTGCATTTTAGCAAATGCAATATTTTAGGTAGATATCTAGTTATTTTTTGGTTAATAATGAGTATGTACTTTCTGGCTCCAGACAGTTGGGACGTTTATACAGTGATTACTTCTTTTTAAATCTACACCTGCGATGGCACCGATTGCAAAGTTAATCATATCAAGCTGTAAGTACACTACCCCCTGCGGGTCACGAACATATTGTAAAATGATAAATTGGTCCGCCGGCAAAAAAGGTTCTGCATCCCTGCACTAAAAAAATTAAAGTACATCAATACCCTAATACGTGTGTACTACTACCGTGTTTAGTGGTAATTATGGAAAACAGGAAGAAAGATGAAAATTTACGTTAAAATCGCTAAACTACCTAAAAAGTTATTTGAGGGACTTAGTTATTCTTTCGTATAGTTATATTTTTTGTACTTTGCTCGCTTTGTAACGAACATTTTTTAAAGTTTCCGTTACCCCGACTACCCAAGCGGTTGCTACGCCACTGATACGCTTTCTGGTTCAGGCTGTTGAAGAGTGAGTAATGCCTAAAAATATGTGTGAGATATTTTACCAGAAAACACATAAAAACAAGATTTGCAATCAGAAAAACTACGGTTAATTTGTAAAAAAACATTCAATCATCCTTTCCCGGGCTAATGGCAAAGAAATCACTTTCCCCGAAAATGACTATAATTAAGATTACAATCACGTACCCGTTCGAATGGAAAACGCAAAAAAGAACAGACTTGGGAATATTCCCTCGGCATGAAGTAGGTACTAGTACAATTTTACTTTCGATATAAAAAAAATAATAAAAAAAAACACAATGAACAAAACTGCTGTCACCGAAGCGAATAATGTTATTGGAAAATTCAACTGCGGGAGATTTCTTCCAATCGGGAGAAGCAACAAAAAACATCCCAATAAGATGTCCATTTATAATTTTCGCTTGAGCACACAGCTTTAGGTCCGCATTGTTATTTCAATACTTCCCATCAGTGGAAATCGTTTGATTTGTATTTTTTTTCCTTCTTTGTCATTCCACAGTTTCCACAGACTGGGAACTTTGGTTTGTAGCGTCGATAGCGCAGGCCGCGAGGGGTGGGGAAAGCTGCATGAATTTATTTTGTTATGACACTGGAAATTTTTTGGAAGAAAAATTATTCTCGTCGATTATGAAAAAAAGCAATTCCACTTTTCTTATATTGTTTTTTTTTTAATTTTTACCTCACAAAAGCTCCCTTGTATGTGCTCTGTAACAATATCACTACCCGCTCAGACAGCGTTGTGAGTCGGGTTAAGGAGGGGGCTTTAGGAAAGGATTTGTTAATGCGGGCAGGATGATAGGAGGAAAGACAGATTCCGGTAGCTCGTTCCACATATGAGCCGATTTACAAAAAAAACGAGTCGGTGAAACGATCCGTTCTCTTGAAGCCAACATCAACTATGAACGGCTCATGTCCATTGAATTTCACGCACGTATAGCGGCGCGGGGGATCAACGCTGCTAGCTCCTTCGAGCAGGCTCTATTGAAATATCTGATGAACAGACTCAACATAACTACATTGCGTCTGTGCATTAGAGATGGCAGTCGGTCTGTTAACAACATTGTTAATTGATATTGATAGGTAGGTATTAGTACTATTAAGCAACATAATGTCAGTTGCGACGTGAGTACGTAATACGTTACTGTATATAAATAATAAATTCACTCTAATTCTAAAAATCAAATTAATTACTAAAAATAAATAAATTCGGATTTAATAAAAAAAAATTCAAAAATACATAATTCTTATTTTCAGTAGGTACATAATATACCAGTTAATATATTCGTGAATTTATGCCACCGTGGTGGTGTAATGGTCAGCACAGTTGCCTTCCGAGCAGTTGATCGGGGTTCGATTCTTAGCGGTGGCAATTTTAAAAAAAATTTGAAACATTGTTTTATTTTAATTTGTAATTTTTATTCCGTGAGCTTTCATTTGTCTGCACTAGTCTATACTAATTTTGATCTTAAAATGCCAGTATTTATAAATAGCCCTGTACGTACACGCAAATTATTTTACAGAGCCCAAGTGTATATGTATTTGTGCACGCCAATAGTGATTCGAATTGGTTTGGAATAGTTTGAAACACCCGCCCGCAGTCCGCTTTTGTCCCCGCAGTAATTCCACCATACAATACACCAATACACAAGCAAGAATCTGTTTTAAACGATTCTACTTGTACTTTTTGTATTCCAGCAAAACATATTTTCCTGTGTCATAAGACTTCATATAAAAAAATGAAGGATAGATCACCCAGAGTGCCATTGGCTTCATGGCCTGACACGATTAACTTTGCAGTCGGCGGTTTTTCTAGTGTAGATTTAGTGGGAAATGGATTTAAAAAGCATGTTAAGTTAACTGTAGTAACCTGTAAAACGCAAAATATAAGAAAAATTATATCATCATTCGATGGGAGTTGTACAAGTAAGTAAGTAATTATTTCTTCAAGTGATGTGAAATAAATTTATGGAGTCATAATTATCAAATCAATTATAATTACTTTTTTTTAAAACCACTGCATTTATTAAGTACACATCCACATGTTTCAGGAGCAAAGCTCCCCTCTTCAAGATAATCCATTTACCTACTAAAAACAATAACAAGTATAATCTAACCAATAATTTCTAATTTTTAAAATAAAATTAATTATTGGTAAATTGTTTGTCCTGAAGAGGGGAGATTTGCTCCTGAGATATGTAGATATTTACATATTAAATACAGTGGTTTTAAACAAAGTAATTATTATTGATTTAATAAATACGTAATTACTTATTCAAAGCACAATATTTTTTTTAATATTGGAGGAACATGCCGAATCTGAAAGTTAAAGCGATTGCTCGGTGGTTAGAACAGTCGCCCAGAAAACAAAAATTTCAGTATTCTGATCGCTGTGACAGAAATACCATTTTTCTTTATTTTTAAATTTTTTTTTTTTTGGTTTTTTCAATGTTTTCAAAATAATAATAATACTTTTTGTAAAATACTTGTAATTAGAAAAACTAGATTTTTATTTGATTATTTTTAGAATCAATTTGTCTCTTCCATTTTTATCTAAAGTTACCCATTCTCTAAACTCGCACCCCCAGTGTGGATTGTGAAACGTGGGGTTACGTAGTGTGCCACTGCAAGGGGCTGAAAAAACAATAAACAAATAAGTTGTACCGACAAAATGTCGAACAACTGACTGAGGCATTCCTAAATGGAATAAAGCTCCGTTGTTTCAGTTCGGGAATTCCATTTCGTTTCAGTTAACGCGAGGGTGTATTGTAAATACAACTAAATCCATTCGGTTACCGTTCACTGAACACTTTCATAATTAATATTAACAGTTCAGTTACAAAATAAACCACCTCCACAACCTTCTCAAGGAGCTTTATAATATATTATTCAGTAATTAACAAATTAATTTATTTAGAACACGTATTCTAACATGAATTATACTGGTACCTTCATAATATTGGACGACATTTGTGTAGGACGAAACTCGTACAAAATTGTTATATAGATTCAACATTTGATTGTCCTATTTTCGTAAGACGCCATCACCGTGTTATTCGACATTTCGTGTAAAATTTTACAATTCTTTTGAATAATAATACTATTTACCATTTTCACTGTAATATTTGTCTTTTAAATATAAAATATGAGCAATTTTATCTTCTTTTAGTTTGTCTTAAACAATTTTTTTGTAGTATTTTGTAGTATTTATTTTGGAAAAACAAATTTTTGGCACATTTCATCTAAGGTGGCGGGCGGCTAACGCGAAAGTCACCCAAGGTCGAAAACTTAGATTTAGAAGTCCCAATCTTTAAAACATAAAATAAACAAAATATTTTTACCCACCTTTTGCATGGCAAAAACCCCTGCTGACCGGACTATGAGAAATATTTATTTATTTCTAAGAAACAAACCGCTTTTAATACAGATTTGTATAAAAGGAAGTTTTACAAAGGAAGCCAATAAAGTTTCTTAGGCTAAAGGTGGTTAAGTAAAGATGTTTTATTAGAAAAACAAAATAAGACGGAAGGGGGGGGAGGAAGAGGAAGATAGGATCGGGACAGTAGATGCTCTTGATACATTTTATACTCGTGATCAATTTGTGATCGTATTACTGCGGTTTCATATTTTGAAAGGGTATTGTGAAGACTGTCGATATTGTGAAATTGTGCGTTATATTGCGCACAAATACGGGGAATTGGAGAATTTATCCTAAAGTTGGTCCTGCATGAGGACGAATGAAAAAAAATCGATTTTTCGGGTTGGTCTTGATGGTATGAGAATGTTTATGTAGTTAATAAGCTCTGGCGAGTCCAGGCTATTATTCATGATTTTATGTAACAAGATTATATCAATCAATATCAAGCGTCGCATTTGAAGCGTGATGTAGTTATGGAATTTTAAGGATTCGGTATTATTTGCAAAGTGTAAATTAAATTTATAATTTATATGCTTAAAGAATTTACGTTGAATGCTTTCGATTCTTTCAATATGGGCTTGATGTAAAGGTGTCCATATTGATGTGCAATGTTTTAAGCGAGGGCGGATATACGCGGTGTAAAGGGAGTATAGTATAAATACGAATTATAAATCCCAGCATTTTATTGGCTTTATTGATAACCTCGTTAGATTGTTTAATAAAATTCAGTTTCACATCTAGTATTACCCCAAGGTCTGGAATAGATTCTTCTTCAGTAATATGTGTATCGTTTAAAGTGTAATTAAAATTAATTTTCTTTTTGTTATGTGTGAATGATAATTTGTTGCACTTTGAAACATTAATAACTAATTCGTTTAATTTGTAATACACAAAAAAACAATTGAGGACATCTTGAAGTTTGATGCAGTCATTGATTGATTTGACAACTATATATTTTTTTATCTACATATGCTAGGTAATTGGCATGTAAAAAACATTTGTGAATATTATAAATATAAACATTAAATAATAGTGGCCCGAGGTGAGAACCTTGAGGTACCTAATAACTTGTACGCTCATTTATTCAGTTGGCCACAACAATCAGTGGAGGATGATAATAAAATAGCAACTTTCTACTATTAAATGCACTATTCATCTCCAAACTTGAAAAACTATACACAGCCTACCTTTGATAACAGAGCAATGCAGGCTACTGCAAATGGACAAGAAAATTGTGTGCTCATTTATCCAGTTGGTCACAACTCTCAGTGGAAGTTGAATAATATAATGGACATTATTTTTTTATATTCAATACCTGTAATATTCTTACCCGAACTTAAAAAAATACACATAGCCTACAAACGCAGAGATTGAAGTATAATCAGTTTTATGGTATATAGTGAATGCGTATGTCTATATATCTGACTCTATTACCATGTGAAGGGAGGAATTAATAAGACTTGAATATTAATGCTTCATTAATTAAAAACAATACACTCTCTCCAACTTAAATAATTACCATATGACGCAGTACTAGGACACTGGAGGACGGAGCTGGGAAACAAATGTAAGGAGCCCGACTCTGCAAACGGGAAGCAGGGCCGCCGGCTCGCTAGGGATACCAGTACGTATGCCGAAATAAATACTGAATAGGTACCACTAAAAAGGAAATATAAACATTACACGAATAATTTGAAAATGCTTGAAATCGTCTTACTTTAACAATTTTCTTTTTTTAAAGGAAGGGAAACATTCCCTGGTTACGAATAACCTGATAATGTTTTAAAATCTCCTACCACCTTCACACTAAAGGGTAGATGTTTCTAGGGGCGTTATCGAAGACTTAGGTAGCAGATAAATTGAACTCACGATGCCTGGTAGGATCCAGACGCGATGCCAACTAAACCACTGACCGGTGTGTAAAATATTTCTTGGGCAATAATGAAGGACGTAGCTAACAAACGGTTAAATCTGCGACGTCTGGATATAAACCTGACTCATGGAATCACTCGGCTACTATTGTATCTATAAGTATGTTTTTTGTATAACAGGGAGGTTCCATTGTTATGTTAATATAGTATCAAAATAATACAGAGGATATTATAGCAGATGTAGTTCCCACCAGTTTTTTTAGCGGAAAATTTCACGTTTTTAGGGAAAATAAATTTATACGGCTTCTCTCACAATTCGGCACGAATAAATTATTTTTATCAACAAAAAACAGTGAAATGAGTCCCCAACCCTCCGCATATTTGCGAAAGTTTTGAAAATAAACGGCCCCACTTGCATACAAATAGGCATTTCGTCAAAACGCGGAGTTTGCCGCTACAAACATAATATATGGGGAGGGGAAAAGGCATCACCGCTGATAAACCCCGACGAACTTTCTGGAAAAACTCTTCACAAACAGAATCATCTGACGCCACACAAAATTGTTTCAAATAGCTCCACAGAATCCGTCCAAGTTCCCGCTCAAACGTGAAAACTGCCAATGGAAAAAAAAAAACAAAAACAACGCAAACAACGCGGAAAATGTTTAACATCGCAGCTTCTGTTTTGCGTTCGGGCGGTCTTGTTTTACATCGGTTTTGCTGAGGTCACACGAATGACATTTCGTCTATCACATTTCATTGTTTCGGTTCGGCCATTGTTCGGAATTGCTTTTTGCCGATCTGTTTGCGTTGGTCCTGCCGCTGAGAGACCTGCTGCCGCCTCTCTTTTCGTTGCGTGCGTTGTTTACGATGAAGACTGGGAGGTAACAACAGAGCCATCGGCAATACGCCTGTGCCACTTCTCTCGCGCAAATATCGGCAAATAGCAAAAACCGTGTATTACCCGCGGAGCCGATGATTAATTCGGGAAACTGCGTCGTTTAATACTGTCGCACCGGAGGGCCATATCTATTTTTTATAGCTTTTCCACTTGGAGTAGGTGGAATCGGTCCGCGTGTACTGTGTACCCAAAACACTTTTTTTTAACGACCGCCTGCGTAAAACTCTTCTGGCTCCATTTATAACAAAAATTCTGATGGCGATATTTTGTATATTATTATTATCATCATTTTAAAAATAATAATAATAATATATCGATGATTTGCATGGCGCCGTTTTTGTGAAAAATTGCCTCAGAATCGCTGTACAAATATTTTTCCAATGCTCTATCTTATGAAATATTATGCAGTGTATACGGAGCGATGCAAAGAGAACACATTCACAATAACAGTGCAAAAATAGCAACATTTTAAGACAGGAATCAGGTTACGTTCACCAATTAGAATATTCTCAGTTTACATAAGTAGTAAAACAAGGAAGAAGCCGAAACTAAACAACGACCGGAGGCTTGAGAAAATGCCTAAATATAATCAATTGAAGAGAAGTTAAAAATTATCGACAGCAGAATTTTATAAGTAATTTTGTTTTTAAATTCATTCAATTTTTGGATATTTTAATAAGAGCTCGATATCTCAGTCATTATAAAAGCACTTTTGTAGACGTAGTTCCTTGTTAGTGGAAATTTCCTGTTGCAGAAACGCCATTAATCTTGTGTTGTTAACTAATGCAATAAAACATATTGAAAATTTTGTTACAATAGTCAAAATCTTAGAATTGCTAATGGTGCCATGACTCACGATCTATAAATGAAACAATATGATTTAGGATGTGATGTGTGCACGTAATATTCTAATTCTAAATAACTATTTCTTAATTTCAAAACATATAATGAATTTATTTATAATTAACTAGCTGATGTGTACCCTTTTTTTTAATAATGTAGTTTTTAATTATTGCTTGTCATTAGGGTGCCATAATTGATTTGACAGCGAAAGTAACTATCTCCAAATAAATAAACATTCATTTGAATATTTTATTTCATTTCAAACGTTTTTTTTTTCAAAACATATCTAAATCATTAAGTTCTTAAGTATTTACCGTTTGAAAATATTCCACCCAAAAAAACCTTCTTCTTTTGAATATGCAATCTGTGGCTAACCAGAGTGTTATATCTATTGGCTAACCTAAATAAAACATGGCGGGTTCGATGTTTTTCATACTAATTTTAAAACGTTTTAGCAACAGTTTTACATATTTGATTTCATTTAAACTACTTTCTAAACCTTCCCGGCACTAATAAAAACAAATTTTGCTGTTTTCAGCGAAACCGGTCCAGTGATTTTCGAGAACATGGAGGATAAACAAACAAACTAATATTAATTTATATATATATATATACTTATAGATTGGTAGTATAGTAATCGTCAGCATGGTTGCCTTCCAAGCACTTGATCTGGGTCTGATTCCCGGTCGTGACAATTTATTATTGAATATTTTTTCTTTAAATACATTAATTTTTTTTTTTTTTAAGGTTTATCATAAAATAAATATCTTTTAATTGCACATATTAAAACTTGAAAACAAAATAAAGTCATAAATCCTGCAACTATAATATCCCGTGATTTTTTTACAGGTAGTATAAAAATAAAAACGATGATAAAATATTAACGAAAATATTTGACAAGGTATGACGGCCTGATTTGCTAGAAAATACCCAGGAAAATCGTTTTTCTTTTCATTGATTTTTTCATTTTAAAAATCAGTAAAACAGTTCATTTAAAAACAATCGTCTTTTCATTGAAGAAAATAATATTAACATAACCTAAATGAAACATAAAACAGGAAAAAATAACAGAAAATAAAAAGATTTCAGTCGCATCTGGGACTCGAACCCAGGACCTCTGCATTTCCGGACAACCGTTTTACCAACTTAGCTATTTATGTCATCTTCATCGATATCATATTTCAATTTCAAGATTTGTCAATATTATTAAAAATGGAAAATAATATTGACAAATCTTGAATTTGAGAAGAGATATCGATGAAGATGACATAAATTGAACTGATCTCATTAGCTAAGTTGGTAAAGCGGTTGCCCCGGAAAGGCAAAAATTGAATCGTCTTTTCATTTAAACTAACCATCACACCGTTTCACCACAAGGGTGGGAGAGAGGAAAGACTACCATACACTCCTTGCTTCATTCACATTCATATATCGTTTCTTGCATACTCCCCTTTTATTCTTATTCTTTACATGACCGATCGAGGCGTGTCTTCCTCTGTCGTACCCACCTTATTAATATAAAGTGGTTACAACCGAGATAATTGAATAAAAGGTGAACAGCTAAAACCAAACAAACAAAAAAAATAGACTTTCAAAATTTTATAAACTGTGTGGGAATGACTTTGTTAATATTCGCCTCTGAAATTCATCTCGTCCTTTAGTTTTGCAAATCATAATTTATAAAAAGCGGCCAACTTTGCGCGGAGCTGCATAATGACATATTCTGTATGCAGTGTCTGAAAGGGAAATCCCAGACCAGCGTTGAGAGATAATGAGAAAAGTGTGGTTCGGACAATGCACCCCTTTTTGTGAATAATGGTGGCCCGTCACGGCCGCTGAAGATAATCTACGACCTCGTCTAAACAGACAATTTTAATTTTGAGTAAATTAATGATGAGCCGCCGGCCGCCGTGAGTGAGCTATTTGTCCGCTTTTTCCGGCGCAAACACTGACTGGTTTGGCGGGGTGACTTCTACACGGCGCCGGCGCCAGTCAGTCAACTTAACTACTCCAAATACTTCAACACGTCGAAAAACAAAAAAATTGTTGCTGAACATCAGTATTTAATATATTTTTAAATATTGTTAAAAATTCCGTCAATTTAAAAGTACGATTAAGTTTTATACCAACGTCGTTGTTTAAATGCCGGTAAATCTTACGTTTTACAGAAAATTCCTAACATTTATTAAAATGGTTATGTAAAAGTCTGCAATGGAAGAGTTTGAAAGATTTTTTTAACCACCCTAACCACTTAACCGAACCATGCCTGACCTACCGATTCAGGCTTTAATTGTAACATGGACACCACCCTAAATACGCCGAAGGGCCATCACACAAAAATGGCCCTAAACGGCACATTGACAGTTGCTAAAACTAGAAATACTACAAATTATTTATCTGTAGTTTTTATACGCTAAGTTAGGAATATACATGAGGTTTCAAAAGACAAAAATTAACAAACTGTAATCTTTAAATTCAATACAATACATCCCAAAATATCTGAAAATTGGCGCAGTTTGAAAATCGTGAAATTTATAATTTTTAACATTTTACCTAAAATTCCAGTACGTATTTCATGCCGGATTTCAATGATTACGGTATTAGGGTTATTGTCTTTTGAAATATTATATAATTTCATAATTAATTTATATTAGAATTGAATATACAGAAAAAAACATTCGTAGTATTTCTTGAGTTACATGCAAAGCGTGTATTTTCGGGCGCTGACCATTAATAACGACGTTTTTGTTGATAGCAGTTATTTTCCACAAATATTTACCTGACTTTACCACATTGAGAACTGATCTTTGACAATAATTTGCTTCTTTATAAGTCTTCTGGCACCACAAGCTTTGGACATACGTCTCAGTTTCTCCCCAGTTTTTCAGATTCTTTCCGACTTTTCCCTCGATATGGGGCTAGCCCCAACCTAGGGCGGCGATGTAATAGTACGGAGACAGGTTAACTCACCTCGAGGCCAGACGCTATGACTGACTCAGGGTTCCACCATGATAGCTCAGTAGGTAAGAGTCATCACAGCTCTTGTCTCAAAGTCGTGGATCGGCACAGCCTCATATTGGACTCAGTGGAAAAGGTACTTAACTACCAATGAAAAGATGAGTGCTTTCTAGACAGGGTTTATTTTACAGAGAAGACATTTACAGGTAATACATACGGGGTTCAATATGAGTTTCAATAATCTCTCTCTCTCTGGTGAATCTCAAATCGGGCATGTTATTTAAAGAACACAGTTAACTACAGCACAGAAAGGAGCGTTGAACATACTGCTCACATGAGTTGGTCAGCGACTGGTGACACGTTTCTTCATCGTAAAAGTGTGATGTCGAGGGGCTCTGGATCTCACACATACAACATCAGGCAGGTCACAGCGAGTTAATGCACTGGTCACTGACTTTTATAATTAGGTTTATGCATAGACAATGAGTTCACAAATGTATTAATGCATGGCAGGCGAGATGGATGCCTCAAACCATGCGGAGCGGCGACGTGCCAAGGGCACGTAGGACCTAAGTGAGGGCAAAATCTATGTGAGGGCAAGATGGCCGATCGCTCTCGTGTCGGCGGGCAAGCGTTCGCGGAACTCCTTACGAGTGGCTAGGCACTCAACAAACGGCTAGATTCTACTATTAAATTGTAGTTAATTCGTTACATAACAACCTTTACGAAGCCGGCAGCTCTCTTAAGTCAGCTGACTATTCGTTATATATGAGCGGTCCCTGTTTTTCTTTCCTGACCAAGGAATCCACCTATTATATTAGAATTCCAATGGTTATCTGTTATGCTACAAGTACAGCAAATGCCAACTGAATATAATGATTGTTTTTCTTCACATCCATTCAATAGGATTTGTATCTCGCAAGGAGATACCTAGATTAGCTCTTTAAGGCCTTGACACGGCATTGATGACCTTGTTTGACTCAAAGTTTTTTTTGGTGAGAGTTCATGTCTGCGTCCACACGTGAGTACTCACTGTATGTTATTATTGAATTCACATGTTTGAAGGTGTTAGACAGTAGCCATCAACATTTTCGATACGATCTATTAAAGAGTTTACTTTCGTGGAAATGATGAAACAAATTTTCACTTTCATTAAACTACATAGAAAAATACTTAAATCGTATAAAAGAGGCATGCAGTTACATACAGCTGACGTATTGTACAGTCAAGGTCATAGGGAGTTCAACCTTACTAACAGGTAAATCGTAGTTTTTTTTAAAGTGATATTTTGGAAAAATTTTCGGATTTACGATTTATTTTTAAAGAAAAGAGTGTAGGAAAAATCTTTTCATTTATATAAAATTACAATCTCTTTCTGGATAATTGCGAAAACAGTCACGAAACGCCTCTGATTCTTACTTATCTTATTTAACAAAGGTATTTAATTCGTTTTTTCCGACGTGATAACCTTTAGTTAACCGGCTTAATCAAGATCATTTTACAATCCAAGAAAAATTGTAATGCAATTTAGATTTTGACTTTTTATTGCATTTTATTTTCATTACATTTCAAATCACATTACTTTTTTAGTGGTTTATCAATCGGGTTCAAAGCATTATATTCTGCTAACCTAAGTACCATGACGAAATATTATATTATGATGAAAGGTATGTAAACAATTGATCAGTGTTTAATTACACACTAAACCAAAAATCTATGCAATGACATTCTGCGGGTTTTCCAACGACAATCGCACGATCTGTAATATAATCATTATTCTGTGATGTGTGGTTAATTCGATAGATGTAATTGTCTGTACATTCCCCTATTTGGCTTGTTTGTATCTGGAGGATACATCGATAATCGAAGCCGTGATATTACGTCCATATTACTGCATCGTGGAACATTTTCCTAGTACAGCATTTGTTTATATATTTTTTATATGAATACCCCAAACGAGTCCCAACTGCTCCCAACCGTCTAAAGCCAGTGAGACTATGGTATCCTAAATTGGGGAATGTTGTGAGGCTGAAGGTATTGGGGAGGGGAAAAGGAAGGTGGGGAAATACCTGACTATTCAGATCTGGTCACCAAACACGGCTAAAAGCCATTTCAAGCAACGTTCCAATTCTGAATGGTGGTCTTTCACCAGGGCGATACTGAGAGTATCTTCCACTCGGGAAAGTGCGCAAATATACTATATATTATTTTTAAATTAATTAATCGTGAAACAGCACAAATTAATTAGATAAAATTTACTTGCGCACGCTGTGATTTAAACCCGCGACCTTCGGATTCGTAGTCGAGAGCCTTACCCCTCGACCATGGAGCATATACTTTAGATGACATAATATTATCTTCTGTAGATACTTTTAGATCAACATAGATCTTATATTAAATAAATCTTGTCAACCGTAAGAATGCGTGTGCGATTTTAAAATTGGTTATCTGTTATTATTAAAATATGTTGTTATAATATTTCATTAAATACATGACAAGCTATTATTATTCCATATTGACAAACCTGGAGTCGGTACGTCAACACATAATGAGATACCTAACTTTACGGTTTCCCCAAATTAAAATCCAATTATAAAATAAATTAAATCTGTTGTAATTCAAAATAACCACATATAATATAATATTATGCTTCCCGTTGAAGAACATTCCAAATAACTCATTTCGAGTTCGTTACATGTATTTCTAATTAACTCTTACTGTGAATTTTCTGGAAATAATTAGTACGAAATTCGAAATAAATACTTGCTCTGTGTTTAACGCTTTGTACATTAGATTGACACATTAGTAACAAACATTTTTCTTATTAATATAACATAAATTGAAATGATATCACTTACTTCTAAAAACAATTCTTGGGTTAGCGTGATGCCGGGACGAAGCGGTAACAGAAGACCTCTACTTATGCAGAAATAATTAGATGAGGATAGTGGAAGTGGTGATTTGGAGAGGGCGGGGTGGGAGGAGTCAATATAACAAGGAAACATGGTTAATAAAGGTGATATACAAGGTCCTACTATTTTGTTTACTAAATTTTTTTTTCTAATGTTTCTAAGCGCACAATTTAAAATACGAATTAATATTTGAATGGATGCACTTAGTTTCCTTCTTTAATAGAGCTAGGGCCTGTCTATAATTATTATAGTATTAATATGAAATAAACAAAAAAATAATTTATTAAACAAAATAATTCGACCCTGTAAATCACCTTTGTTAACCATGTTTCCTTGTTATTTTGGCTCCTCCCCCGGTCCCCCAGTAATTTTACATCGAGTAGTTCTAGTTGGAATATTAAATTTAATTAAGCTGACAATTTCAGGGCTTATCTCTTATTTACAACGTTCTCTAATAATTATGATATTATAATTTCTTCAAAAGATTAGTATTCACTTTGTGGCGTCATTATTAATAAATTAATTAAAAAATTACTTAGTATTCACCACTTTATTAATATACACAGAAAACAGCATGTTTCGAAAGCGATGCTTTCTTCGTCAAGAATATATAGAATACTCAAAAATAATAATGTCAATTATAGACAAATGATAAACACAGCACACAATAATATTATATATTAGTTTTTTCTTGAAAAAACATTATATAGGGTGTTTTTTTTTATAAGTTTGGTTTTTAAACACCTGTGAACTGGCCTCCACGATCGTGTGATCTCACACCATTAGATTACTTTCTTTGGGGGTATGTAAAGTCACTAGTCTATGCTGATAAACCAGAGACGTTGGACCATTTGGAAGTCAACATTCGCCGTGTTATTGCCGATATAAAGCCCCAGTTGCTCGATAAAGTTGTCGAAAATTGAACTTCACGATTGTACTTCATTCGAACCAGTTGTGGCACTCATATGCCCGAAATCATATTTAAACAATAATGGCATAAAATTATTTATTTAATAAAGCCAATATCATAGACATTAACATTATTTCAATGTATTTTTTTTTTCATTTTGAATTAGTATACCTCTAAAAAAACCACCCTTTATAACATTGAAAAAAAATTGATCGCAGTTGTGATAAAAATCATATGTAAAAAAATAAGAAAAGCAGTATTACCAGACTGTTTCATTAATTGTTTAATTTTGGCATTGAATAATCCAAGCTGAACAATATTTTTCATATTCCACTTGGGTCAATTGTCAATTGGGCCCTCCATGGGATATATTACTCCGAGTAGTTTAAGAGTTAGAATATCCAAGCCAGCTTTTCATATAAAATATTCAAACATTTTTTTCAAATTGTCCGGCAGATCGCAATAAGGCCCGCAGGTATAGCGGGAAAACAAATCTACGCGATTTGCAAACACTCGGATTTCTCTACATTCTTCTTGGCCTTAAATAATAGATTAAGGGAACATTTTGTATGAAAATATCAAGATGTTACCGGAATATCTTACGTAAAATGTGAAGCCGGTACGCTAAAATGATTTTAAGATAGCGAAAGCACGAAACACTTACACTACATGTTCCCTAAAATAATATTATGATAGAAAGAATTTTATTTATACATTAACTCACATGTCTTACATTTAAAGGGGAATTCTATTAATTAATCGAATCGGAACAAAATCCTTACTCCTCTATTTAGTAGGAAAATACGCAATTAATCATTATGAACCAATAATAATAATACATGGATTATTTCTATAGCGTCGTTTTCGTGAGAAAATCACCTCAAGGGCGTTTTACAACATAATTGATCTAACCTATACTTTATCACTTAGACTTGTATCTAATAACTTACATCTTAGATTTATTACTAATGGCTCACAGCTAAGGTTTATATCTAGACACTATCTAATTCAGACTTATAATCAGTGACTTACATCTAAGACCTATATAGCTAGCGACTTACAACTTAGATCTGTAGCTAGTGGCTTAAAACTCGTGACAGAGGCTTACAACTAACATATTTATATTTACAAAAACATAACCTGATATTGAACAGAAGTGGTTCAAGTTTGTATATGATACATCACAGCTGCATTTGTATGCCTCTGATCAGTTTGAGGATAGTATACTCGTACATACATATGTTTCATATTATACATGTTAATAATGACGGTAATGCTAGACAGATATAGTTGATTTTAGCATAGTGACAATAAAAACTCTAAAATAATTCAAAAATAATACCCAAAGAGTAAATGCATTGATCCACCATTCAAAAGGGAAACATGCGGATCTTAATAGAGCTTTAGCTATGTTGAGTAACAATTGGCACTCTCCCTCTCCTGGTGAGTCTATAGCATCCCCAATCGTGGTATCATCTATATCCCACGTTCGCCAATCTAAGAAGCCATAGTCTCACTAACTCTTTTTTCATGTTATGTACAACATGAACAGAAAGTTTATATTTTCGTACTTAAAACGAGAGCGAAAGTCCAAACATGAATGTTTTATCGGTGGTGAACTGCACCCTTAAGGCTGACAAAGTGTGAACGCGACGCAAATTAAAAATTAGGTAAAAATAACCTTGAATTTGTCGCTAACTTATTCTATTTTCAGCAGTCATTAAAATTTTATTGTATACTTCATCATATTCCTGAGGTAGGTTAGAGACATTTTATTCAAAAATAGTATCTGCCAGAGTTGCCTCCTAAACATATGAATAAATTGTCATTTTTGTGGCTTATATTTTCTAAATTAAAACAAAAATCAATAAAATACTTACTAGATATTTACTATACCTTTTGATTAAAAAATATCTCATTAAGTTTGGTGGGTATTTGGCCTCTAATCCATAATTAAGTTTTGTATGAAACAGGCCGCGCAGCCGTTCCTCTTAAAGGATGTTGTTTTTATTTTTTCTTCCGATTTAAATGAAATATTTCATGGCGTATTATATCAACCATACGGAGTTTTAAAATCACAAACTACATACTAATTAACTGCACCAATGATGCCAGGAAGTCCCGGGAATCATTCATTGGATAACCAATACCTCTGGGTCACCTCAAGTGGTTCGCTACGTTTGGTGACTTGGCAGGGGTACCCGGATTCATGGGGTGAAGTTTGTATAGGTCTCTAGGTGAATGTGTCTGTCTGCCCACCAACTGCGTGATGGGCCGAATTTGAGGAGATGGTTAGATAGAGGAGAAAGTTGAGGGAGATCCCTTGACCTCCTCAGCCGAGCTCTCGACCTATCGCCTTGCTTCGTAGTGGAAGGGATTGATCAATACGTCCGTCACTCCTGGACACACTGACACGCATTCCTACCCACCTCTTATATTTCTTTCTTTACAGAACTTTCTTTTTATTTATTTAAAAATTTCCTCCGCACAGCATCTCCAAAGATGACATAGGCTCTTAGGGATTCATTTTTCTCAGTACCTCCTGTGTGAAGTTAATGTATTAAAAAAAAAACACTCTGACACTGCCCAAGAGATTTCTTAGTTGTATGCTGCAGGTCTGCAGAAACTATTTCATCCTCAGAATGGACCACGCGGAAGTGGGTTGAAGAGAGAGCGGATGGGAGGGATTTGTAAATGTTTACGAATTCAAATATCCCCGCCAGTTCTCGGTTTCTGAATGTTTGGTAACTATAAATTCTTGTCATTATTTATTGAAGAAAGGGTGGGTGAAAACCATTGATTTAAAGTGAGTTGGATTACCACAACGTTAGTATGTAATATATTTAATCTCAAACTGCATTTTTAGAAATAAACATAATAAATAGTGAAACATTATATCATCAAAATAGGAATAAAGCGATTACATCATTCTTAGCCTTCCTCGATGCAACACTAATTCTAAGCAAAACTCCTTCGTTTATCGGGCATCACACATATTTAATACGCACTACTCACAATTTGACATCTTTAACTCAACACCAAACTCCATAAAGTCACACCGGCGATCTATTGAGCCTTTATATCTTCAGATGCCTATTCTCCTCTTAATACCAGCAGTCTATTAACTTTCTCCTTTATATATAAAGGAGATATATATATAATATATATAGATATATATGTAGTAATATATATATATATATATAAACTATTTTTTTTGTTATTTTATTAGCATAAAATCACATACATTTCAACTAGATCGACCCCCCCTACCCCTTCCTTTCCACCTCCCATAATAAATTACGTGTAACTTTAAAATTTATATTTATTCTTTATTTTGCATAATTATCTTTTTCATTTTGATTTCTTCGAAAATCACCAGATTCACTCACAAATAATACCCACGTCGAAACCTGTAAATGGTCATATTTATATCACCTATTCATTATTCTTCATTTTTTATGTAAACTGTTGGTCTCCCAAATAAACAAAAATAAAAAAAATATAATTTCTTCAAACGATTGATAACTTTGTGGCGTCATTATTAATTAAATAATTAAATAGTTAAGTATCCATATATTCCTGAGGATGACAGCATTGCTGTCGAAACATGTAGAGATATTTATTTATTCTTATAAAAGTGGTGCAATCAAAGTATATTTTTAATTATTTAATAAAATAAAAACATATATTTTATAACGTAAAACAAAAATAAATAAATTACTTAATTCTTACTAGATATTTAGTATTCCTTTTGATGAAAAAAAAAGATCATTAGGTTTATTTAGGTGAGTATTTTGGCCTCAAATCCAAAAGTAAGTTTTGTATGAAACAGGCTGCGCAGCCGTTCCTCTTAAGTTGCTTTGAAAACGTGGCGGACCTATTAAGCCCCTTTTAATTCAGTTACATAGCGGATTGATATTTTGTTTTACTAATAATTGCATTATATCACGATTTTCCAGAGTCATGGAAAGTGAAATCCAAAAAAAATAAATTGTGATCGCATACTGCCGGTAACGTTTCTGCAGAAAAGCAACTAGGAGAAAATATTGACCGATTGATTGAATTTTCCATAATCTCTCTTCAATTGAAATTGTCAATCGCATTGACAATATGTATTGACCGTCTCCGGAACACTCAACATAAGGTGTTGGGAAACCATTATAGTATAACTATCGAAATGCCTGTTTGTAATTATCTTTTATGCGGAAAATCTGTTTTAGCGATTAGCAAAAACTCTCAAACGGTGAGTTTTTGATCTCTTGCATCATGAAATTTGAAAGGTTTATATCAGATCGGTATTTCTGGACAAACGAAAACATTTTTAATTCCCAACTTCATTCCATCACGAGCGATGCAATGATGATTTTTGACTTTGAAATACCTACTTTCAAAGTCAAACAATAAGGCAAGACGACATATTTTTTTGTAGGTTAACATTAATTTACCAGTTTAGACATGTATTAAACCAAACTGAGTGGTCATAATACTCGTTCATTATGCTAGAAAAACTTGTGCCTTGTCACTTATGTAAGTGTGTAGGCCAACCTCGTGGATTCAATATCAATGCTAATAACCTGGAGTTAAATAGTAATCTCTTATCCGCTCGACCTTTGTACACTTTGAAATATTAAAGAACATCTTAAATCCCCTTTATTTGAAGGATAACCACCTTTTTCGGAAATGAAAGTCATTTTCTCTCCCACACGATTTCAAAAAAAGGAAACATTTTGTGAAATGGCAGCCGCTAAGCGTCACCACGAGCCATTAGCAGCATTTCATCAAAGCTTTTTTCACCCTCTGAAAGGAAATATGAATAAAAACACCCTACTACTGAGTTTTCAACATTAAAAAGCTTTTTATGTTGAGCTGCTTCCATAAAAACAACAATAATAATAATCATTTTATGAATTTGTACTGGTGTTGCTTTTTTTCTTGTTGAAAATGAAAAATAATTATTCTTTAAACGCACTTTAATTTCCTTGTCATTATGACCAGCTTTTCTTTCTTTTTTTTAAAAGTATATGATTACGGAATAGCCCCCCATGGTATTTTTTTCCAATTTGAGGTATTTTGTAAGATCAAAGGAAGCAGGGAGGGGAAGGTGAAAGATCGAGAATGGTTGGGATGTACCAGGCTATTCATATCTGATCAGTAAACAAGGTTTGAACTATTTCGGGGATATTGGACGTTTCTAGGAGAATCTACCACAAGTTTTTAAAGCTTTTGCTTGTACAAATAGGAGATATGTACCTGAAGTAAATTATTCTGTGACATATTAAAATTTGTAAACAGATGACTTATTTAATACTTTTTGAAGTAGTTGGTTGGAAAGGATTTCGTATTTAATTTATCTAAAAATTCTATCTGTTTTTTTGTACAACGCTAATCCTTCATGTCACAAGTAACACACAGGGCTTCCGTGGTTAAGTGGTAACGATCCTTGGCTACGAATCCGGAGGTAGTGGGTTCAAATCCCGGCGTGCGCAAGTAAATTTTATTTAATTAAATTGTGTTATTTCACAAATTATTCATTTAAAATAATATGTAGTATATTTGCTGTAAGTTTCAGAGTGGTAAATACAGTCAGAATCGCTCTGGTGAAAGAGTATCGTTCAAAAACGAAACGTTGCTTGAAATGGCTGTAGCCGTGTTTAGTGACCAGATCTGAATAGCCACGCACTTTCCCACTATCCTTCTCCCCCATCTCCTTCTTCTTCATGTTGGGGATGTCATAGTCAATGAGACTGAAAAAAATTATGAATTTTTTATGAATAAACTTTAAATACATTCTACAAGAAACTAATTTTAGGTGTATATTATAAGTTCACTTGGAAAAAATGTGTATTTGTTTATATACATACATTATATAGATACATTTTATTTCTAAAGATTTCACTTGATTTGTTTTTTTAATTACAACAAAATATGTCTCAATTAGGGAGGTATTAATTTTTAAAACAGAAACTAAGGATTAAATAAATAAATAATAAAAAAAATGTACTTACATAACAATGTTGTTAATTATATGTAATAAATATATTTAAAGAGGAAGCTGGGGACGCCCGAGAAAGACATTTTACGATCAAGGGAATGAAATACTGGATTCGGGCCATGTTAAAATTCAGAATAACAGAAAAGAATGTGTGAGACGATGTGTGAATGTGAATGAAGCAAGAAGTGTGTGCCAAGACCGAGTTATTTGGCAGTCCGTTCTCTCTGCCTACCACCCCCTGCGGTAAACGGGATGATGCTTAGTTAGTTAGTTAAAATGCTTAAATTTAACGCTGGTATTTTTTGTGAAAAATGGTTTAATGAGGAATTCCAGTGAAAAATATTATAGCTTTAAAAAAATATCTTCGTAGAGATTAGCGAACGCCGATTCAGAATCTATTACTTTTATTATTTATATTTATACGTAAAATTTACAAATCTTTAAAATTGATTTAAAAACTGTCTCATCAATATACCATGTTTTGTTCGTACCACTGCTTCTGAGGTGACATGCGCAGTTGTCGAGCCCAACTAGAACTAGATAAGAGTACTACCCACTGTTTATAGTGCTTATGACTTATAGTTTTGTTGTTTACGGTGTTTATTTCCCTCCTAAAATTCTTCCGTTTGTTTATTGCGTCTACTTGAGAATTTTTGCTTGGATGTTCATAGCACTTTTGACTTTGTCCACGTAATAATGTATACCCCTTCCACATTACAACAATGTCATTAGCGGTAATTTCTTTTGTGATTATTTCTTCGGTGACTCCGAAAGGGGAGGATTTCTAATGATACCTCAAACCTATTATTTCTTGTAATGAATAATATATTTATTCTTATTTCAAGCCATTGTAGGTACTTCAATGTTTCAAACCTATTATTATTAGCATATTTCTCCCGAAAAACCATTATAAATTTTGTCTTTGAAGTCTTGACAGGTGCACGCGCAGAAAAATGTATCGTAAACCGTCAGAGAGGCAACCATTCACGCAATACAAAATGTTGACTAATGTGTGCAAGCAATTCTAATTTTCTCCTTTTTATATACTTCAAAGCATTAAAGGTTAAAATCGCATTCGAAAAATTCTAGCTAGAAAGGTATTAAGTTCTCGAACTTTGTGAGCGTCTGGAATAGTTATGTATGATGCCTATTCTTTTGTGATATTATCTAATACTTATATACTAGTATGTCGGTATTATGTTGTTCACGGGGAGTGTTTATATGGTTTTTTTATAGCATTTTTGAATTGATTGATTAATTCCTCTGCCATTTACTTTCGCGTCATGAATTTTCCTGACACTCCTATTTTTTGCGAATACCGCACAAGAGTCCCAACTGTCCGAAACCAGTGGCACTATGGCATCCATTTCTGTGGTATATTGTGAGGGTAATGGGTATAGGGAGGAGAAAGCGTTGAGGAGGAGGAAGATGGGAAAGTACCGGGCTATTCAAATCTAGTCATCAACCATGGCTTAAGCCATTTCAAGCATCTTTCAATTTGGAACGCGCCACAAACCTACTTTATATATATTATTATTGTTAACGAATTCACTGTGAAAAGGCACAGATTAAATAAATCTAACTTACTAACGCACGTTGGGATTTGAACCCGCAACCTCCAGATTTGTAGTCAAGATTGAAAAAAGGTAAATTTTCGACCATTCCTTAGTTTTTCTCGATTTTGAAACGCGAATGACAAATTTTTCGGCATAAACCATTTAATAATTTTTAAAATAGACAAAATGTTCGTACAATTTGAAATCAAAATGGTTTCCATAGACCTAATAGTATCCGGGACATAACGGTTTAAATTTTTGTAATATTTTTCATGTTTTGTTATTTATAGCTATTTTTCATACTTTTTGCATTGTTGACACCGAAGAAATTCTTTTTTTATTGAAATGTCGGCAAAATAATTAGATAACGATGAATATTGAATACATCGAGAACGGGTAGTAACGCCAGTACTTATTATCGATATGATATACTGTTTATAGTGATAAGATACACAATATATATCACTATAAGATTGTACCATTATGTTATAAGTTAAATTTCTTGATCACATTGTACATTACATACATTATGTTACGATTATAACTACCAAGTCAAAACTTGTCGCTCTGCACCCTTTTTTTCCATTAAGTAAGCCACTAGCTCTGTAATGTTATCAAGTAAACCATTGTATTTTTATTACTATTCATTATTTTAAGTATCTTTTTTGTAATACTTTACGAATCATTACTATGTTAACATAAAACCATCTATATGCAATATGTAGGCTCCGCATCTGTATACAAGCATTGCTTAAAAGAGAAGTGTAATATTGTAAATTAAATAAAAATATAGAGCATTGGAAAAAAAAAATTCAATGTTCTTCGGGTGATTTTTACATAAATGGCGCTATACAAATCATCAAAATACTATTATTATTATTATCACCTACCAAATCATTATTCAATAGATGTGAATACCAAAATATCGTTTAACATCTCGGGACGGTCAGAACGCTAATATTTGTTGACCTGGTATGGATATATCGGATATGCGGCGGTATCATAACATTGACCATGACCTAATATATTGTCATGGCCTAATATATTGGTAAAAAAATTAATCAAATGTGAGCTATGGGCGATTTAGGGGATTTTTTTCGTAGCGATGAATTTCGTCGAACGCTAATAATTTTTTTATCAGTTGCGGTTACGGATGTATTTTTAATCTTTGGTACAATGCACCTACAATACTGAGGAGGTGGTGACATTCTACAAAATTTATTTTTATTATTTTTATAGGGATATTAAGTATACATCAATTTTATTTATTTATTTGCCCAAATGTTTAAACTTGGTTGGTAATTTCTTTGAATTTTTCGGATAATTTGAAATCGTATTCTGTAATTCGGTTTTTTTATTTATTTATAACAAAAACGCATGTATTTATTTTTAACCACTTCAATTTAATATAATAATCGACCGATTTCTGAAGTATCCTTCCATATAGAGTGAGAGCCGACCAAAGGGGAAGGGGTAATTAGGGGATTTTCTGGAGGAACGAAGGGATTCACTAGATTTTTTTTTAAAAGAAGTCCGAGGATATATTTAAAGGAGACCTTTGGTTGGCTCCCACTCCAACACCGAAATATTAATGTATATTTATCATTATTTTATATCTTTGTTAAGTCTTAATATCTTCCTGATGAAGGAACGATACTTCCGAAACCGGTCGATATTATTATATTAAATTGAAGTGGTTCAAAACAAATGTATGCGTTTATATTTAATTATGACAAGCCATAAAATAAATTCTTTTTACTAGTATGATTTATTTATTTATTTACTATCAGCGTTATCATTAAAACTGAGTATCAAGGTCCCAATCATTAAGTAGATTTACCTGTAAAATAGTTGATAAATTGTTCACACTTTAATAAACTTTAAAACAGCGATTTTCTCCACTATTATCGTAAATATTGAAATATTTTTTTGAAATGTAAATATAATTAGGCAATATAATACAAGCTATAATGATATTATAGTTATTACCAAGTTATTTGTTATCTGTGTGGAATTATTGCCAACAAATGTTAATTATTTTAATTTTTTTTACTAAAAAGAATATTTATAAGCACTAACCATTTTAAAAAATTTATGTAACTTTTTAAAATTATTGTTTTTTTTCTTCTATTTATTAAGTATCAAAGTCACCTTACTTGGAAAAGCAATTTTTCAAGTAGGTTATTTTGGCTGCATGCCACTTAAAAGGCATAAAAATCGTTTTTCATGCCTTTTAAGTGGCATACATATTTTTCATCAGAATCCATATTTCCAACAAGATATCTATTAAAAAACATGAAAATATTTACACATTTGCCCTCTTATTCCCTGTTTTTCATGATAACTCCCGCACCGTAATTTGCGTAAAAACACGTTTATCCTGAGCACAAAATTGTTATGTTCGTTACCTAATCGCGTTTCTCGTCTATCTGAAGACATACTTTGTTGGAAGTTTGGTAAGTTGCGGATTTTTCCTTAATTTCAAAATGAACGGATCATTGACGAAATGAAAATTTTCCATCCGTATTTGATGAATTGTTTCCACCCTTCTTTTAAAAATACCTAATAATCAGACATCGAATGAAATTTTTTAGTTTACCGGGTGGGAGGGTGTTATTATGAAGAAAAATGAACCGGTTACTCAAAAAACTTACCTGTTTCCTCTAAAAAAAAACAACAATAATATAGACCCATTCTAATTTAAACAGCTCATATTTTGAAAAACAAAATGGCTGATATGAACATTAATGGCGAGTAAGGGCTCAAATATGCGCCAACGACCAATAACCAAATGTCTGCTAATAACAATAACATCCCTAAAAAATATGGTAAATGTAAATCATTTCATGGAACACGTGGCAAAAGAATGTCCCCTTAATGTCCCCGTCATCATTTTCCCGATGGCATATATGTGTTGAATCAATTTAATTCCCGATGCCGTCGACTGGCCGAATAACCTCAGCTCCCACTATGACCTCCACCAACTCTCCTTCACAACACGAAGAAGAGAAGAGAGATTTCACAGACCTTTTGCCAGGAAAGAATTAAAAAAATATATATATGTATATTATTTGGACAACGCATAAAATCACACTTATTTTATCATTTACATGTTTGCTTAAGTGCAATTTTATGCGTACATATTTAGAAAACAAATATTTTCAGCAAATAAAGTTAAATATGAAACACCACATTATTTTAGGGTATTTTATCCAATGCACAAAACTGCAAAAAAATTAACACGTTCGACAATCACGAAATGCATGAAATATTTATCTTTTAAATATTAAACACAGATTGATATTATTACATTTGTATCGATTTTCAACATTTCGTCTGGGAACAGGGACACCGCTGTTGAAAATAAATTCAACTGGCTTTATTGACTTTTACGTTTATACAATGGCCTCAATAATAGTCCGCTGTTCATTATTATATTCTCTTTTGTTATTTACTATAATGTTTTCCGTCGAACAATACTGCAAATAACAATGGCACAAAAATTGTCAGCACTGTACATAGCACATATAACTGTCACACAACTGAAAATCAACGACGATACTAGACCGTAAACATGCTCATCGAAATGGCAATAAAATAATGTAGATAGACTGGGTTGAATTCTTTATCTATTTTTAATAATAAGAATTCCATTTTATTTTATTAAAATGTTACATAAACATTGTAATAAAATCCTGTTAAACTAATTAGTATCAAAATTAAAACGAATTAATTTGTTTTGAATCACTTCAATTTAATATAATAACCTCGTCTGGTTTCGGAAGTGCCCTTACCTCCTCGGGAATATATTAAAACTTTATTTAATTTATTTTTTATTAACTGTAAATAATTTTACAAAATATAAGTTAAAAAGTCCGGATAAACGAATTTTTACTACTTTTGGTGTTTGTCATTCAAAACCTTATAATAAATTTACAGTTAAGGTACTTATATATAAAATAAAATAACTACGATATAAAATAATGATAGACATACGTGAATATTTAGGTGTTGGAGTGGGAGCCGACAAAGAAGAAGGGGTAATTAGGGTTTTTTTCGGAAGAACAAAGCGATTCATTGGAAAAATATCTAAAAGAGGACTATACGATAAATTTACTTGGTTATTCAATATGCTATAATTATTATTTAGGGATTTTCTAATTTCAAGTACTTCTAAATTATCTAATTTTTTGTCTTTATTATTTACACTGAAGAATTTGAACTCCAGTATCGTTATAATATAATTTATGTAATTTTCTTTTGCTCTGTTGTTATTTGTACTGTTATAAAAAGGAGGCAAAGGGATGGGTATGGAGAAGGTTAGGTTGGAAGAAAGCCCCTAAGTAGGAAATCCAGTGTTATAAAAAGAAGGTGAGGGAGAGGAGGAAGGTTAGGTTACAAGGGAAAGTAATGGGAGACAATTACATCGGCAGGACTTACCCTGGAGATGGCCTCTTAGCTGTGAAGTCTGCTCCGTACATTAGCTTAGCTCAGATCGGCAGGGGCATCAGCTTCTCATCGTTTAGGGTCGTGGATCGATCGCAATCTTATAATTGGGTTGAGGGCGTCTCTAATTCTACGTTAAATGAGTACAGTGAAGTGCTTTCATACTCAGAGTTTATTGTAAGGTCAGACAAACATTGTATGTTAAGAACATAATTCTATCGTAAAATTTCTCTCTTTCTGATTCAAATCTCTAACCGTTTAATGCAAATGTAACAACTTGAACAACACATTAAGGGGAGATGGAAAGTCAGCTTACATGAGGTGATCTGGTCGGATGGCGGGAGTTGCTGGCAATGACGCCAAGGCTGGACATCTCCACACTGAGTTTAATTGGCATTTTAATTAGTAAGTCACCCTGATGAGTGCTTTGGCAGCTACGGGATTCAGCCCGCCTGCATAGTACTTGGCCGTAATAAACTAGTAACACAAAAGACGCAGTAGATTGGTTTAATTTGGGTGCTAGAATCGCCTGATTGGTTAATTATGGAGGGAAATGATGTGATTGCTTACCTAGCTTATTTGTTAAGACGAGTAGCTAGAACGCATCTCATGGCCATCCTTTCGTTACATAACAGTACCTACGTGTTATTTGATTATTTACACCCTTAAATTCTAAATTCTTATATTATAATATCTGAAAAATCATCTAAGTGAGTCTCTTACTCGTGAATATTTTAAATTGTGTTTTTAATTTGCATGCATATAATAATATTTGTTATTTTCTAATCATATTTGGTTATATTATTTTGTGTTGATTTTCTTGTCCTTTTTATATTTGTACTTTACATTTGATTATTTATACCCCTAGCATATTCTAAATTGTTATATAGTATTCTGAATTGTACATGTAAGTGAATCTGCTGCTCATGAATATTTTATATCATAGTTTTAATTTGCAATATACATACTATTATAACAGATATGCTATGTAGTATATCTGTTATTTTACAATTATATTAGGTTAGGTTAGTTAGTGTATAGCACTCACACAATCATAATCACCATAACATCACCATAACAAGAGGAAAAAATGTTTTTTTGTTTTTGTTTTTTTTTCATTAATCTTGATAAAACATAATTACAAAGGCATGTTCAATGTCCGTCTCACTGGGAAAATTCCTGTGCCGAGACAGACGTAGGAAGTATATAAGTTTTATAATTAAATTAAATATACAAGAAAAAAGATATGGAAGATGTTATATAGGTGTACAGAAGTTAGGTTGCATACAATTATATAAGTTATATTTTGCTAGTTTTATAATCCAGGTGAGAGAAATTATAAAAATGAAAATTAAATTACATTTGCCTAGAGACAAAGATAGATTAAAAAATGAGTAGGCACGTATAAGAGTGTGTATTACATTAGTTGGTCGAAATGTTTTAATAATCCATAGTTATTTTTCATGTTTAACCGTTAGAGTGCGACGAAGCGCTTAGGCGCTGTGTTATTCAGTATGCGTTTGTTGATCCGTACGTGTTCCATTTGAGAGCGGTGTATTGCAGTTGGCGTATATCTTGTATATATTGTGTGTCCTGTTATAATAAATTAAAACGATATATTTCACTATGTCGGACTTTAGTTCTATCGCGGACGATGTATCAAAAGACTGTGACATTACGAATCTGATATATGGAGACAGTGATGACGAAAGTGCTATTATTGGCTATCGCAATAATCATGCGAATAGAAAGTGAATTTTCCTCATATGCGCCCGCTTTAAGACGGGACTAGGTGACTTTTGCACGTGAAAACACAATTGTGAACCGACATAATTTTCTATTTTAGTAGTTTTAGTATTTTATTAGATGCATGGGATACAATTATGTTTAAGTTTAATATCAAAAAGAATTATTAAGTTTGGATGATATTTGTCATCCAAGTTATTTCATTTTTAGTTAATGTCATATTTATTTACTAAAACACAAATTATCAATAGCTGTTTACTCACCTACTTGCAAAATCAGTATAGCACTAAAACGGTTAAATTTAGTCAGTGTTTCGATTTGTCTAGTCGTAGCTGGTAGTGTATTATATAATTTGCATACTATGTATTTAAAGTGTCTTTGTACAATAGTAGTTCTAGCAAAAGAAATTTGGAGAAATTCTTTATTTTTGGCACGTGTATTATGTAGAGTTTGTGTTGATTTGTATTGTGTTTTATTTTTTTGGTGCAAATTAACTAGGATGTTTCTTGCAAATAGCTGCTTTATGTCCATAATAAGACTTCATTTTCGAAAGGAATAATAAATCACAGAACTCATAACGTATAAATTTTGTTTTTCTCATCCTACCCACTTACGGATGTGGTTGTTCCGTGTTATTATTTTTTTAAATATACAAATGAACCACAACAAAATTCCGCAGAAAACTGTTATTTTCAGTATACCAACTGTTTTATTTTTACTAACCACCAAATAAAAAAATAAAAATTCTCAAATAATATTTCATCAAATTCCCACCACCAAAAAATCCAGCTAGAGTATCTTTTCTTTTTTCCTCTTGCTTAATTAATTAGTTCACGTGGAGAAAACCCGTGTATTTTATATATGTGCTTGATTTTAAAGCATCTTTGTACCGAGATCATAATACTCGTACATAACACGGTCATGTCTTAGGTATTTTTCAACATTTTCAGTAAACGGCACTTAGTATTACGAACCCACCTTACCAGTTAATTACTTTTTCAATACAATGACGAGATAAGCTATGTAAAGCGGGATTCAATTGAAGTCACTCCCGTTGTTTGAAATATGAAAACCTTAAAATAGCACACTCCATCGTGACCGTATAGAAATCTGAAGGCTTTCATTAAATTTCTCACAATCTAAGGAAACCTTTTGACGTTCCGAAATCCAATTTGAACATTCTACATTTGGGTTTTATTCCTCATTTTATGCGGAAATTCTCAGTGCTTACTCGCGAAAATGCGCTTAATACACTTTGCATAAAAATTCGATAGCAGATTGAAATGTAACGGCTTTTCCTACAGGATGCTTTAAATTTCATTTCCGGAGAATTACTAATTTATATCTGCACCTACGTTCGCCCGTTCCTTCCCCGAGGCGTATTGCTCTGGACTGACTGAATCGTATGAATATATTAAGCTTCGGGTTGCAACTACCATTATTCGCTACTCACTTTTATACCGTACACCGTCACTTCTTATCCTTTGGGGTTTGGAGTTCGTTTATATGTTAATCCAATAATCCACGCATCGCGCGATATTCTTTAATTTTGTTGTGCACGTTGTTGGAACCAGGAAGTGTGTGGTAAACAAAACGTATTCCATGAGAATTACGTGTATTGATCACTTACCACGATGCACAATTACAAAATAGCAGATGTGACACATGGCACGCACGGATGACCGTTGGAATCCTAATGCCATCGATGGTTTGAATAAAGAAAAGATTTTGCTAGCAGATGAGATGGATCTAACGAAAGCTATCGGTTTTTAAGGTGGGGGAAACATTTTGATAAATATTCCGAAATCTGAAGACTTTATATGGAGGTCCTTTTCCAAAGCTGGACTCAAGGAGGATGTCAAAGAGGAAGAAGCATACAAATGTAATAAAATTTCAATAACAGATTTGCATTACCATTTAAACTGGAGAACTTTGAAAGGGTGTAATTTTGTGTTGTTCTATCAAGAAAGCCTGACTATAAATTTATTAAAAAAAAAAAAAAAAATTCCAGCACAGAAAAATGCGCGTATAAATTGAATGTATTTTCTTTAGGGCATCCTGTGTACTTGAATCCCCGCCAGTGGTTATAGGCAGCGATAGATATTTGCTCTGATACCTCATCCGTGAAGATAACGTTAGTTATCCTCAAATAAAACGGATATTAAACTTTTCAATTTGAATACGTGTTAGTATAAGATTAACCTCAATTACGGCGTTATGCGATTTTAGCTAACCTCAACACATTTTGTTATATATGCGTGCAAAGGGTTCCTGAGTTTGGAATTTTACCCTTACCTTTTGTTACTTTCATTATATTCACCCACGTAGTTATATTGGCAGGTGGCGCAAATAACTGCCGTATCTTTGAGACTAAAGGGTTACCCACTTCACCATAATTCCAAAAGCGGGTTCTAAACCCTGCTAGAG
The DNA here is from genome assembly GCA_022606495.2 of Halesus radiatus. Lineage (NCBI taxonomy): Eukaryota > Metazoa > Arthropoda > Insecta > Trichoptera > Limnephilidae > Halesus > Halesus radiatus. The sequence continues at coordinate 282,995 of JAHDVE020005135.1, read as the reverse complement.
AAAATAAAAGTAAAAAATAAAACTTAATTAAAAAAACCTATTTGGTTTTATTCACATTGAAAGTTTCCAAAAAAATTGCTTTATCAATGAGGAAGTCGCTCATCTCCTGGCTTTCATATGAATGTTGTATCATCGCTAAGGGATTTTTTTCCCTGGTGATAGCTAACCATCGATAGAAGAGGGCATCAGATGAAGAATATTTATTATTTATTCGTGAGTGGAAGAATTTCCCAGTGTTGCCCTAATGAATACTGTTCTTCAAATACCTCAGTAATTCCAAAGCTTCCTCTCCCACTTCCGACTTCCCACTTCCCACTTCCCACTTCCCACTTCCCACTTCCCACTTCCCACTTCCCACTTCCCACTTCCCACTTCCCACTTCCCACTTCCCACTTCTCTCTTCCCACTTCTCACTTCCCACTTGCCACTTCCCATTTCCAACTTCCCACTTCCCATATCTCCTTCCCACATGCCTTAACCTCACAACTACTATCGCTGATATCATAGTCTCACTGGTTAAAAGTCATGTACCCCCACCAGTCTCCTCACCCGAAGATTTTTGTTGGTTTTCCTTTTTCTTGCGATTCACTCCCAATATTCTAGTAGTTTTTCTATTCACATATTTAATAATTATGTTCATATTTTTTTAGTGGCAAAAAACTATATTTTTAATAACATTACTCACAAAAAAGGGGAGTATATAAAATGTTTTTAGATTGTGGATTTTCTATAAAAGTATTTACAATTTCGCTTCATTGATGTAGATGAAGACCTTTTCTTCCCCAGTTTGGTAAGAATTTCTGCTATTCGCTGGTTGATGCTTCGCAATCCTTAAAATGTTGATAGTAATATACAAAATACCTACCCCAGAAGACTAATGCATTTCTTGCTGCAGTTCTAACGAAGCGCTTTCTTTGAACTGGCTCAAGGATCGCTAGCGTAAGTATTAGACTAGGAAGTCTACCCCTCGGCTCCATACTAGCTCGTTTGTCAGATTAGTGAACTTCCATCCAAACAAGAATATTACTCAGATTCAGAATCGTTGGAATTTTAATTCCAATAGAATTCCACTTCGAGGAATCGCCGGAAGTGGAATTTCCGCCCATTGTACAATGTACAGGATTGTTCTTAAGGCTTCCTTTATTTTAAAGTGATTAACAGGAAAACATTTAGCCTTCTATTCTGTTCGTGCCTGTCTTAGGATACTGATTAAAAATTAGGGGATCGCGTGATAAAGTTTTAAAATTATTATGACCGTTCTGCTTATTCCTTATAACTACAAAACATCATTTAATTCAATTCTGTAGCACTACATATTTTTATGAGCCTATTAATTCGAAAATACATCAATGCTTTCCAAAGGAAAACGAAAGCTCTCCCCCATTTCCAGGCATTGGAATTTTTATCGCGAGCCGTGAATAAATATAATGGCCACTTTTAGCTTCCTCGGTGTACTTTATCCAAGTTATTTTTATTTTAAGGCTTTTATTATTATACCAATAATTTGTACGAAAGAGTTTTGACTATTTTTTTTATTTGCGAATATTTGTTACATTCAGATGCGTTTCAAAGACATCTTAATATTATTTACAATAAAACATTCTGTTAAGTAGACCAAATATCACAGCGGTTAATAAAATTATTTATTCAAAATGCATATGCTTTACAATTACTCGTATATACACACATAATTCGTATTTTGAAAACATTATTCAGACATTTTTTTAGAAAATTTAATAGACAAACATTTTTCTTAAATTGTATTTACAAGTTTAATGTGTTTATATAAACTATGAATAAATAATAATAAAATGTTTTAAACTATTCGGTTAATCGATGTGTAGCACTAGACAACCCACGGCACTGGCCAGAGCCGCGAGGAGCAGGTACGCGTTCCGGCTCGCGAAGGGCAGTCTGCTGCTGGTGCCCGCACCTGCCAAAGACATACACAATTCATCTATTACTTACTAATCCATTGAGCGGGGAAACAGAAATCAATCACAAATTTAAATGTAGTGCACGGGTATTAGAATACAGTGGTTATTTAATTTTCTAAATCAGAACAGACGTACATGTGTACATCTATTATTTACTAAATAATATAATAGGGAAATAGAAAGCATTCATAAATTTAAATGTAGTGCACGGGTATTAGAATACAGTGGTTATTTAATTTTGGAAATCAGAAAAGACGTACATCTATTATTTACTAAATAATATAATAGGGAAATAGAAAGCATTCATAAATTTAAATGTAGTGCACGGGTATTAGAATACAGTGGTTATTTAATTTTCTAAATCAGAACAGACGTACATGTGTACATCTATTATTTACTAAATAATATAATAGGGAAATAGAAAGCATTCATAAATTTAAATGTAGTGCACGGGTATTAGAATACAGTGGTTATTTAATTTTCTAAATCAGAACAGACGTACATGTGTACATCTATTATTTACTAAATAATATAATAGGGAAATAGAAAGCATTCATAAATTTAAATGTAGTGCACGGGTATTAGAATACAGTGGTTATTTAATTTTCTAAATCAGAACAGACGTACATGTGTACATCTATTATTTACTAAATAATATAATAGGGAAATAGAAAGCATTCATAAATTTAAATGTAGTGCACGGGTATTAGAATACAGTGGTTATTTAATTTTCTAAATCAGAACAGACGTACATGTGTACATCTATTATTTACTAAATAATATAATAGGGAAATAGAAAGCATTCATAAATTTAAATGTAGTGCACTGGTATTAGAATACAGTGGTTATTTAATTTTCTAAATCAGAACAGACGTACATGTGTACATCTATTATTTACTAAATAATATAATAGGGAAATAGAAAACATTCATAAATCTAGTTGTAGTACAAACATATGTTTATGGCATGCACTTGCTATTATAGATTACATTGATTTTTATCAGTATCATCACATATTGGAAATCAGATCATTGCATCTGGCAAAGAACTAATTCCACTATCATTTACTAAATCATTGTATAATAAGGAAACAAATCTCATTCGTCACCCATATAAAGTATTTAGATGTAGTGTTAGAGTTCACAGTGATTATGCCTTATGAGTGAGTAATAGTCAGTGAGGAGAGATTCAAAAGGGAAATTCTATTGATTCTTGAAAGAATCTCTTCTCATTGACGCGATCTTCACCAGTGAATTTATTAAATTTATTATTTTAAATTTTTTTTTTTTTTAAATATATCTGAATTTATGTTTTTATTTTTAGTATATTTCTTTTTCTTTGTACTTGAAAATTTACAAAATATTTTTGTCTTGCAAATATTAAGTAGGTACGTGTAATTTCTCATACGCATTAAATATAATATATTGGTAATGTATTAGAAATTAAATAAAAAAATATTATTATTATTATTATCATTATAATTTGGAAATCAGAACATCGCACCTGGGGAATATCCATCTATTCTTTTCTGAATCATATAATAGGACAAGACACAAATAAATCAATAATTTTAATATCAAATTAGTGCAAAAAATAAAATGGTTCATTTAAAAACATTCTGTATTTAAATTATTCTTTATTAGTTTCTTTGTGATGGCCAAGAGGGAAGATTCTAGTTTTGAAAAGAAATTTTATATCATTTATGTCACGACGTTCATTCAATGTTTCTAATTTGAAATATTCTAGGCGTTTCGTATAGTCTGTAAGCGGTTTCAATAATCCGATTCTACAGGATAATGCCCGAGTTAGTCTCTTTTGAACTGATTCGATCCTTGTTTTGTGAATTTCATATATTGGACTCCAAACTACAGAATCGAACTCAAGAATGCCGCAAATTATGGATGTGTTATTTGAGAGACACTGTTAATTGAACCTCTGTTACTTTGTTTCTGTTGGTCCTGCCACTGAAAGCTCGGTTTCTACATTCGTGGAAGTTTACAATAGGTCTATTAGCGGAAATGCCTTCACACAGTTTATTTTATACAACTACAGTAACAAATTTTGTCAGAGTGGATATAAACTTATTCATGCTCTGATGAAGAGTGGTGGCATCGAAACCAATTGGTAAGTCCTAATTAATTATGTAATTTATACAAAGTATGATGCACAAACCCACCATCATTGCCAATCCCCGATATAAGAGGGGACCTGGGAAGTACCGGGATACATTTTGTTTTATTCCCCTAGCAATGTAACTAGTGGTTATTTTATATATAAATGCTCAACTTTATATAGTGCCGTTTTGTGATAAAATCAGTTCTAAGACGCTCTACTTTATTCTCACGAAATAACGTTTCTTAGTAATATTTCTTATAAAAATTATTTACAGTTTCTTAAAAACCCTTCCCAAGAATATCGTCTCTACTAAAGCTTGTATAAAATTCAATAGATTACTTCACCATCACCTCTGGTCATGCATGATTTCCATCATATCAATAAACTATTCCCAAGAAGGCTTTCTTTCGAGTTATTACTCTCCTTGAAACCTAAGGTCGGGTTCAACTTTATAAGAGCTTACTAAAACTTAAAGTTCGCAGATAAATAATTTATGACAACTTCACTATTCTTAACTACGTACTAGAATCGAACCCTTTAATCCCGGTGTAATCTGTGCTTATTCGCAATGGACAAGGGCGAGGAAGCGTCAAGTAACTTCGCGAACAAATTAACAATGACTTGAGTTTACTAAGTTTGTTAAAGTTGGTTTGAAATATGGATTTGTGACACCGAGGCTTATCTAAGCTAATCTGGGCCGTGTCAAACAATCTTAGTTCGCTGTTATTTTTTTTTAACATCCTTTTAAGTTCAATTTTTTTGTCAAAAATTTTGCAAGTGTGAAGAAAGTGAGATAAAAGTTCTTGAAAATACATTTACCATAGATATTCATGAAATAATTTATTCAATGTAATTCCACCTATAAATTCCAATTCTAATGTGTCGGCTTAGAGAGTGTACCTTTATGGAAACTGAACGGAAAATTGCTGAAAAAATCTGACATTATTCAGTAGAAAGTTTTCGTTAATTTTTGAAGAACAAAATACTTATATACAATACTGTACAACTGCACAACTGTACAACTTTACAACTGTACAACTGTACAACTGTACAACTGTACAACTGTACAACTGTACAACTGTACAACTGTACAACTGTACAACTGTGACAAAAAAATATATAAACGCAATTTAGTCATCAATTAATTGAGTGTGTTAAAATACATTTTTATGAATATCCTACTTGAACTTCATAGAGTAAATAAATATTAAAGTGCATTAGTTACAGCACTAAAATGGAATGATATTACAATGTTAAGGGGTACTTTCACAAATTATGGATACCGCTAAAAATGTGTGGAAGTTTTAAAGTTTATTTTTCTGATTCTGATATTCGTACTAAAAATAAGTAATTTTTTTTTTCATAATAATTGATTTAAAAAACCGCACATTCCTAAACGGTTCAAAATGTCGGTATGATGTAAAAACGCTACTGGTTGGTAAGACGACTGTCACCGACGTTGGCCAGTGTGCTATCTAGAACGCGATATTCACTCAATACAAAATGTCGGTATGATGTAAAAACGCTACTGGTTGGTAAGACGACTGTCACCGACGTTGGCCAGTGTGCTATCTAGAACGCGATATTCACTCAATACAAAATGTCGGTATGATGTAAAAACGCTACTGGTTGTTAAGACGACTGTCACCGACGTTGGCCAGTGTGCTATCTAGAACGCGATATTCCACCAATGACAAAAATGTCGGTATGATGTAAAACGCTACTGGTTGGTAAGACGACTGTCACCGACGTGCTGGCCAGTGTGCTATCTAGAACGCGATATTCACTCAATACAAAATGTCGGTATGATGTAAAAATGCTACTGGTTGGTAAGACGACTGTCACCGACGTTGGCCAGTGTGCTATCTAGAACGCGATATTCACTCAATACAAAATGTCGGTATGATGTAAAAACGCTACTGGTTGGTAAGACGACTGTCACCGACGTTGGCCAGTGTGCTATCTAGAACGCGATATTCACTCAATACAAAATTTCGGTATGATGTAAAAACGCTACTGGTTGGTAAGACGACTGTCACCGACGTTGGCCAGTGTGCTATCTAGAACGCGATATTCACTCAATACAAAATGTCGGTATGATGTAAAAACGCTACTGGTTGGTAAGACGACTGTCACCGACGTTGGCCAGTGTGCTATCTAGAACGCGATATTCACTCAATACAAAATGTCGGTATGATGTAAAAACGCTACTGGTTGGTAAGACGACTGTCACCGACGTTGGCCAGTGTGCTATCTAGAACGCGATATTCACTCAATACAAAATGTCGGTATGATGTAAAAACGCTACTGGTTGGTAAGACGACTGTCACCGACATTGGCCAGTGTGCTATCTAGAACGCGATATTCACTCAATACAAAAATAAAATGAAAATGTCGTTAATATCGTAATGTTTTTTGACAATTAAAAAAAACATTGAATATTAGTGCTCTGCACCGGTTCTTATCCCAAACAATTCTTCTCTACTTCCCATACTTTCCCATCCTGTTTCCTCTTATTCTACGCAGTCAGCCCACATCTTCCTCTAGTAAGTTCCCACTGCGGTACCCACTTAGTTATGCTGGTTGGTATCCTGTCATCTGGCATTCTTTCAATATGTCCAGTCCATTCGTTGTAACCTACGATGGTTTTATACTCAATTATATTATCGGATTATTTTTCAACGTGTAAGTTCCATTTTCTATCATATTTGAAAAATAATATCTTAAGGTTGGGTGAGGAACCATAACTAACCACCGTTTGATTTTTCCTTTCTGACTTCTTTGACTCAGTATTTTCGTCCCTTCGTGGGTTTATAAGAGCAACTGTACGAAGCCAGTTGACAAGTTTTTAGTTATTCAGTAGGTAGTCTTGTTTAACGATTTAAAGTTAAAGCCCAGGCACATCATATTATAAACTTAATAAACATAATCTTTAATACACCCGTTGACCAAGATCATCCCGAAGGGTCGCCTTTTCACGTTTACTGAAAGCGGTATTTCTGAAGGTCAAGTTTTTTGGCGTCTTTTTCCTCTTTTTAGGGAAACATTAAATGTGACCATTTCTTCTGTACATATTTCTTTAAAGCTCGTACTAACAACGCCATGATCATATGCATACATTTGTGAGATATTCTAGTAAAAGGACTCCCAAAATATTTAATTTAAGATCCTTTTTTTCAATCCCCACCTGCATTCTGTAGATTATTACGATAACTGAAATTGCATTTCGTCGGACCGTGTTTTTTTAAATTTAATTCTCGCTCGTTAATTCAATCCAAACATTTACGACTGCTCATGATTAACATGATTATGTACTCGAATTTTTATATGAGCAATAAACAATCGTTGTATTCGAGCAATGAATGAAGCTGTAATGGCCCCTAAGTATCTGGTGAAGTAGGTGGACAGATTTTTTATTGTGTTTTATTGCAACGACGGAACCGTTATACGTTGGCTGTGGTTTGAGAGTAAGTCCAAGATGTATTGCTTTAGTGCGTTACTTACTAGCCTTACCTAACAAGATTTTAACCGTGGAGAGAAATTTAAAAAGTGCTCTTTTCTAGATAAACGCTTTATAGAAACTGGCATACACATTTTTTTATAATCGTGTGAATAGTAGATACTATATCACTAACTAGTGTGGTAATGATACCAGCTGCAGGATTCAAATATGATCCTTGCAGCTGTTGGTCGCGCATCTTATCCACTGGTTACACAAATGTTCATTTAGACAATTCTCGAAAGATCAATGCATTATAATTGTAATGCCTTCGAATAGTCGCATATTACATAAACGATAATCTAATAATAATAAATATTTATTTGAATCTATAAATTCAAAAGTTTTCATTGTCTAGTACAAATTTTCAGATTTTTTTCTGTAAAAAAATTAAAAATTAAAAAATTACAACAACTGTGGCATTTTTATAGTGACGAATAAATGTGTCATTTTTGATTTGACCCCAAAACAACGCGTTTGTTTTTGTTAGTGACTATGGCATTGTTTACGTCACGCTGGCCAACGTCGCATACAGGGCCCGAATCGGGAAAACTTGGTGGAAAAAGTTTTTTCAAGCTGGCACAAATAAATTTCTAGTTAATGCACCAAAAATAAATATACGAGTAATTTTTTTTTTAAGATTGGACCCAATTTTTCTAATCGGGGTGGTATTTAGCTTTTATAAATCCAATATATTTTTTACAGCCGTGTACACCTGTATGCCCAAGCATACGATATATCAAGGAGCTATGCATTCGAAAAAACGTTAGAAATGTAAGTAACCATTTTTATGTTTTTTTTTTCTACGTGATCTAGTAAAAAATACAAGTTTCTGACGAGATAAAAGCCGTTCAATATAATGAGATTATCTAATTCTCAAAAAACTAAAGATAAAGGTGAAAATTTGAAGAAATATTAGAAAAAGCGAACTATTTCTTCTAGGGGGTTTTTCGGTAATCTCGGCGTAAACTATGTTATTTCATTTCGAATGTAAAGAAGAAATTGATCGCATCTAGTAGAGCATCTGCTTCTTAGTTCCTTACAAGAGACGAAGAATGAAAAAAAAACTTAAACTATCATCCGCCTCCAAGAAAAACATTGGGCATCCTGCTCTGGAATTTCTAACCTAACTAAAATGTGAAAACATTTTTTTTTTCAGGACACACTCATCTTTATATAAGTTATCTTAAACCTGGTTTTGGGGGCACAAACGATGGGAATTCTGCTTGTAGATATTTTTTAATTGCACTGTCTCTTCTAGTATAATTAGAATTAATATTGACATCCTTAGAACATTGACGTAATTTTAAGGACAATATCTAATAACTACAATGGTGAATTGAAAAAATGGCATGCTCTCGCGCTAAATACAGCGAAGCTATTTGTGATAAAACATAATGAGTACGATTATGCCATCGTCCATAAAATAACCTACTAATCATGGTCCAGAATTTAAGTCTTCGAGCTAACTACCAATTGGGCAGTCATCAGAAGAAGTCCAATAGGCTCAAAAAGACATAAAAAAATAAAGGGACCCATTTTGCAAAAAATACCCGAGTAAATAGACAGTGAAAGATATTTTTAATATACTTTTAGAATCATCAGATCGAATTATATCCAGTATTCATGAACTTTCCAAAATAAAAATTAAAGCATTTCGAGATGTTTCTGCCTCCAGAAATAGGCGTATCTCCACCGAAATCCAACGATGACACAGCCAGGGAAGATTCTCCGACCTCCGATTAAATGAGAATAAATATATATATGTGGAGTAAATATACAATACAATACTAGTACACATTTAATCCACGTGAACACCTCAGCACAGGGTCTCCTAATGAGGTGGTCACGATACATACAACACCACCCCATTCACAGTATCACCTCTTCAAACCTACCTTACGATCCACATTATAAAAACCCATACAAAGCATTTTTATTATACTTTAAAAACATATGACGTAAAGTAGTACCGTATAATACATAGATATAAATAAAAATAAACAAATATTTATTATTTTTATAAACAATAATTATTAATCTAAAACACTCATCCAAATTGAAAAAACCTTCCGAGCAAAGATAAAATGTCGCCGGCAGGACTCGAACCCGCACCCTAATGATTAATTAATTTATTATTATTATAAGCCGACGTAGCTCAACGGTAGAGCATCTAACCGGACATTAGAAGGGTGCGGGTTCGAGTCCTGCCGGCGACATTTTATCTTTGCTCGGAAGGTTTTTTCAATTTGGATGAGTGTTTTAGATTAATAATTATTGTTTATAAAAATAATAATTGTTACCCTTTGCGCTATGCACAAAAATCTTGTCTTAAGTTTTTAAGAACTTTAGTTTATCAATTAATAAATATTTATTGTTGATGAACAAAAACGATGTATTTAGAAATCTGGTTTTTAAGTCCTTAAAAAAGAAAATTTTAAAAATTTTGACAAAACCTTTTTTTCCCATCGCACATATATTTTTAAATATTATGGTTGTTTTTATATGTTAATAATAACTGATTTCGAAAATAAATCCAAATACTCAATTCGAATTGATGCCATGTTTTGACGGTTTGTGCCCCGTGTGCGTCGGTGATAGTCATCTTACCGGCAAGTAGTATTTTCTACACCATAGTGACGTTGTAGCCAGTTCGAAGCGTTTAGAAATCTTCGGTTTAAGATCGTTTTAAAAAACATTAAAATTAAACGATTTTATTAACATTATCAGGAAGACAATAAACTTTAAATCTTCCACCCCTTTTTAAAGTTTTCCATAGTTGTGGAAATACCTCATTAGAGACGATTTGTTAGGTATCTACGAGTACATACAACAACACACAATATGTAAAATCACTAACGATGTGTTCATGCAATATTATTTCAAATACAGTAAAACGTTAAAAAAATAATGATACTGGCAATACATACTTTTGTACGTTTTTATGAAACCAAATAATTTTATAACATGCAAACATTAGTTTTATAAAATAACATAAAATACAACATTTGCGGATAAGTGCTCATTAGGAAAACAAGCAACTAGGAAGATGCATGTTCATAGAAGGAATAATAATATCAAACAAACATAACGACGTTGTTTTAAAAAAAAACTTATATTTCACAAGGAAATACTTGGCGTGTATATAAAACTGACAAAGTCAAATCGAGATAAAGGTCTGCTGGGTGTATTTAAGTCTATTTGTGATAAAAAATGATTTTTTTATTCAAGTTTACAGTAATTTATTTTTAATAACAATAAATATTATTTTTTCATGTGATCCCACACCAGAGTTCCAGCTGCTCCCAACCGTATGAAGCCAGTGAGACTATGGCATCCCCAATTAGAGTATTTTTTGAGAGCGAAGGTATTGAAGAGAGGAAGGAGATGGAAAGGAGAAAGGTGGAGAAGTATCTGGCTATTCAGATCTGGTCACCAAACGCGGGTAAAGCCATTTCAAGTAACTTTCCGATTCTTAATGGTGGTCTCATACTGACAGTATCTGCTACTCTTGAACATGCCGCAAATATACCACATATTATTTGAAATGAATAAATTGTAAAATAACACCATTTAATCAAATAAAACTTGCGCATGCCAGTATTTGAAGCCAAGGATCGTAACTATCCAATCACGGACACCGTCAAAAAATGTAAACTTTCATTATTTGGTGGTTTCTGTTTTGTTTTTTATCATTTCTACTTATATTTCTACCATTCACACTTTTAACAAAGGTTCGGAGCAGATTTATATTAATTAAAGTAGGAACACTCGTGCAAATGAACACAACTACCCTTGACAACGTAATAAAACAAGCGCCTTAATAATAATGAACTACGCAACACACAACAGACCACGCACTATACACAATGGCTGGGCCGAACCCAGGGTATGAATAAAATAACGGTAGCGACGCTTACAAAGTAACGGGTAGCAAGGAAACTAAATAATAAGGATTATCTAAGGTAATAAGGTAACTAGGTAACGAGGTTTACAGCTTTTACTTGCCTTTACCCTGGTCCTCCAAAGAGCTGTCGACGGCGGCCGTCAACTGAGCTGTGGGCATCACTCCTGATGACGCAGCATGCAACAAGCACAACAGTAAATTGTATTTAAGCACAATGGTTAATTGTATTTAAGCACGACGGTTAATTGTCTTTAAGCCCCACAACGTAATGATCACAATTAAGCCCAGGGGGGTGATTAATGATCCGCCCCGTCGCAAGTCATTTTTCACCATTTGTTAGAGCAGCAGGAATTAAGGTTTCACCGCGGTTAACATTCAGAAAGCACATTAAATGACAACAGTAATGGTTATCCAACTTAATTCTATCAATATTCTATTTTGTTTCATCGGCACGAAGGCCATACACAATTCATTTCTGGGACGAACGAATGAGCAGAGAATACTATTTACATCCATAATTTTGAAAAACATTCGCCGCTTGATGCCAAAAGACACGAACTTGAGCAGTAGATATTTGAAATATTTAATTCAATTAGAAAGTAGATAGCAATCTTCTGTGATTTAGCAATGTGACTTATTTCTTCCCGGTAAATTACAACAAAATAACTAAATTTGAGGTCGTCTGACTTGTGGCATCAAATTAATGAAAAAATCAGAATTAAACATAAACTTAAAGGTAAGAACATTTTCAGTAGAGGTCGAGAAACTTATCTGTATAGTCAGAGACGTCGCGGTTTCTATTGTGGATATTGTGGTGACATCCGCTAATCGAATTCGTTCATCTGTTAGTTCGTATTTCGCCCGCACTCACAGATAAGTTTTTAAGCCCGTAATTGCTTTTTTTGGAAAGCTAACACTGCGATGTGAGATTACTTAAAATAAATTAAAACACTTTGTTTTTCACCACGAAATTTAAGCTTTATCAAAGCTTACTAAACAGCATTTAGTGACTAAGCTTAAATCAAAGCATAATCCGATCGGAATCAAAAATATGTATAATAATTAGTTATGTTGAACAAAGGTTAACATGTTTTATTTTATTTTTTAATTGTTTAGACAAATATTGATTAAGGTATTGGCGCGATTTGTTGATCTGCTTCCGAACAAACAGTCATTAAAATATCAAGGGCAGAATCTACTCTAATCATTTAATATTGTTTGCAATTCTTCCAGGAAATATTTTACGATTGTTTGTTCACCGTTAAATAATTTATTTTCTTCTTAGAAATTTCCTTTTCACGGAAGTTCTTTTTTAAATATTTGTACTGAGTATCCCCCACTGTAAACAGTCATTTAGGGAGGTTCCATCATTTTTTTTTTATTTCCCTTGGATGATTTGCTAAGGAGAAAAATATTTTTTTCAGATTGGTTAAATCAACATATTTTTTTAAATAAATATGTGGAGTATCTGATGATTTTCTGAATATGCTCTTTTGCTGTAAATTTAGAATGGAAAAACAAAACAAACAAATTTCACTTTCAACATTTTTAAATAACTGTGAAAAAATATTTTGCTAGTAAATGAGAAGACTCCGTGAAGTGTGTTTCAGATTATTTGATAAGAGTGGAAACATTATTAGATTATCCCATCTTAAAAAATGGATTATCGTAAGAGGATTCGGAAATATGATCTTGTTTTATTTAAAATCGGAATCTCGGATTTTTGTTTATCCGGATTAACAGCATCCCTTATGTGTCCCGATAATCGGGTTTCGACTGTTCCACTCAATTATTTAAGATTATAGTAACCATTAACGATTTCAGACTAACTTTACACATATTTATAATTTCCAATAAGATATTCCTGAATATTTGGTCATATGTATTGATCTCCATTTAAAATTAATTTAGTAACAAAATTTTAATACCTTATCTTATTTGTTTAAAAACCGTATATTTATAAAAAAAGGTGTCATATTTAATTATTTTTATACGTGATTTTTGACGTGATTGTTGTTTCGCCTTCTTAAAGCATCATCAAACCGTGTTGAAGCCACTTTCAAACGATTTATTTATATTAATTCTATATGTGTGCTTATAATGACACCCCTAAATTGTTAACAATTATTATAAAAATCAATTAACCTTAAAAATACTTTTATACTTTACGGAATTTGCAGCACCACATTAATCACTCCATATTCCAGAATACAGTATAAATTTATTAAATAATTTCAAACGAACGAGGACACAAAACTTATTTATATGATTAGTTATTACTAACTTAATAATATTATTCCAAACTTCATGGTGGTTTGTTATAAATAAAATTTAGTTTGTTACACATCTTTCAAGTATTTTTGGAGCAAAATTTCCCAAATATAATATTTTCGCTAATCATACCAGCACCACAGAAGATATCATACAATATTTGGGAGTAAGTAAATATTTTAATCACCTGGATAATACATGGTCTGTTTCCGGGCGGTGTAGTTAGCCTGGGGGACCCTCATTTCGCAGACAAACTCCTCGGAATCGCTGAGATCCTCGTCCTTGACGATGACGGACCCTATGACGTCAAACAACCCCTCCGCCCCCGCCACCACCTCGGTCTTTATGTCCTTTATCACCTTCCTGGAACAAAATTACAGGCTCAGTTGAGTTAAGCATTTAGAGATGTACACACATAGACACACTTTAAATAGAAGCTTAACTTCAATCGTCTATATTCTTAAGACTAACATTGACAAAATTATGATTGTTGATGCAATTACACTGCAGTTATACTGCGCGGCTGCCTATAAAATATTTTACTATAATTCTTGATAATAATTATGTCAGGACTTCCGCGATAAAGGTGGCTTACTAAGTGTTGAAAAAGAGAGTATGGAATATGTGCTTCTGTATCGGTTTGGTGAGATTCCAGGGATCAGAATCCAAATGATCATGTTCAGTTTCTAGATCTGACGATAAAAACTCTTTCTAGACTTCCTTTACAAAATACACAAAATTTGATGTTACAGTCCTACAGGTTTTGAGCAGCTGGAGGATACACATATTTAAAAAAATAAAAAAACTTTTTTGGACAAAAACTAAACTATATAATATTTATTAATTGATAAACTAAAGTTCTTAAAAACTTAAGACAAGATTTTTGTGCATAGCGCAAAGGGTAACAATTATTATTTTTATAAACAATAATTATTAATCTAAAACACTCATCCAAATTGAAAAAACCTTCCGAGCAAAGATAAATGTCGCCGGCAGGACACGAACCCGCACCCTTCTAATGTCCGGTTAGATGCTCTACCGTTGAGCTACGTCGGTTGCTCTAATAAAGTCGGTTGCAACTAATAAAGTTGGTTGTTTACAGGTGAAAATATAATAAAAACAGTAATTATTGAATGGAACACTAGTATATATTGATTAACTTGGCGGGTTTGCGATAAGCCGACGTAGCTCAACGGTAGAGCATCTGACCGGACATTAGAAGGGTGCGGGTTCGAGTCCTGCCGGCGACATTTATCTTTGCTCGGAAGGTTTTTTCAATTTGGATGAGTGTTTTAGATTAATAATTATTGTTTATAAAAATAATAATTGTTATATAATATTTTTTAAACATTACCCATATTACATACTCTTTGCTCATAAACGTCTTTAATAAAATAAAGATGAATTTATATGGTTTGCAAATCAGACTCTCCCAATCTGTGGAAAAGATAGGGTGTTACAACCGACGATTTTATAGATTATTCGCGAGTTTTTTGAATAAAATCCCAAACCTCTAGATATAATTTCTCCAAGAAAATCTTAAATCGGTATATGGAGAAACCTCTTAACATAGATTAAGAATTGTTGGATCAGTTCGCTTTATTTAAAATTTGCTTATTTCATGAAATTCGGTAGAAATTCAGCAAGCAGAAAATATGTTTTTGGCGAGCTTTTACTAAAAATGCGTGGGAAGGAACAATTTTATTAAAAAAAAATTATAATCACTGAAAACCTTTTATCTTGTTAGGTACTGGGGATTACCTTTGCTTATGCGTAATTTATTTAGAAAATTTAATATAAATACTTAGTCTAATCAGAATTTTGTTTTAAGCCTGAACAGTAAAGATCTACATTTTACTCCTGATGTTATATTTTAACTCTTACTCAATCATATCAAAATGAGATAATTCCATTTTGTTTAGATTTTTTATAACCTTCTTAATCTACTTTTCTCGGTAAGACTGTTTTCCGCAGTCTAATATTACTACCGCGCATGAGCTTCTCGGGAAATACGAACCAAAATAAGACGTTTAGGACATTTCGTTGAATTTCGTTTTCTTTTAATAAATGTTCGAGCTTTCATAAAATAAATAACAAAACTTCTTCCTTCTCATATATTAAAAAAAATCACAATCTATATCCAACACATAAATATTTGTATTCTTAATATCTGACAACCATTTCGCCTTCGAACTTTTACAATGCCTTGCCTGAAATTAATTAACATTAAATTATTCAAAAGGACTAATTTGCTAACTAACCATAGAAACTGTAAGTTTAGTATACATTACGACTTGTTTTCTTTCATCAGTTCTTTTCGTCTGACCCTGGTTTTAGAATTAAAGTTTTTTTGTTTTTTTTTTATTTAAAGCTTATCGTAAATTTATTGAGATAGGTACTTATTTACAAAAATGTTTTTCTTTAATTGTTTTTTTTTTACATGGTATTGTGGATACTTTGTTTATTTATATTGTATAGATTATTATATCAGTATATTACTTATTAATATCGAAGCTCCCATTACCTGTTGAAATACTTGGCATTTTAATCACTTATCCGATTTTGGTAGATGAGAACCTAATAAGCATGCATTGTGTTTATATCTGCCTTGATAAAAACACAGCTTTATACGACACCTTCATGGCTATATCCTCAAAGTGGTCCGAAAAATGCTGTCAATACACAAACAATGATATGTATTTTTATTCACGTTATTTTAATAGTATCAACATTGTTTAGTGATCAAATTTAATAGTTCTACACTTTAAAACATTCCTCTTTCCACTGTTCATTCCATCTCCTACTTGTTTTATCTCCAAGACGTCCACTGAATGGAGTTGCCATTATGTGTCTGGCTTTGGATTGGTGCCCAATATAGCACATACAAAAATAATTTATTGAAGAAAAACAAATCGGTCTTGTCCTCGAAACTTGAAATTCCCAGAGAAAATTATGATCTCAGAGTCACTGGTGAGAGCCGATACTACCATTCAGAATTGCAGTAGCGTGCACTGCTCTATGACTAAAGGTAGGCTCTGTATAGTTTATCAAGTAATTAAATTGAATTGTGCATAAATATTTTGAAAATAACTATTTTCCTATCATCTTCCGCTGATTGTTATGGCCAACTGAATAAATGTGCTTGAAATTTATGAAATTAATGAAAAAATACGTTTCGATTACCAAGTAATTGGTGACCCATGTATTTTTTTTCTATAATTTCTTCTTACAGTTCAATTTTCTTAAGATAGACACAACTTTTTAGCCTTTATGAACTGCACACCACTGCAGAATCGACACCTCTTTTGACGACTAATTTACAATGTTCCTCTAATGGGCGTTTTACACGATGCTCTTTTCATACCGATCTTCACAAGGAAACCATCTTGCTTTACACGATCATTATTTTCATACATATTTGCAGATATAGTTGCCATTATAGGAGAAATAATATTTTGGAACGGTACTTAATCGTCAAAAATGGCAACACCTTTAACATAAACATAGATCGTATTGAAGTAACTGTCACAAAAATAAAAATAAATACGGGCGAAATTCATAATACTCAACAGAAACACTCATTCACAATCAGTAATAAGCCCAGTCTAGCAGTGGCGTGGAGTCTATAAAGGCTGAAAAGCTGTGCCTATCTTAAGAAAATGGCTCGGGAATGATGATGTAATGCTCGATTTTAATAAAAAAAAATGACGAATTGCATTAGAACGTACAAAGATAAGCAACATTTGTCAACCTTCCAACAACCATCAGTAGAATATAATAAAAAATACGGTATTTATCATAGCTACCAAAATATTCAATGTTATGTAACTAGGGTCGTAAATATTTCAGCCTCCCCTTGATTTTTGAGCAATACTTTCTTTATAACAATGTTTTTAATATAATCCGAAATAAACACGTAACATTACCACAAAAAAAAGCTATAGTTACATAAAACAATGACAGCTGTCAAATATTGGGCGACAAACTGTACGAAAATCGGTACAAAAAATAAAACACGTCATTTTTTCATCCCTATTTCATACACAACTCATCTTCTTCCTTTTCCACACTTCCTTTATCCTAAAAAAACAAACGGGAATGCCATAATTCTATTGGGCCCGGATAAGTTAACAATAATTGTATCAAAATAATTCAATTTAAATTACAATTATTAAATTAGGGTAGGCTGGAATCTTTTCAACCGCCAATTAAATATTATTAACAATCAAATACAAAAACAATAAAAAAAATTGCTCTCTTAAATTTATTTTCACATTAATAACTATGTTTATAATATTATTAATGTAAATAATAATTTTATTTTTTATTCCTTGCTTTTTTTTTAATTAATAATAAAAAAAAATATTTTTAAAAATCCCAATATTGTTTTATTATTTAAGATCTTACAGTTGATTTCTTTTTTTTTTGAACTTTTTTTAATTAATTATTTACCTACTTTCATCACTTATTGTTTTTTTTATGTTTATAATTTGTCTATTTGCTTATTATTTATTTATACTTGTCATTATTTTTAGTATATTATTTATCCTGATGAGGGGAGCTTTGCTTCTGAAGCATGTAGATATTTATATGTTAAAAACAGTGATTTAAACTAAATTAATTTTATAATTTCTTCAAAAGATTGGTATTCACTTTGTGGCGTCATTATTAATAAATTAATTTAAAATTACTTTGTATTCACCACTTTATTAATATACAGATATCTACATGTTTCGAAAGCGATGATTTCTTCATAATAGATTTTCTATTAAATATGTATACTAATATATGTATTCTACATATTCCTGATGAAGAAAGCATCGCTTTCGAAATATGTTTGTTTTGGCATCTTAAATGCATAATTGTATACTACCCACCCCTCCCTACCCGATCCGATTCCTACTGTCACTGGAACAAGAAAGGGCCGAAGACAGTTCGATCTCTACCGTTCGTCGGGCAGGTAACAAAATGTGTTTTAACGCTGCGATGAGGTGAAATAAGTGCTAGACGATATCCACGAACAAGGTAGGCCTATTCAATTTCCGTGGCATCCTCCTCTTTCTCTTCACTCCTTCCTTCATCTTTTTTTCTCATCTGTTTCTCCAGATTAACTTCGCCGTCAGTCCGAAATTATATCGATATCGAAAAAATGTTGAGTGTGTATATTAATAAAGTGATGAACACAGAGTAATTTAAAAATAATTCGTAAGTTATTCTTATTTATTATATTGCATTAAAACCTTAAAAACGATAAACAAACGTTGTATATCATTTTGTTTGTTTCCATTTGTAAATTTCTTTTACATCTCTGACTGATCCAATCCCAGTAAACAGAGTTTACAGATACGGATAACTCGCTGCATTACTACAGGAAAATTAATCAGTGAAATTATTCCAACAATGGAATGCATTATGCCAGGGATATAATGTTGTGTACACCAAGTCCCAGCGGGGGTATCAATATCCGAACAGCTCCATATTATTCAATTTGACATCATTAAATTTGTAGAATAGGTTTGGTAAATTAATTACATCGTACTGTTGTGAATGCTAAGTGAGTCTACCTACTACTGTGAATGCAGAACAACAGCAGTTTGGGAAACTGGCATAATATTATTATAACTCGTTATTATTCAGTATTGCTAGTAAGGAAATTCGTTTCAGAATTATTTAGAACTTGAGTAATGATAGTATTTATGTAAATTTAGGTTAATGTTATTTATGGTACATTTCCAGGAACCTTCACATTCTTATCAGAGAAAAATAACAACAAAAAATTGTTTGTTTTCAGTCTTCAGTTACGAATAAATTTCATTGTTTTAATTACGTTTCTTAAAGTGACGTTATTTTTTTATTATCCTTGTTAACAAAAAAAAAATTACAACTATTAAATACCCGGTTTCGCGCGAAATATAACAATCCTTTTTTTAATTTTTTTTTTTAATTTAATGAAATTCAAATTTAATAATGTTATTATTGAGTTGCGAGTATTTTTAGTTTTTATTATTGTGACAACTGTTTCGGCGTTCAAGGCCATTTTCAAACTCATTGAACGGTATTGAACACCGAAACAGCTGTCACAATAATAGAAACTAAATATACTTGCAGAACTTAATAATAATATTATTACATTTGATTTACAAAAAAAAAAAAAAATTATATTGAGTTCTACGAATTAAATACAAAAACAATTAATAATCCATTATCTTTTTGAATAATTGTCAAAAATACGAAACGATCGTTTCAGCGTATTATTTCAAATACATGATAGTTAGATCGATATTTCAAAGCTCCATAGCTCATGGTGGAATTGAGGATGCTAATGAGAATAGTTTTTTGACCAAATAATTTATGGCCGAAAAGGCTGCACTCATTAACCAATTACATGAAATATTTATTAATAGAGATTTAATCATTTTTTAGGTTGCGTAAAGTCAAGGAGGAGGTCGAACGTTAAACAATTGGGAAAAGTAATTTAATATATGTAATATAACATATATCTGTGGCTTCAATGTATTTCCGTAAAATCCCCTAATCTCAATGTTTCTCAATCCCATGTAATGTGACCATAGGTAAAGCAGTGCCTGATTTTTTTTAACCTTTATTAAGTGATCGTACTTACATATTATTTTTATTACGTCGTGATTATGTTCAATGAACATGCCTGCAAGTGAGTGCTTTAAGTATTAAACCGATCAGGTTGCTATCGAGCACTCAATCGCCGGTTTACGTATTTTAATTAAATATGTAATAAGAAATACGGTCACGCTCAGGCAGGTTCAAATACGTTTTGTCGTTAGAACCATCGGCTCTTGCGAATACTACGGTTGATGTAAATACTAAGTTATTAGTTTAATCCGCAACCAGTAGATACTATTCGACTTCACCCGAAACAAAAATAAATTGATAGAAATAACTTTACGAACAAAAATTCTACAAACAAGCCATTTAAATAAAATAAATTTAATTTATTCTTTGTTATTATTAACTTTTTATGTTTTTCATTTTCTTCTTATACTCGTACATGTTAACTTTATTATATTTATTTCTCTATTTATATTTGTATATATCTCATATAATATTACGGTTTGGGTCTGCATCATCCACCCAGTTCCGCTGGATTAAAAACTTAAATAAATAAAAATAAATAATCAAATTTCAGAGCATTGCATATTAAGTCTGCCCGCGCGCTCCAACTATGCCTTTTCGAGAAATTTATCGATACGGCTGACATTAAGTGTTATACCGCGTTCGCGTGTTGAGCTCCTAGAAAAACATCGATAAAATATAGAAAAATGGTCCACTGAGCCGTTAAATCATGTAAAAATAGTTCTGTCAAGACAGTAAAGAAGAAATATGATCTTACTTTTCACATGAAGTGTTTAAACGTAGATTAGACAGAAATTTTATAAACTTTTGACAGATTCATTTAAACCGCCATCGAAATATGACGAGAAAGCCATGGTAATGGGCCGGATCAATCGACATAATTTTTAATAATTAAAAAATCCTTAATTTTTTTATGAATCACTCTGCATCAATATTAACATACGTTAGACCATTGATTCGGGACCTAGAGGTCACTGGTTCATAACCCGGCGTGCATGGTAAAAAATAATGATGTGGGTGTTTTTCTGAAGTGTACGAGTATTTATTTATTATTTGCAGAAATTTCAATCAAATTCTGAGATATGAAACGTTAATTAATCATAATATTAAATTGCGTAAAATATAAGACTGTCAATAATTACGTCGTATTAAATTCATGTCATAATTTATTTTCTATGGGTTTTTTAATCTTCCTTTTCGTATACCAATAAATTGTTTCTCAGCTTTCTGTTTCATTACTTATTTTCCTATTTTTTTATGATATCATTGTAGATCGGGTGCATAAAAGTTAGGGTGACAGCTTCGATCTTGTTCGGTTTTACAACAACAACAAATAGTTTAGTTTAACAGATTCCACGTGAAAAACCCTTGAATATTAAAGGCACAACATTTTAACGCCCATGCAAAACTTTAAACCGCTCTATGTTTAAAAAAGACTGAATAACTAACTAAACCTCACGCTGTTTCTCAGCGGGGGTATGCAGAAGTGATAGACCTTCCTCGGGTGTCCCCGACTTCTTCTACCATTAATAAGTAATTATGATTTTAAAAGGTTATATTATAAGATAATACTGGAAGCAGCCTAGCCTATTACACATGACGTATGAATAATAATTATTAAATTAATAAATAACAATTACTTTGTACAAACCACTGTATTTAATATGGAAATATATACGAAATACTATTTTCACATTAATTACTACATTTTTAATATTATTTTTATAAATTATAATAAAAATAGATATTAATTTTTTTTTGCATTGTTATTTTATTTATATTAATAATAAAAACGATTTCTTTATAAAATTTCTAATCCAAATTTTTTATTTAATACATATATTTTACTTTTTTTTCAATTACTTTTAAATTTTTATTTAATTACTTACTACTTTCATCACTTATTTTTAACTTTTGTTTGTGTTTTAGTTTGTTCTATTTTCTTATTATTTGTCTATACTTGAAATCATTTTTAATATATATATTGTTTATCCTGGTGAGGAGAACTTTGCTTCTGAAACATGTAGATATAATTTACATATTAAATACAGTAGTTTAAAACAAAGTAATTGTTATTAATTTAATAAATATGACTCCACAAAGTGATTATACATCTTTTGAAGAAATAATAATAATTGCCTTGTCTTTTGTATTGTCTTTGTTCGGCAAATAATTGGTTATTCGTAATGGGCTATTATATTTTATATCCATAATATATATATTAAATACGTTATGTGGTGAAAAAAAAACTTGAGAACGTTTTATATTGAAAAATCAAATAAATTTAATGTGCAGCCCATTCGCAATTCGGCCCTGTTATTCACGTGCGCTGGCCCCTCTACCTCGCTGACCGGCGATCCCCGCACCTACGTTTTATGAGCTACACGGGTGCTGGCGGATTTACTAAATACGTTCTAAAATATAAATGCCGATTCCATCCAATCCAAGTTCTATGGTTATTAATATGTATTTGCTCATATTAGATAAGGTCTGTGTATAGTCATTATAATTTAATACTTAAATGTTTTTTTTTAAAATTTAGTTATAAATTGTAAATCGGAGTTTAATACATTATTTATATGGTACAATACAACGAAGGGTATTTTTTGTAGATACAATGCTTTTACCTTAGAGCACGATGCCTTCGATGCAAAATTATTTTATAATAAACGTGTAAATTTACAGAAAAGTAATATTTATACTCGTATCTCTAACGGTTGATAGAAATATACCTCTAACAATTATATGCTTTGCCAGAATCGTACCAATGACACGATATAATATGCTTATAGGGGAGGGGCGGAGGGGCGGACCGCCCGGGCCCCCTATTAGGAGGGCGGCAAAATTTGCTTGTGCTGTACTATACACGAGCAGATTGATGAGATCAGAATTTTTAGTTCTATTAAAAATAACAGTAGAGGTAGAGAAAGCTGTGGGTCAGTCAGACGAATCGTTCGAAAAGTTAGCTGTCCCACTTGCACACAAGTTATTTTTATGACGTCACAAGGCTAGTAAATTATGATTCCGCCCCGGGCGACGATGACCCACGCTACGCCACTGATGATATGCACAACGTAATGCCTTCCACTTGGAAAAGTGTTTTGTATTAAAGTCCGATTAGCGTTTGAAAATAACTTCAACTGTTTCAATTTTCAGATTAAGTCACCTGAGAACATAGCTATTTGTAGAATTGCACACAGATTTGTGTGGCATCTTGAATAACGAATATGTGGAATCATGTTTCCAATTAAGGTTTAATTCAGGAGCAACCTGCATCATCCCAATAATTAAGCTCTCCCAGGCCCGGTCTCATTCATGAGCAGTAGGTTAATCCGTTAATCCTTTACTAACTACGGAACTAGACTATCTTAATAGTTCGTTCACATTCACTGCGCATATTTGTTTAATTAAAAAAATTCATGTTAGTTTGGTTTGTGCCGGAATCGAACTTTTTTCTTCCAGGCTCAATGATAAATACGCAGATCACTGCTCTATAGAGACCGTGATTTATCGGGTGGTGGCACCAGTGAGTTCTTCAGCTTCTCTTTTGTACCTATTATTTGCAAACAGCAATATAAAATGCTTTTGTGTTGTATGATGCATTTCTGAAAAACACATTGAAAGAAGATCCTGGCACTAATGCAGAACAGAATTCAATAATATATTGCTTGAATCGAAGAAGCAAAGAATTTTCTAATATCGATGACACCGGTAGTCTGGTATAACATAAAATATGCAAAGATTGTATGCAACATGAAGTATCAATAGATCAATAACTGTATTCTATGTATGTTGATTTTAATTACCTCAGCTTCATATTATTCATTTAATCCTATTTGATATTTACACTTGATGTTTTTACAAGTTTTTATACATTACATTTTTTTATACTTTTATGTTCTACGCATTTTTATGCTGAATCCTTTTTATACTTAATCCTTCTTATGCTTAATCCTTTTTATACTTTATAATTTTTATAGTAACTCTATATATTTTAATGCTTTTTAATTGTTTCTTTATTTTAAACTTTTATGTTAAGCTTTTGTTTGTTTCTTTTTTCTTTAAATATTTTTATTTTCGTAATCATATTAACATTCCAAATATGATGTTTCTTTAAAAATATACGATAAACCCGCAAATAATTTTCTGAGTTGCCTCTAAAATTACCAAAATTGATTTTTTTATGGCGTATAATTCATAATTTAAAATACAAATAAATAAAATACTTCTCATACGCACTAGATATTTACTAAACCTTTAATTTAAAAAAATATATCATTCAGTTTGAATAGGTATTTTGGCCTCAAATCCAAAATTAAGTTATGTATGAAACAGGCAGCGCAGCCGTTCCTCTTAATGGCGCATGGTAACGGGTAGTTTCCATGCGCCATTTACGCCGTTTTGCATTTTGTACAATTACGTAATTACGTTTTATTCGATACTTCGCAATGGATTGAAGGGTTTCACACAGTATGCAAAACATTACCACTGGTACCATATAAGCTCATCATTAACCGACATGAAAAAAATCGAGTGAATTTGTTTTTTTTTGTTTTTTCAAACGGTTTCAAAATTCATGCTGCTCCGGGTGCCATATGGTTTGGGGTAACTGGACAGTGCCATACATACCAACTTTATAACCCTCTCGCTAACAATTCACGAATATATCAAAGGTTTCATTACCATGAGGCAAAAATGACTTTTACGTATTTCGGACACAGAGCTGAAAAGTTACCACCGAATTTAATTCCTGATGGACCTCGAATATTGGTTCACCGCGTCACGTGTGCATATTAATCATTCCTGGCATTTTACTGGTCTTTTTTACAGGACGGTGCAATTACTGTTAATCTAAAAACTTGGTAGCGCACAAAATTAAATGTATGTGTAGATAGTTCGTTTTGCAGTTTTTTTTTATCTCGTATTCACAAAATACATATTTTAGCAGGATGCATTATTCATCATTTTGGTATTTTACTAAATATAACAGAGGTAAATATTGACACTGATAGCTAGCGGAGACTTTAGTCAATCTAAACCTAAAAAAATGAGCCGGAGGGGAAGCGATGACATATTCAATTCAATGTCATCGTTATTTTTAATAATGCTTTCACTCAACGCTGTGGCAGTACTTATTCACGTACATACCGTAAGATACTTAATGTTAGAATTAGAATTATATAAATAAATAATTTTAATTAATTTATATATTGATTTATTGATTACATTGTGTACGTTTTACACTGAAATCAATAAATATGTAAAAAAATAAAAAATAATAATTAAAATTAAATAAAATAAATAAATAAAAAAAAATGAAAATAAAAAAGATAAAAAAATAAAATTCAATAAAAATAAAATAAAAAATGAGAGATTTCTTAAATTTAAACTGAATATACTCAGTTTCGTAAAATTTATGTAAAATACAATTGTATAAAAAAATAACCTGAATAAAGTATTAAAAAAAAAAAAAAACTGTAAATATTTCTGAACCTCGCACTGGTATCCTCGACCCTGCTTCTCGCTTGCAGAGACGGGCTCCTTACATTCGTTTCCCAGCCCCGTCAGTGTCCTAGTACCGCGGCTTCTGATATTTAATTATTTAAGTAAAAGAGAATGTATTGTATTTAATACATTCAGTATTAACATTCGAGTATTTTTAATACCTCCCTTCACAAGATCATAGAGTAAGACACATATTTACACCTCATTCAATACAATGTCAAAAGGCATCAAGAATTGTATTTGTTTAATTGAGGATGTGGCGAAAATATGTTTGTCCAAGTAAATTAAATCGTGTGTTTTAATGGAGAACCATCCAGTTTTACAAATATTTCCAGAAGAGGGGAAAAAAAACTAAATGTTAATTGGCACAGTGGCTTGAATTCAGTACGCGGTATTAGTGCTTATGAAAAATGATTACAATAAATCATAAATACTAATCTAAATAACAAGTTTCTGTTGACGTATTTAGAAGGTTTAATAAACGTAAAAACGTAAAAAAAAAGTATTGGTGAATTGATGTTTTATATTTAATATTCCCACTTGAAGCATTAAATTTAAAATCCGTGAGTATGGAATAACAGGCGGTTTTTTTTTATAATTTTCCGCTATTTTTACATGAATAACACGGAAATTGTAAAGAAATTGAAAGGAAAGCCCACCGAAGACTCGAAGACATCAAACTGTCCGATAAGCTCTCAGTAGTGATGCGAGAATAAAAGGCAGGTAGCACCGTGAAGTAAAAACCACTTCTGAACTTTGCCCAGAGGTATTAGATCCGGTGTGTACAATTTAAAATTTTATTCTATAAGACTTAACCTTATTGGAACCATCGCATCGGGGTAATATGTACTAGTACATGATCGTTATATGTTTTTGTTTCGGGGGTCACTTTGTACTAGTTTGAAAGATGTTTTTATCGGTAAGATTTACTCTGCTTGAGATAAAACCTTGTAAAACACTTATTTACTACTACTGGTACTGAGAGATTTATCCACAATGTCACACATTAAATAAAGAACATGACAGCGCTTTTTAAGTTTTCATTACTGGGGGTGGAGCGATGAGATTAACTATTTATTCGGAAAATAAATTAAAAGCACTTACGTATAATGTATCCCACGTACAACAAATAAAGACGGATATATCTATTTAAACATGTATACCTTTTTGGTAACCAACCTCTTCTAAGAAATAGAACCAGGTAAGATTGAATTACATAATAAAGCATAACTTTAGGTACCTATTTGTTGTGTTTTAAAATAAGTAATTTTATCGTTACATGGAAATATATCAATATAATGGGCCCATATCAATGACAATATCAACTTAGTTAAGTTTTAAGCATACATTTAAATACGTCACAAAAACAATAAAACAACTTTCTTGTATTTTAACGTATGTATACAGGATGTACCAGAACGTACCCGCCAAATTTTACCAGTGATTCCTGAGCTATGCTTCTTTAGAGTAAAAAATGTATATGACATTTTGTCGTCCGGTATTTTCTATTCTCTATCTAATTATGTACAAAACAGAAACAGAAAAACATATTTACTTGGCAAATCACTTCAGATAAACTCAGTTTTATTAGAAAAATTTAAATTTGAAGAAGATACGATTTTTGAAGAAGATGCGATTTTATCCTTCTTTACTATTATTGATATTAAATTTATTAGAAGATTAGTGGCAAAATAAGTATTTCTAGTTACTTGAAATACGTGTATATTTTTCTTTTCCGGTTTTCAAAATAACCTTAAGAAGCCTACGATTTGTACTTAGATTTAAATACGAAATTGTCAATAGTTATATACATTTTTCAAACATTTAGTTATTGACAAAATCGCGAACTGTGAAAAATTTGTGACTTTTTGTTTGACATTTGCGCACTAGTGCGTGAAATAATTTACATATTCTATACGTCACGTTAGGTAAGTACTAACCGGCTCTGTGCTTGCATTTCTTATATGTCATTATTGGTCACTCAGTCGAGTAACCGCTCATCCCCTCGACCTATCCAAAATCTACTGATTTATGCGAAAAAATATCTCAAAGTCACCGCAAACTAAAATGCCATCTACATTTCTGACTCCAAATAAACCCAGGAAGGTCTGGTTAAAGTTTGTTCGGTACGTGTCCATACACCCTGTATAATTTGAAATGAAGTGTTAACCGATGTGTTTGAATTTGAAAAACGTTCGAAAAACAACTTTCAAATAAAACTTATAGATTGTTTGGTGATCAATCAATCATGGAAACGATTTAGTAATTACTCATTTTCTAATGGCCGAACGTAACTAATTAAATGGAACTTTTGTTTGTCTTATCAGACGTAACACATCAATTTCCTGGTAAATCCACGGGCCACTTCCTATTGGGTTGCCCCACTAAAAGTGATATAAATTATGTACAAAACGGGCAGAAAATGTTTACATACTTTATTAAGTGAATGGAATTGAATGAAGGCAGTTTGAATTCGATTTCTGTTGGCACGCCATGGTAATAATACATTTTTGTTGAATTTATCTATTTCCCGATCATCAAATAAATAACTATTTTGTTTTTCACATATTAAAAGTTTGTCATAAGATTTGTCGTGATAGCACGAGATATATGAATAATACCAATAATATCACTATTCTTCATTTTATGTAGTTGCTTCTCGCACTAATTTTAAGCACAATTCTCGTTCACGTAGATTGCATCCTGTAATGAAACATGTCGTATTAATTGTTTTTGTGTTTAATTCCACAAGGAAGCATATTAGGACCGAATTTGTTCCTGTTGTATTTTAATGACTTATGCAACATTAATTATCAGGGGGAAATTTTTAGCTTTGCTGATGACACTGTCTTACTTTTTGAAGCTGACACTTGGCTAGATGATTTTAACAGAGCTGAAATGGATATTAGAATAGTTAAAAAATGGTTAGATATAAATACGCTCACACTGAACACCGAGAAAACTAAATATGTCGCATCAAGCATAAATATTACAGGTCAACTACATGACGATTTCTCTATTAGAATACATACATGTATGAATCCCAATGAATATTGTCAGTGCCCCTACATTGAGCACACTAATCAGATGAGGTACCCCGGCTTCACCATTGATCCACACCTCAAATGGAATCTTCATACCCAAATCATCGCAAATAAAATAAGAAAAACCATGCACTTTTTCAGAACCATACGAAACTTTCTCGGCTTACAGTACTTGAAAATTGTTTATTTTGCGGTCTGTCAATCTATTATTGAGTATGGTATCATAGCATTGGGAGGTGGTACTTCATCTGCACTAGACCCAATCATAAAGGCACAGAAAACGATTTTAAAAATAATCCTTAAGCTACCTCTAATTACAGATTCTAACTTAATCTTTAATATAATGAGAGTATTTGACTTTCAGCAGATTTACGCTAAAACAATCCTCACTGATCTTTATTCAACAAAACAAAAGTAAATATTATGAAAAAAGACTAAATACTCGTATTACTAGAAATGCCAACAAAGATTTACTTCAAATTCCTGTAATTCATACTACTTTTGGGCAACGGAATTTTAGGTACTTAGCGATAAGAATTTACAACATTCTTCCGGTTAACATAAAAAAAAATCTGATTCACAACAAAATATTCAAACGCAATGTAAAAAATTGGATTAAAAGTAATAGGGCATTTACCGATGCACTCACACAAATTCAAAATTATTGACTCAACGATTTACGTAGCATATCTCAATATAAGTGAATATTCACAGGTATTTTAAAATTATAAAATAATTTTCATAATTACTGCCTCAACACAGGCTAGCCTAGTGAGGCGTGTTATGTGAAACTTCAACTATAACTGTTATTATATTATTTTCTATTTTACTTTATAAACCACTGTACACTTACATTATTATATTATACATGTATTTTAGTTATAGTTAAATTTAAATACAATAAAAATATTAAATAAGCAAATATAAAAATAAGTATAAAATAAGTATAAAAATAAATATAATATAAAATAATAAATACATGCAACTTTTATGTTTATTTTTACGTGATACCACGAAAGAGTCCCAACTGCTCCCAACCGTCTGGAGCCTGTGAGACTATGGCATCCTCAGTTGTGGTATTTTGTGAGGCTGAAGGTATTGAGTTGGGGAAAGAGATGGGGAAAAAGGATGGTGAAAGCCATTTCAAGCAATACTCTGGAACGTGCCACAAATATACTACATTTTATTTTTAATGAACAAATTGTGAAATAACACAACTATATAAAATAAAATTTACTTGCGAACGTCGGGATTTGAACCCGCGAACTCCGGATTCATAGCCAATGATCGTAACCATTCAACGACGTAGACTGTCAAACTATAAGACATCAACTATTAGATGACAACTATTAGATGTCAACTATTAGATAATCAACAATCTTTAACTGACCAGTTAAGTATTGTTGCATAATAAATAATTTATGGTATCTTTACGTTCTTTGTAGATCTATACAGGTATGAAAAGCCCGATTGGCGGCTAAATAAGTAAATATTTACAATTGTATACGAACAGGTAACAACATAAAACAGTATTCCGACATACCAACACTTTAGTTTTCATATACCGATAGAACAGTCTGTTTTTAAGGATGGATCTAAAGAAAAAAATATTTCCTTCTTTTCATTATTGTTTTTTAAGAATAGGTATCGCACATTTCCATCAGCCTCACAAAATACCACAATTGGGTATAATATGGTTTCACTGTCTCCGGGCAGTTGCGAATCTTGCGTCCACATTAAAAAAATATATTGACAGAGATCCATGGTCGATAACTGGGTTAAACAATAAGGTTGAAATAAAGGAGAGATTAAGTGATTTTCATAATTTTGTTAACACCAAAATAATATATTTATTACTGTTCAGAAATAATATTCTGAAAATTATTTCAAATGGTAAAATTAAAAATTATGGCGATCCAATGTAGGGAACTGGCTGAAGAAGTAATACAAATAAAGAAGCTTTGGGGAATTTACGTGGTTTATGTAATTTTCTAATTAAACACCTTAATGTATTAACATTCAGCGAGATATTACGATTTTTTTAACAAAAACCCTTGACTCCGTGCAGAAACGGGCGGATTGCAATATTAGAGCACAGGCGTCAAGTAGGAATGCTCCCCTTGTTCTACCGATATTTTTATGGAAGATGCTCTGAGGAACTAGCATTATTAATCCCATTGGGACTGGTGCATAGTCGGTAAACACGCCAAATGCGCGCCTACATTTGTACACGGTTGATATTTGTCACATGAGAACGAGTAGTAACAGCACGGCTGTGAATAAATTTGCCGGCCTCTTTTTTTCCTCTCTCCTACGACATGGGTCTCTTCTAGACCCATATTCACTCCTTCCTCTCCCCCAAAAAAACCCTCCACATAACATGGCCTCCTGTGTGGAGTTAATGCAAAATAAAATAAAACAAAAATCAAACATAAATCTTCAAAGACACCAGTATTTATAGTACACTTGATAGAACAATATTATTATATGGAAATTAAGTGATTTACGTAATTCGTTAGTACACGCCTAAATTTATTACCTTTCAGCGAAATATTACGAAATAATCTTTATCAATCAATAATAAGTCGCCCACGCCTAAATTATTGGGATTAAAGTACTATAATTAGGTAGCAAACCAAGTGGCTCGGGTCTGTCGAGTAAAGGCATGCCGTGTTTCAGTTAGGGCCCAGAGTTAAACCGATTATTTGGTTTTTCTTACGATTATTAATAGCGTGACCACCGCTAAGCAAAGCCCGACTCTTATTTCCTCCCCACGTAATAATAACGTGGAAGTAAACACATTACTTATTTCCGTCGAAAAAACACCGAGGTTTAGCTCGACGGAATGAAATAAAAACGTTAGGTGGTTATAATAATATTTTGATAATTTTTATAGTGCGTTTTCTGTGAAAAATCACATCAAAGGCGCCACACAGTATACAATGAACGAAAACTTATTTTTTAAACGGTTTTCATTGTGATTACACACAAGAGTCCCAACGAGCTAGTGTAATAATGGCATCCCAAATGGGTTATACCGTGAGGCTGGAGGAAGTAGCGGAGGAGAAGGAGATGAGGAATAATAAGGAGGGGAAGTAAATACCTTGCAATTCAGATTTGGTTAGTGAGAGTGGTAGATACTTTCAGTATCGCCTTGGGGAAAGACCACCATTCATAATCGAAACGTTGATTGAAATTGACAAGACTTGAATAGCCGGGTACTTCCCGACCTTCCTATTTCCCATCTCTTTACCCTCCTCACTACCTTTATCCTCACAGCATACCCCAATTTGGGATGCCATAGATTTACTGGCTCCAAACCGTCGGGAGCAGCTGAGACTCCTGTGTATTACTCACATTTAATAAATAAAAAAGGAAACATGGCTAATACCATTTTAAACAACATTTTAATTGTGAACTAGGGCGCTACTGAATCACCACTTTGGAACGTGCGCTGATACAATATAATTTTCTGTTGTGAATCATTTGTGAATTTAACCATTTAAATCCGCAATCTCTATAACCGGAGTCAGGGATATTAAACACTCGGCCACATGAGTCGTAAACATGACTTGATTCCTAATATCTGAGCTACCGGCAGCTTTTATTTAAAAAAAAATGTTCTTCTTCTCCTTTCATTGACCTAGGATGGCTATCTTCAAAGCGGTCCTCACCCCGCAGACTGCAGCCAAGAATAACTCGGAGGAACTGCACTCGTACCAGTCATGTAAGTATTGAAACTACGTCTTACATCAATCTTCCCCTGAGTTAAAATTTGTGCGATAACATTGGATTTTTCACGCCCCTTCATTTTTTGAAAAGAAAGGATATTTCTTATTTTGGTATATATCACAATTTTATGTTTTTAACAATACAATTTTCTCCTGACAGTCATCGTGGATAGTTCATCAGCTCTACGCGTTTAAGCCATTCTGAATCCCTTTCTGAATATTGTTAAGAGGAACGGCTGCACTGCCTGTTTCACACATAACTTAATTTTAGATTTGAGTCCAAAATACACATCCAAACTGATTTTTTTTTAATCAAAGGTTTAGTAAATATCTAGTACGTATGAGAAGTAATTTATTTAATTTTGTTTTAATTAGGCCATGAAAAAATCATAATTTTGGAGGAAAATTAGAAAATTATTTGGGGGTTTATCGTATTTTTTTTTATTATCGTATTTGTTATACAAATATGATTACATAAATAAAAATATGAAAACAAAAAATTTAAAAAAAAACAACTTTTTTCGGGTCGATATTTTAAATTATGTACGGCAAATTTATGTTCCAAAGTAAATTGGTCATTTTTATTTAATTTAAAGTCCACCATTATGCTTATTTCAATTTTTTTTATACATCATTATATTTTCAAAGTCGACAGGCTAAAACTTTTTTTTTACATCACCGTTAGACCCCAAATAATTGTTAAAGGTGCCACTAAAACCGCAAAAAATTAATAATTCCCCTAATGGCCTATATTTCATAACGTAAATCAAAAATTAATAAATGACTTCTAATCCGTACTAGACACTTTTTGATGAAAAAAAATATCATTATTTTTAGGTGAGTAAATTTTGGCCTCAAATCCAAAATTAAGTTTTTTTATGAAATAGGCCGCGCAGCCGTTCCTCTTAATTGCGGTTATATCGAGAAAGCATCTCTTTTAGATCTCCTTAATAGTAATACTTGGTCTATCGCACATTTGTTGCAGGACAAATTTTCACTGCATTCGGGAAACGAACAATAAATACGTCATAAATTACAATAAGCCGAAGTGGCAAACACAGTGCAATCAAGTATAGACAAATGATAAAAAATAGAACACATTTATCATTTGTCTATACTTGATACTTTTATTTTTTAGTATTCTGTATATCCCTGATGACAAAAGCTTCGCTTTCGAAACATGTTGATATGTCTATATTAATATAGTGGTGATTACAAATTAATTTTTAATTCATTTATTAATAATGATGCCACAAAGTGAATACCAATCTTTTGAAGAAATTTTAAGAATAGACAATTTACAAACAAAAATAAAAAATAAACGTAAGTGATGAAAGTAGGTAAGTAATTAATTAAAAATATAAAAATAATTGTAATAATGATATTAATAATAAACATTATTATTACTACTATTTTTTTATTCATATTATTCTAAATATAGGTAATAGTGTTAAAATGTTTTTTAAGAGATGGATACTCAATTTTTTTTTTATATTTAATTAACTTTAACATTTTTAATTAATTATTTTAATTATTTTTATCGAGTATTATTAAATTTCCATGCTTTGTACGGGTGCTTCATAAAGGTGATCCTAACCTTCCTCAGTTTCTCTTTTCATTATTCAACTTATTTCCGCCTCACAACCTACTCGATTGGAGATGCCAAACAGGACAGTAGTAGTAATGTGACATAAAATGGTAATCAATGTTCGTTACACCAGACGCAAAGCCATTCTGTATATTCCAATAAATAACACAATCAACAACACCCAGACTGACGGCGCCTACAGAAAATACAGAAAAGCCCACCGGTCTATGACGTCCCGACGCCTCGATGTGAAATGGAATGATGATTGAATACAATTACTATTTACTTGCTATTACAACATTACATAATACCTTACACCTGTTTACAACTCACAAAAAACTCTTTTTTTATGGCACCTCAAAAAAGTTTCCCTGTATTGTATAAAGGTACAACCCGAGGAATTATCCATGGTGACCCTGCCATAATGTAACCCGTTGTGAGGCGAGTTATGGAAAGAGCTGTAAAAAGGGATCTTTTGATGCTAGTCGTGAAGAAGGCCGGACAAAATGAGAGAAGGTTTTATTTTTTTGTAAGTGAAGTAAATTCATTGTTTATAATAAACTTGATGGCAATGTAAATAAAAAAACACACATTTCACACTATACGAGACAAATTTCTTTTAAACCACTCCTTTAGTATTTATGGCAAGATTAACATTTTAATTATTAGTATTTTCATCCAATGTCATTCTTTGCTTCAATCTTTTTAATTATTGGGGTTGCACTATTATGTAGATATCAGTTCTTGTCGCAGTGCAACAAACGCTTCCGAAAAAAGACAATTTCTCAAATATAAGTAATTTCACCTTTCTGTGTTTTAAAATGTCAAAGTTAGAAATAACATCAACTGCCTAATTCATTCTTCTTTTCTAACAAAATTCTCAGTATATAACAGCCCCTATTAACTTACTATAGAAAGATTCAAGTTTCGTTAAAACATGACTGTATTAATCATCAAATATATATAAATGTGTTAACAACGATATTATTTTCATTTAACGAGTTATCAATCACCCATCTGCGTGAAGGTATTCGTGAATCCATCCATAAAGTACAAGATTTATAACCTTGGGCCAAATCAAGGACTTCCTGTCGCAGACATTGGTCCTTCGAGTCGGATAAGCTTATGGGGATATTTCGGAATAATAGAAGAGAATGTATGAGACGATGTATGAATATGAATGAAGCAAGAAGTGTATGCCAAGATCGAGTTGTTTGGCAGTCAGTCCTCTCTGCCTACCCCTTCGGAGTAACGGCGTGATGGTTAGACGTTTAAAATATTTACATATTATATTTTTGGCATATTCCAGAATAGTGGGTATCGAAAAGTATCTAGTTAGTTAAAATTTTTATCAACCGATTTCGGAAGTACTCTTCCATCTTCAGGACAATATTGATACTATACTGTCAGTTGCTAATTTTAGTCTTGATAGTTTACCCTCCACATCTGCTAAAAACTGACTGTTATTTTCATTTTTAAAGTAGGATCTATGTGATCTGTATATACATATAGTAAGATTTCATAATTCTTTTGTAAATATTAAACTATATGTAGGAGTCATAAATAAATGTAATAGGAAAGACATTGGCAAGGCCAACTGTGAAATAAAATAAATTATACATCACCTGAAAGAGACGATATGTGTTAGTTACTCCTGAAAGAACACTTCTGTACCATACATTGATTGAAGTTTATTTATAATTTCTTCAACGATTGGTATTCACTTTGTGGCGTCATTATTAATAAATTAATTTAAAAATATACTTAGTATTCACCACATTATAAATATACATTGATATCTACATGTTTCGAAAGCGATGCTTTCATCATCATGAATATACTCGTATGAATACATATATTCATGATGAATTAATAATAAATATATTATTAGAATACGTAATTAAATCTTTTGATATATACCCTTCGTTACATAAGGGTAAATACTTCGATATCCCTAGTGCAGCACAAATATTGCTTGAAATCGGTTTAGTTATATTTGATAGTTGATAGATCTACTTCTGCGTAGCGTCGTCAATTTCATTTGCGATTTTCTAGGAAACAAAATAATTTTAATAATAAATTAATTAAAAATATGCTTTCTCTTCACCACCTTATTAATATACACATATATCTACATGTTTCGAAAGCGACGCTTTCTTCATCAGGAATATATTTAATATTTTTAATAACTTTTAAATATAATTTCACTTTTTGAAATATAATCTATGCAGTGGGTACCAACATTAAAAAAAATATGTAAAGGCTAGTTTTAAACGTTCTAATATATGTATTATATTTATGCTCCGTCCAATAAAACCTTTTTGTTTATTGCCTTAATGGTGTGTATATTTCAAGAATTTCGTAAAAATCGATAAATTTTAAAAGCACGTAAAAATTCGTGTTCACAACAAACTGCAATTAAAAATATTTATGCTGATCATAGATTGTACAGAAAAACATACTCTTGTACATATTGAACAACATGTTCATAACGATTTTTTTTTAATTTGTTCATTACACAAAGAAAATAAGAAATCAAAGTTTAAAAAAAATAAATTATTGTAATTTCCGCACAACTCCCGACTGGTGTTCGGACTGCTACCAACTGTGAGGAGCCAGTGGCATCCCCGATTGGGGTATTTTATGAGGCTGGCGAGAGTTAGGAAGGGGGAGAGATGTGTAAGAGGGAGAATGCCAAGCACCAGGCTATTCAGATCTGCTAACCAAACACGGCTACAGCCATTTCAGGCAATGTTTCAAGAATGAAAGATTTACTTTCACCAAGGCGATACTTAGAATATCTACAACTCTGAAACTTAGTTAAAGACCTCTAGATTCGTAGTTGAGGACCTTACCCCTCGTTCGTGGAGGCTCTCAAAAACGCACGTAAAATACTGCAATAATAAGGATTATAACTACGGATAATAAAATAAAAATCTCGTTAACGTTGCATGTATTGAGAAACATCTTTGTATTGATATTGATTGATTCAGTCATTACAACCATAACACACGGAAGAAAAATTGAAAAAAAAATAGCAAAACCATAAAAAAAAATTTTTATTTAAAAATACATATTTTCAAAGCGCATCTCAGTTATAGTTTCATCTATCTAAGTGATTATTCTCTTTAGAATTTTCAAAGGAAAATTTCCACTGCGGCCTCAGGAACATTCTTCTGATGAAAGCTTTAGATAAATACTTCTTTAAAGTGACATCTTTGAGCTTTAAGCTCGGCAGTCCAAAATGTTCGACTCTGGAAGTGTGCGATAACTTTAATGTTGATTTACTTCCATTAAATCGGTATTTGCGTGACTTAAGAGAGTTGCTTTTTCTTATTACCGACGCAAATAATAATTGGAAGTGGAATAATAATTTAGGAAAACAATTTCTGACCGTACGTGATGGAGTTGGCTCAGAAACTTTGTGATTTTCGAGGCAATTGTTCTTCGAATAGATTTTGTTTTGAGACGTGGAAATCTTGAATTTTTGCGTTTGTGTTAATCATTGGTAAATATTCATTAAGTTTATGGTTTATTGCATAATCTTCCATTTAGCTAGGTCGTATACAAACTTCCCTTATGTTTTCTTCATCCTTAATGTTTGGGTATTTTTTTTTATATTCTCCAAGACTTACATAAGCGCTAGGATCTCATGAATCAACCTATCACAGCTAATGAAGCTTTCACAGATAGCCCGTTTCTTCAATACTAATATCATGTGAATCCAGTGACCACTGTAATTGCATAGTTCCGATATATGCACGCTATTGGCATTGAATAATTCAAGGCTGCAGTTGGAAATTACATATGAAATTTAAATGCATGATAAAAGCTCACCTCAGTTACATCATTGTATTTTGTGTTTTTTTTTGTAATTTTGATGTGAAGCATATTTTTACCAAGACCTAGATTTTGGTTCGAAAAACAGGACTTTAAAAATGAAAACAAATAGATTACAGAAGGGAAGCGAAATGTTAATGAAAATGGTACATTTTTTTTCAATGATTTTCTGTTAATCAATTAATAAGATCTAATCATCCTTATAAGGCGGTTAGATTATTGAGCGAAAAAGAGAAATTTTAATGAAACTAGCAATCTAGCAAAGGGATTATTTGGATATTGGAGTGAAATTTAAGTAGGGCTATATTATACATAGGCGTGCGCGAAGAATAATTAGTTTGTTATCCTGTGTAAGAATGATGTGCCATCACAAAGTAATTGCGTTTTTAATATTAAATGTGTATAAATGAGGAGGAATGAAAATTAATAAAACAGTACAAAAATATTTATGCGGCAATATTTTGAAGTTACCGCATTTAAGATGAATGCCAAGATTTTGATTTATGTATTATAGGTTTCGATACTGTGATCATTCCCTGAACTTTATTGGTTTGTATTGGCACAGGAGTTGGCAAACTGATCGGAAGTTTCTCAAACCGCTTCCTTGAGTCGGTCTTCCAGTGCTGCTGTATCATCTAATTTATGGATGCCTAATCCATCACGACTGCTGAATAATTCCATCGTTTTGATACTTGGCCGAACGTACAACTGAACCTAAGCAACTAAGTACTTAAGTAAGTACTGCTTACACCTCCCATGGAGTTATGAATCCTGGTAGAGCATTTGTAACTATATTAGTGTCTGAAATCTCTGGGAAGAGAACTTAAACGTAGACTTTGTTATTTAAATATTATGTTCATAGGTACTCCAATAATACAATTCCTTAAGTACACTGAGTTGGAAATTACTATTATCTACCCTTATAAATGTGGTACTTGTGTATACATCGCTTATTTTCACTTGTTGGTAATTTTTGTTTATGTTTGTAATTTGTTTATTCTTACGTTATGTTTTCCTATTTTTATTATGTGTCTATTCTTGTCATTATTTCTCAGTATACTGTGTATCCTGATGAGAGAAGCTTCACTTCCGACACATGTTGATATTTATATATTAAATAGAGGTTTAAACAAAAAATATTTCTAATTCATTTTATTTAAAATGACACACCGTAATTTTACATTTATTGAAGAAAATATTTCATTGTTTCTTCGACCATAATATCGATATATTTATATTTTATGTCAGAACTTCAGTTTAAGCTAACTTATAACTAAACTAAAATTTAACTTAACTAAACTAAAGTTTAACTTAACTAAATGAAAAATGGGCTGAAAACCATGGGTTTTTCTCGTGGTACGGTATCTTACCGAGTCTTGAAAACCAAGAAATCATCCTTTTGTAAACTTTTATAACAACATTTATTTATAATTGTGCTGCATCCCCACTATGATTCAAGATTGGCTGATTGTCTTAGTTAGAATGTGCATAAACTTGTACGGAACGTATAAATCTTCCCATGACTCGCGGTCAAAAATGATGTTTCCTGCTTATGCAAACTTGCAAATTTCAGCTTCATACTTAATATATTAGAGCCAATCATAATTTCTAGCAACCTTCTCAAAGCTTTCATGATTGGTGTCAAAATTGCCGTATCCTCAACGTAAGCAATGTTGTTTATGCAAGTACACAGTCCTTGTGCCGTCCTACGTTTTCCGCAAATACGAGATTTTATTCGTCGTTCATGTAAACATTGAATAGAATCGGCTACAAGCTCCGCCTTGCCTGGCCCCTCTCTCGTGCTCCCTGGTGTCTAGATTTTATATTTTTAGGTTGCTTTGTTCTCTTGTTGATGATACCAGTCTGACAGAATTTTGAAAATAGAGACTGGCGAAATTCTACCATATTTTTTTGCGCTGTACGCAAATAACATAGTAATATTGCGATAACTCTAGTTCTGCATCATAAATTAACACAATAATATCACAAAATAAACATGCGGGGTATGCAGAATTCAGAAAATATTTACAATCCGTTGTTGATGTATTTTATGCATGAGAATCGATAAATAAACTTGCCTCGTGTGGGTTATTTTGGGTAGGTAGAATTAGTCTAAATGAAAATATGTAATAGGTAATGTTTATTTCTTTTTTACCTGAAATCTAGATAGTTTAAAAAAACGTCTCTCATCTTGTCTTGTCATACACTTTCAAAAACAGTTTTTACTTACTTTAATGTATTTGAAATATGATGTAACTGTTTTTTTTATCGAAGGAAGCAATCACTTTTTGGCTTGACGTTATAATTTAAATAAAAAATGTTTTTGTTTTAAGTCACATTATTTTATTTTTATATATTTCTGCATTCGACCGGTTTCGGTAGAACTCAACCTTCTTCAGGAATGTTGCCGTTATATAAATAAAATAAAGTGGCTTAAAACAAAAAAAAATGTATTTTTTACTCCAATGTGTGATTTCTGCACAATGAATATAATATTTTTTTTTTTAAATATTTAATGTTTGAAAAATATGTTTGACGTTTAAATACCCAATATTACAGGCAAATATAAATAATTGCGTTTTCACGTTTACAAAACAGTTTAAATTAACTCAATAACAGCCCCTCGTGATATAAATACAAAAATAAATAAGTAATTTGGAAGATGTAGCTTCCTGAGAAATGAAAGGTATCGCACAGCGTAATGTTTGTACGTCACTTTGTTTGCAGATACAAGCAGTTGATAGTATAATATATAATTCTGACAGTAATTTTTTTTATTTTTTTATTAAAGGAAGTAACGAACTATGCAACTTTCCGTTTCCCTGCAGACAACTCTGTCTTCGCGCACACTCCTTGCTTCATTCGACTTCATACATCGTTTCACACATACTGCTCTGTTATTCTGACTTTTTACATGACCCAACTAAAGCATTTGTTTCACTTGATCATGGCGGTACTTCCTCGATCTTCCTCGACTGTTGCTGCCATTTATTTCCGCTTCATGTATTCTCCTTAAACCCCTTTCTTCGCTGATCCCCCCTACATTACCAAACAATCTTAACGTCCCTTTCTACAAACAACTGCATTTATAAAATCTATGGATAAAGTCGAAACAATATGTTCAGAAATGAAAACTTGAAGACAAAACTTAAACTTTAGGGCGAACAATTTACGCCCGCACTGTGCGAGCGGGTTCTCTGCAGAGCGTCGGACCATCCCAGGTGAATTGAAGGCTGATTTCCTAAACTTCGAAAACAAAAATTCCGAACGGAATTATTAAACTACCAAAAGCTGAATTCCCGAATATGAAAACCAATTTTGACAACCTCAACAACCGATTTGTTACCTTAGATATTAGCCAAACACAAAATTTAATAAATTTCTAAATAACTTATTGAAGCTTATAAACCTCGTTGTAATATGTTTTCAATCATTGATGAAAATATTAACTCTCAAAATGACACATAAAACCTCTCAAACTCTCAAAATGACACATGATAAAAAAATAATAATAATATAAATAATAAATAACAAATAATAAATGAAAAATAAAAAATAAAAAATAAAAAATAAAAAATAAAAAATAAAAAATAAAAAATAAAAAATAAAAAATAAAAAATTAAAAATTAAAAATTAAAAATTAAAAATTAAAATTAAAATTAAAATTAAAATTAAAATTAAAAATTAAAAATTAAAAATTAAAATAAAAAATAAAAAATAAAAAAAAAAAATAAAAAATAAAAAAATAAAAAAAATAAATAAAATTAAAAAATAAAAAATAAAAAATAAAAAATAAAAAATAAAAAATAAAAAATAAAAAATAAAAAATAAAAAAATTAAAAAAAATAAATAAAAAATATGATAAAGATGACATAAATTGAACTGGTCTCATTAGCTACGTTGGTTAAGCGGTTATAATAATAATAATAAATGGATTATTTCTATAGCGCCGTTTTCGTGAGAAAATCACCTCAAGGGCGCTTTACAACATAATTTGCCCAACATAAGGTTGCCCCGGATAGGCTGAGTTCGAGTCCCAGATGCGACTGAAATCTTTTTATTTTCTGTCGTTTTTTTCCGTTTTCACGTTTCATTTAGGTTAAGTTAATATAATTTTCTACAATGATTTAAAATATTATTTATATAAATTTGAGTAAAAAGAAAAACATACATACTTTACTTATATAATTTAAATAACTTACGATTGTGAGATAATGGATATGGTCGGCTGCGGGAAGACGTTTTCGGCAAAGCAGACCAGCTTTACAGAATCCGCATCTTTCTTCTCTTGTCTCAGCTGGAAATTCTTCCCCGGCGCTGTAAAGATAGAATTGTATTTAGATCAGACTTGGAGAGGGTTTATACTCATAATGTTTACTCAATAGTAACCACATCTGCCTGTGATGTTTGCGATGAAAATAGCTTTAAAATAATTGGACCTTTAACAATTATAAAATCGTTATTTTGAGGAGGCCGCCAGATTTTAAATGGTTTGTAAGGTACTAAACATAAATCCTATGATTTCTATTTATATATTGAGTCTACCTAATTATATAATTTGTTTTACTCGGAATTGAGTTAACAAAAATATTTTTTCTACATTATTAATAGATTGTAGATATTATATTATTACGAGTTCAGCATATACTAATATTATTTCTGTGTGGTAACAAGTTACCGGTAACTATTATGGTGAACGGATAATTCAACACACGTATGAATCGGCCCATTTTATAAAAGTGATTATTTTTAAAAAAAGATTAATTAGGTTAGGTTAGATTAAGTTTTCCAGCTTGTTCATACTTTTAATGATCACTTTTAAAAAGTGTGTTGAATTGTCAAGGAACCAACTACGGTAGACCTGTTCTATCTAATAGTTTTACGCCGTGGCGTTTCTTTCAGAACCAACGATCAGTCAGTGGCTGAGTTGGTATCGCATGGTAAGTTCAATTTCTTGGCCAGCTCACCCTCATGACGCAAGCAACATCTTCAGCTAAGTGTGATGGTAGCAGGAGATTTTCAAATATTGTCTTGTTATTCGTAACCTGGGAAACTTCATTTTTTAAGTCGTATTTGAAGATACTGTGTGGAATTAAGGAAAAGGAATCTCGTTATGTAAACACCGGGAGGTCATTTCACAACCAAGCTTTAAACCACAAGAATAAGTCGTAGAAAATATCCATTTTCATATTATATTTCAAATAATTTTCATATTATTCTATTATTGCGGTACTATTTGTAGGATTATTTTTATTTATTGTTGTATTATATAATATTGTTGAACCATACTCCTCCTGACAAGC
Source organism: Halesus radiatus (assembly GCA_022606495.2). Lineage (NCBI taxonomy): Eukaryota > Metazoa > Arthropoda > Insecta > Trichoptera > Limnephilidae > Halesus > Halesus radiatus. The sequence continues at coordinate 239,646 of JAHDVE020005135.1, read as the reverse complement.
TACTTGCAGTGGCTTAGTGTCTACAAATTCCCAATGCATGAAAATAATATTATACAATATAAAATAAATAAAAAGAACTGAAAATATCATGTAAGATAATAATAAAAAAAAATATTCATCAACATATAATTTTACATATTTTCTTATAACATATTATATATTTTTAATTTATTTTTTATAACTTCTTGAAGTTTGTAAACCTCATTGTAATATTTTAATTATTGAAGAAGATAATATTAACACATCCCAAATGAACTACGAAACCGAAAAAACAACAGAAATTAAAAAGATTTCAGTCGCATCTGGGACGCATCATAAGGATAGCAGCCAATAATGGGATTTATAAAAATGGAGGATAATATTAACAAATCTTGAACATCAAGTATGATATCGGTGTAAATGGTGTAAATTGAACTGGTCTTATTAGCTAAGTTGGTTAAGCGGTTACCCCAGATAGGTAGAGGTCCTGGGTTCGTGTCCCAGATGCGACTGAAATCTTTTTAATTTCTGTTGTTTTTTCGTTTTCGTGGTTCATTTGGGATGTGTTAATATTATCTTCTTCAATGATTTATATATTTTTAGTAATTGACAAAACGGTCCCTGCTCAGATATACATTCCAGAGCCCAGAGTGCAACTGGTTTTCAGCAGTGCCTATAGAAATTAGATGAAGTTAAAGTTACATAAAATCTTTACACTTAAATATATTTCTTTAAATAAATAAAAAAGTTTTGAATCTAGTAATGTACATCATTGAAAATAATATTAACAACTCTCAAAAAAAAACCGACATGTCACAGAAAATAAAAAGGTAACGGTAGCAGCTGAGACTCAAACCCAGGACCTCATGGTCTATCCGGGACCTTGGGTCTAATCCACTGAGCTACAGCTACCCCAATCCGTCCCGTCATTTTTGTCGGAATCATACTTCGATTTCTAAGAACTGTAAATATCGTCTTCAAATAATGGGCCCCGGATGTGAACCTAGGTTCGAGAACCAGATGTTACCGTTATCTTTTTTTGTGTCTTTTTGTTTTCATGTTTCATTTTGAGAGTTGTTAATATTATCTCCAATGATTAAAAATATATTACAGTGAGGCTTATAATCTCAAGTTATTCAAAAAAAAAAATAAAAAAAAATAAAAAAAAGTTATTATAAAATCAATTTCATTATTTATTAGTACAGTACATGGTAATTCGTCTTTATAATACGGCAAACTTAATGTTGTATTGGTACTTATTTAACCATTTTAACTATAAATGAAATTGGTGGCCTGAAAGATCATTACTCAAAGTTATCATTATTATTGCTGAAGAAAAAGATTTAAAAAAAAACTAATTGTGTCTTTACCCTCTAAAACAAATTGAAGGTTCCCTTTAATCATTTAACCATTGACCATTCAAGTTTTACATTTATACTAAAAGGACGGTAACAAATCATTATTTCGGTAAAGCAATCACAGATTAAATTAATTTCCTTTAGCGCATATCTAGCGAACGATCCTAGTTAACAAAAACAACAACCAACTTCAAAATGCTACGAAAACTAATTATGTCTTGGATAAATAACAGATCTATATTAATACTGGTATAATAATATTATATGTATAAGTGTATCAACTTACTAAATACCAGCGTAGTTTTGTATTTCATAATCATTCATGCTAGCAAAATAGGTATCTTCAGATAAATAGCATAATTTCATTTAAACATTGTGCATTCAAGATTTGCATTTGAAAACCAAAAATATATAATCAATAAAAACAACAACCAAATTCAAATTCAATGTACAATAAAGTTATGTTTATTTTGATAATCTAATCCTTACGCATGTCTTTTTATCTTCTACTTTTTATTATGCTTTTTCCAATTTTCAGCATGTTTATGTACTAAATTCTTATGTTTAAACTAGACTTCATACAAAATAACTATACTCCATTGGTCACCATGAAACAGGCAGCCGCCTAATATGATGATTTAATGTATCTTCTCTATGTAAATGTCATAATTAAATATCATGTATTTTATAAAGAAAAATAAATAAATATAATATAGTATAAGTTGGGTTGGACAACGATGGACGAATGAAGAAAGAAATGTAATGAAAATATATGATGCGACAATGGGAGCTTTTGTAATCTGAATAGTAACAGCAAAGCGACCGCACGGCATGGCATGACAGCATAACAGGGAAGCAAAATGTTTGATGATGCTTTTAAAATACCGTCCACGGCAACAGCATGCCGTGGAGGAAAACGGCAGACCGTGCCTTTGCCGTTGGACTCCTAGCTCCCCGTAAAGCCGTGGCGACAATTTTAAGAGTGTGGGGTATATTTACAAGGATAATTTGATGTTTGACTAAGTCCATTCCAGAAGCGTCTCTTGCGCACTGATGGCATGTGTTGCTTTTTTATGAGATGCGAATACTGCACAAATGCCGTTTACGACAATGGCGTTAATTGCATAATCGATTGACGGCACGGTATCTCGTGTACGCCCACGATACGCCATGACGTACCATTGCCGCGTCGTCGTCAAGCCGTGCGTTCAAAAGTTAAAAAGCGCCCAATGGATGGTAGAAGAATTAAGGACGCCCAAGGATGATGTGTCACAAGTTAATTTGATTTAATGGATCTGGCCACTTACTTAAGACGGGTCTTGTCAAAAGTCAGAATAACATAAGATTTTGTAAGAAGTGATGAAGGAATATAATTAATGGAAGGGCTGTGTGCCAAGACAGAGTTGTGTGGCGGTCCATCCTCTCTGCCTACCCCTGCGATGAAACGTGATGGTTATTCACTTAGTATAAAGTCTACTCACTAAGTAGCAGCTAGTTTTGGATTACATGATCATTAATGCTGGCAAAACATCTTCGGATAAATGTCATTGATGTACAAAGCAAATACAAAATCTAAACATATCCTATTTTTTTAGTAAATAAAAAGGCATAGTTTTAGGTTACATAATCGGTAATTTGGACAAAATATTGTTAGATAAATGCATCATACAACATACACATATTATACAGGGTGTCCAGTAAGTAGCGAAAAACCTTTCATCTGGGGATGGGGGAACCCAAGGTCATGTTTAGTGAAAGTCCCATGGTTTTCGAGTTAAGTAGAATTTTTTTTTTAATTTTATAAAATTGACATCCTTGCTCTCGTCGGTGCTATGGTTAAAAATGAAGGAATTTTCTCAGTCTGTTTTTTTTTTAAATAATATTCTTGAATAGTAGTGCAACCAGAAGTAGTTTTTTGAATTATAATTGTAATTTTTTTTTTTACAAAATCTTAAGCTTAAAATTTGTGCAACTCGAATACTTGTACTAAATATGATATTTCAATTTCGGAACGGCCTTGGGGTCCCCCATCCAGCACACATAGTTAAAAAGTTATCCACTACTTACCACACACCATGTATCCGAGTAGTTGATAAAAACAACAAGCAAATACAAACTCCAATCAAAACTAATTATTTTGGATGACTAACAGATGTGTATTAATATAATGTAGTATAAGATGAACTTACTAAAGACCAGCATAGTTTTGGATTTGTCATCCTCGTCGTCAAACGTTGAGACGACGCAGGAGTAATTTCCTGACATGTCAGCGCCAGGCTTCAGTATCTTCAGCGCCCTGTGCGACTGGAGGGGATCCTCTGAAACAATAAGAAGCCTTCCATCATCCACTGTCTGCCGCTTCCGCTTCCGCCGCCCAAACAAACTTCTATCCAACAATGGCCGGAAACACTGAATGGATAGTTCCTAGAAGTGCGATCTATACCAGTTTTTTTTAAATATCAATATCGCACAAGAGTCCCAACTGCTCGGATTCAATAGATTCGTTTTCAAATCAATAATAATATGTTCTTATATACGTGGTGTCCAGAAACTCGTGGTACAAGCGGGAAACTGGTGAAATTTCATCCAATTTGGAATCGATTTGGTACAACCTTTTACGATTTGAGCTTTCGTTTTTGAGTAATTCGACTCCTAAGTTAGAATTTTTGGGTTATATTTGATAAAATCATCCGCTACGGGTTCACTAACTGCTGCTTTCTGTCTTTTAAAATGGGTTGAAGCGTAGATCCGGCTCAATTTTTTTTTATCCCTTTAGGTTCCGAAAAAATAGAAAAAATCGTTATAAAAAATCAAATTGTTCGGTTAAAAAAAAATTAGTTCTCTATGTGAGTTCAATTTATCAGTTTCCCACCTACACTATTAGTTTCAGAACACCGTGTGTATATAAATGATCAAGTCAATGACATTTACTTCTATGATATTGCAATTTTTTTTGTTGTTGTGTAAATCTATATATTTTTTTTTTATGTCAAAACACCATGAGAGTACGAATTACTCGAAACCAGTGAGACTCTGGCATCTGTCTCGGACGTGCTAGCTTAATGACCCATTATTTGTAGATATTCAGCGATAGTAAGCGAGTCGATCTGAGGAAAATGTTGCGAGGTCTGACTCACAGCTAGAAATGTATGAAAATATATTTACAATCAATGTATGCAAAATGTCTATTATAGAGTTTGTGGGAAGTGTTCCCACAAGCTGCTTGAAATGTAATGACTAAATAAAAATGTTAGATTTAAAACATTTAAAAAATGTAAGTCTTGTAATGTTGTGGGCCTGTCGGATGTAGGATAGGGGTAGGGGTAGGAGTTGAGATAAGGGTATGGATAGGAGTAGAAGTAGGGTTAGGGTTAGGAATAGGGGTAGGGGTAGGGGTAGGGTAGGGGTAGGGGTAGGGGTAGGGGTAGAGGTAGAGGTAACATATCACAACCTCAAAACTTTCCTCCAAAACCATTCATAACCACGGGTACTGCTTATTAATTAATAAATAATAATTTTACATAAATGTGAAATAACGCATTTAAAAAAACAAATTATTTATGAACAACGAATTCGAACCCCCGACATCTGGATTGCGGTCAGTCACAGAGGTCGTCAAGCTTATTAATATAGTGTATACCTATCGACTGTAGGTCTCAGACAGTCCAATATATTCGATTTTCGGTTTAATACTTTAATTTGGGAGGCGGACATGGTTCTGACGCTTCTGACACAAGATCTCACCACACTTCGTTCCAATACGTCCACCAAAATGTACGTGTAAAGGAAGCGAACTGCAGGCTGAATGCCCAGATCTCCCGTCAATCCGACGCGTAGGTTTTTCTCAGCAATCGGCGTGCTACGCCTTTACACGTAAGCGTTTGAATGCGCGCCGCGCATTTTTTTTAATGTTTATGGCTTTTCACTGACTGCTGATAGAAAATCAAAAGTACTGTACGACGCATCAGGCCACACTTCGCTCCGATCTGAAAATCCCTTGACATGTACACTTCCCCTCGGAGATCAGTCGATCAACGTGTAATGACTTTTTTAACCAAAATAACGCAACATTTCCTCCGGCAGGCCGATCTGACGTACCGGGGGGCAGATCGATGGGTGCTTTGGAGCGAATATCGAGAAACGTAGGAGGAAACGTACATGTGCGAGACGCTATTGGATAACCAACATCTCTGCCTCAGGTCACTGAAAGTGGTTCGTTACGGTAGGTGACTTAGCAGGGGTGCCCAGGTTCATTGGGTGAGGTTTGTCCAGGTCTAGGCGGCAGATACGTCTACCCACTAACTGTGTGGTGGGCCGGATCAGGATAGACTGGTTGAGGGAGACCCCTTGACCTCTCCAGCTGGACTCTCTCGACCCGTCGCCTTGCACCGCAGTGGGAGGGGTGGATTAATACGTCCGTCACTCCGACACGCCGACCCAAAATTTCCTACACACTCCTAATACCTTTTTCGTGCCCAAAACTTCCTCTCCTTCCATTCCGTAATAAGACCCTCCCTACAGCATCCCCAAAGATGGCATAGGTCGTGAAGGAAATAACTCTCCTCGTGGCTTCCTGTGTGGAGTATTAACTCTAGATAAGAAATATGAGAAAGAAATTATTTCTAAATGATCCATCAATTTCACTAGAAGTGAAAAAATAAATTATGTCGGGCACACAGACACGCCCGTAAAACCCTTCTATCAGCTCATCTATTCAGTGGCCGGAAACTAGTTGGGACCCGATCACTGCGCATTGGAGCTGCGCAGATAAACAGATATTGGACGATTGATACGGGCTTATTTATAGTATTTGAATCTCATCTAAAAACACCATCAAATATAAATATTAATATTTTATGTAGTGAACACCTTTAAAATATTAATTTATTCATCGACGTAGCAATAAAAATTAGTAGATTCCATTGTTCAATGAAAACAATACGATTTTTATTGATACTCTTAGTGTGATGGTGATTAGTACGTGAGCGGAAATATTCCTTTATTTCTCACTAGCAGTGGCGTGTAATCCATAGAGACTGAAAAGCTGTTTCTACCCTAAGAAAGAAGAACTGTAAAAGAAAATTATGGAAAAATTAAAAATATATGACTTCATTTTTTCTATGAATTTGATAAGGAACTTGTACGCTCATTTTTTTTTTTAATAAAATTTGAAGTAAATCAAGTTTAATAAAGTTATTATTGAGTTCTGCGAGCATTTCTTTTTTTTTAAATTGTTACAGCGGTTTGGCGTTCAAAGTCAAATTTACATGTGTGATTTACATGTGTGATTTTATTTACTCCCACATAATTTTAATTTAGACAGTGTTTAAAATGATTTATTGCTGGTAAATCCGATTTACTTTGAAGATAATTGTAGTAATTAAAAATTGTTGGTTCTGTATTTATTTTTAAAAAAATAATTGGACCTCCCAGTTAAACCCAATAACTTTTAATAACTCATTTATTTAGTAGGCCATAACAATCAGGGGAAGATGATAATAAAATAACAATTTTCAAATATTCAATGCATAATTCTCACTCGAACTTAAACAACTATGCACAGCCTACTATGGTAGTAGAGCAATGCACGCCACTGCTTACTAGTATATCTTACTCGATTTCGCTGGAGATTTCAACTATCTTTTTTCAAGACCTTCTTAAGTACTGAACATTTATATATTAGAAAACAAACTGTATAAGATGTACTATCTTATTTTTGACAACTGAAAACTTATGGAAATCACATTTCAAGCTCAAAACATGTTCGTTGAACTATACATTTGGTGTATATGGCGGTATCTACTGAGAGTACTAGAGTGGTATATACTTTCAGTTTCGCCCTGGTGAAAGACTACCATTCAGGATCGAAACGTTGCCTGAAACGGCTTTAGTCGTATTTGGGAAGCAGGTCTGATATAGCCAAGTACTAACGTAACCCTCATTTTCCTCTTTCTCGTCACCTTTCCTTCCGAATTCTCTGAAACCTCACAAAATACCCGATTTCGGATGCCATAATCCCACTGACTCCGTAAAGTTGGGATTCTAGTGCAGTATTCACATAAAAAAAAATATGTTTTCAAAAATCTATGCAAATTTCAGGATACCCGCCGTTATACAGTTTTTCCTACTTCAGACAGCAGGGCAAATGGGTATTCTGTTTTATAGTTGGGGATTCATTGCAGGAGCGTTTTTAACAATTTAGTGTTACGATTTCGACTTTCAGAGTTCAAAGCGAAGTAACTTCTACGTCTTTTAAACTGAACTACATAAATTCGTCCCCTCGGCAATATCGAAACTAGTTTTTGGATCTACTACAAAACATTTGTAATTTTTTTTTACAAATATGTATCTATTTTATTTTTCATACTCTGTAAAACTTTTTTTTTATTGTTAATGTATTTCTTTAGTAATAATATTTTGAAAATTATAACTTTTAACACAACATATACACGTAAACATGCTTCCCTTATGAAAGATCTTAAAGATTTTAAAGTTCATATACCAATAAACATTTTCAAAATCTTTAATTTTATAATTATGAATAGTAAACCCCGTTTTGGTAGTTTTTTTTCTCTTTATTTACATCCAAAACATGCTAATTTACTATTATAGTTTGTCATAAGGTACGATAACCGGATTATTTAAAATACATATTAATCGGTACACCTTTTAAAAATGATATAAAATCAGTAAAAGTACGACAAACAAAAACTCTCCTGAAAACCTAATCTAAATAGTAGTTTTTTTGTTTAATTGTATTTACATTGGAAACATTTGTATTTGCAAAACATAGTAATTTATCATCATTTGAGGTACATGTAAGTTGAATTTCCATTATTTTTGCCTGGTCGATATTAATTCCTAGTTAGACATATTGCCTGTTCTAAGGAAATAAATATTTGTTGGGTATCAAAATATCGAGTCGTAAGGTGTTTTATAATTTTTAATTTGTTGCTAAACCTCTTTTAGGTGGGTTAATAAATTGTATCAGAAAAAAAGGAAATGAAGATATAGAAGAAAGAAAGGAAAAAAACTAACAAACGACATATATGTACTATTAAAAATATTTATTACGGTTAAGCATTTATTAAAGTTATTTTTTAACAGCTTCTCGGCCGTCGTTTTTCCCAGGTAAATCAGCCATTTGGAAATATTTTTGCCGAATGGTGACAATTTTTAACCTCGGTGGAGATTTTATTGTAGATTTTTGGTCCAAGATAGGTGTGTGTTTTTTGGTACATTATGGTAGCACTCACTGGGATTGTCAAATCATTTCTGCTACGCCATCTGGTTTGATACGTGTGCTCGATTTTACTAATATATTCTATATTTTTGTGTACATTTGTGATGACTTTTTTTTATGAAACTTTGTCGCACGTCCAGAGCATTAAAATTTTTATGGAGCAATACACTGGGATACCTGAAATGTTTCCTAGTGATGACTCTGATTACGGCTTTATGTGTCTTTAGTAGTTGGTCAATTATTGTAGTTCCTGATCCCCCCAGCCCATAATTACATAGGTTAGAATGGAGTTGCACAGCCCAAAATATATTTTCCTTAAATTTATTTGGTTTTAATACATTTCTTGAAGCATAAAAAATGTATATTAATTTTTAACCTTTTATGCAATATTTTCAATGTGATGTTTAAACATAAGGTAAATAATAAATATAAATACATCTATATATTTAATGACGTGAACACATTCAAGTACATCACAGTAACAAAGTGAGTGTTTTGACTTGTGCAATTGGATTTATGTATCTGTATTATATGTGGTGTACTCGGTTGTCCAGCCTTAGTGGCACTGAATCGAAGATATTTCGTTTTTGTGGCGTTTAATGTAAGAAATTTTTCATCATGCCATTGCTTGACTAGTTTTATGCCAGTTTCCGATCTGTGATGGGTTTCATTCCAGCAATTTCCTTCGAATAGTAGAACTGCGTCATCTGCCAAAGCCCTAATTTTGCCTCCTATTAAGAGCATAATTCATTTATGTAAATTATTAAAAGTAGGGGTCCAATGCATGTATTAATTAGGTAAGCTTATATTAGCTTTCGAAATAGTTTTTTTTCGTACTTTTAATAACTCTATATCACTTTGAAAAAGTCTCCCGATTCATACGTGTGTTGAATTGTCATGGAACCAGCAGGTACATATTGACAACATTTTATATATATTTTAATATATTTGAAAAAAAATTAAACTCTACACATATCATATACGATGGTGGAAAATTAACAGGTAGGTATTGATTTACAATAATTATGATAAAAACAGGGCAAATATGAGGATAATCATAATCTATGTAACTACATTTAAGTAGATACAAGAGTATAACAGACCGTAATTATATTTATTTGATTAACAAAAGAGAAAAAACGATTCATAGATATACATGAGGTAGAATAAAATTAATAGTCGTAATGTAATTTTTATTTGCAGTAGATAATATTATCCAATCTCAAATGAAAAATGAGACGGAAAAAGACACAAAAAATAAAAAGGTATCAGTCGTATCTGGGAATCGAACAGAGGACCTCTGTCTTACAAGTACAAAACTCTAACCACTGAGCTAATGAGACCTAATTTTTTTCCGTAAATGTTATCGATATCACATTTCAATTGAAGAATTACTAATATCATCCTCAATTAATTCCCATATCTTTGGCTGATATATTATGAATGATTGCAAAGTTTTACCCGAATATATTTTCAATCTAGATAACGCATCGAATATACCTATCTGATTTTTATTTATATGGGACATCTATTGTCTTTTCTATAAATCTAGAAAGAATATTAAATTTTGGAATAACTTATTATATATAATAATAATAAAAAAAAAAATATTGGAATTACTTTTTATTGTTATTGGCCATAAATTTAGTATTTTCGGTACAATATAATTTAGAGTTCTTCCATCTATCTATTGGCACAATTAAAAACCACGAATCATTGTGACTGAATCTTGTATTTTTGTGGTTATTTTCTTTCGTATAGAAGGAATCAGTTAATTAATGTTCACAAGAACATCTCTTAATGAATAGGTTTTATAGTATCAATTAGTTTAAAGCGTTCTTTGGGTAAACTATCACTAAATTACGCTTTATAATCGTATTATTGTTAATAATAATAATTCTTAAGTAACCCTTGTCATATCTAAGAGGAGACAAGACATAAAATATGCAAATAAAGCTACAGAAATAGCACCATTATTGTGTTCGTGCCATGAATCTATTTCTAGTTTAACAACCTTATACTTGAATCCCGAATGCTGGCAGTCATTTACCGAACCGCCGCTAGTTTCATAGGAACTGGAAAATTTCGCGTCGTAAAATCGACTTCAGAATATCAATGACTATTGAGATCTATCTACAACCAAATATTCTTTAAAATGACAATACCTCCAGCTACTGACGTTTCGTGGCAACATGCTACACTAGCACCCCCTAGCGACCCGAGTTGTACGAAATATTTTTTTCAAACATCTTAATAGATTTTCTATGAAATAATGTATTTTTAATATATTATGTAAATCCAAAATTAAAAACATAAATATATATTAGATGACCTACATATAATTTCACTCCTTTTTTGCTCACGTATATAGATTTATTTAAAATAGGCCATTAGGATTATATTAAGATCATTTACGAAGAAAATCAAATATTAATTATAATAGCAATACAGTATGGAAGCCTATAGCCCGGGCCGCTAGAGGCGGTAGTGTTGCATGTTGCCAGTATTTTGACATGATATTTGGTTACACGCGTAGCTTATGTAGGTCACCTAATATTCATTTTTTTGAATTTTAGATTTCTATAATTTACTTAGAATATATTTCATAGAAAAACTATTAAATTGTATGGGATTGTTGCCCAATTTTGGCAACTCGCGTCGCTGGGGGCCCTGGTGGAGCATGTTGCCACCACACTGTATGGTAAATGTCAGGAGCTGCACGTATTATTATATTTCTATGGTATTTGCTATAACTCACCGTGTGTTTGTCAGTTCCTACGTTTTCTTTTAATTTATGCAGATAACACCTCTCAAAAAATAAAATTACATATTGATAGGATTATAATTTTGGGATGGAACGTTACCAGTAGTTAAGATTCTCGACTAGATAACGAATCTATACGGCGGTTCATAGACTAGGGGTTCATATACCGACGTGGGCAACTAAATTTTAGTCGGTTAATATCACAATTTCTTTACTTTTTAAATATACACCGCAAGTATATTTGCGGCACGTTTCATAGTATAAGTATCACTTTCAATATCGCGTTGATGAAAGTCCGTCAGTCAGATTGAAAACATTGCTTGGAATTACTTTAGCCGTGTTTTATGACCAGATCTGAACAACCGGGTCCTTCCCCATCTTCCTCTTCCATATATCCTTCCTCTCACCACTAACTTTATCCTCACAGCATACCCCAAGTTGAGGTTGTTGGGACTCTGTGCAATATTCATAAAAAAATCAAATCAAATAAATAAAGTGACGACAACAAAGACAGCGTCTCTAAAATATTAGAGAGGTTTATGATAATGGTGAAAACATGTCGAGAAAAACCGTTAAATATATATAAATTATTCAAATCAGCCCCTCGTAATTTCAAACATAAAGTCAATAAATAACATTCACACAATACATATTACTTACTCTACACAGACTAGATCCTTTTCTCAACAAATCGATGCGTTTATATCATAATTAATTATGGCAAGCCATAAAAAAACCTTTTTACAAATACGTGTTTTATAAATCCTCGGAACTGGCTTCCGACAGATTTTTGATTCTACGTAGAGTCACTGTTGTAATATTATGCAAAGCTTGTTTTGCTAATACTTATCACCAAAACAAAGAATCTGCTTGAGAGAGCTTGGCCACGATTCCGGCCAATTTCCCCAAAGACAAAATTCTGAAAGTAATAAAAAATAATAACAGTAATGAAACTCATATTAAATATTTTATTATTTAATTTTCCCTAAATAAATCTTAAGGTGTTTTTCACTTTTATGAAGAATCATTTGGATATTTAAAATAATACCGATGGTTTTTAAAATATCAACCAAATGATTTAACCCTTTATGTGCCTCCGAGCGATATATCGTTCCGATACATTATTGTACTTGAGTGCCACAGAACGATATATAGCTCGAGCCATAAAATTCGTCACGCGTTACCCACGTTCTAAAATTACGTCACATTATTGAAAACATGTGTCTAAAAATAAAAGCAAACTAATTAAAAATATATATATATTCATGGATTATCGACACTTATCCAGCATTTTTAAAAAATATATATGTGGGACCGAAAGGGTTAATTTAGAAATTCGTAAAAAATGAGAATGAACCTGCAGCAAAAAAAAACTACATGCAGTGTTTAATCTTGGGTTTATACTTCGTCTTTGTATGGTGGAGGTCATAGTGGGATGCTGAGGTTATTCAGTCAGTCGACGGCGTCAGGAGTCACTTGGTTCACCACACAGATGTACCATAGGGAAACTGGCGAAGGGGACATTCTTCTACGATGCGTTCTGTTGTTTTAATATGTCCACATTCACAAAGTTCGAAATTCTTTAGGCCTCTTTTATGCATCATGTACGCACAACGGCTGTGACTGCACCGGATACGGTTTAATGAGGTCCACGTCTTCCGAGGGAGAGAACGCCCTGGCAACCATACAGTAGGGTCTACAGCAAGGTATTGATTTTAAATAATGCATCGATAGAAAGCAAGGTATTTCCAGGAACCTTAGCATAGTTAATCGACAAAATCTTACATCACTACGATATTAACTAAACCCGTCAACTACGTCAATAATTGATATAAAATATTCCGTTTGCCGGTAGACAAAAGCCTGTCTAATTTTGACAGGTAAGCCTTTAATTACTGCCTTATTAATGAACGGAAGCAGACTAAAGAAGCTCGTAGAATTGAAAAACGTCGTATACGCGATCAATTGAATCCGTTCAAACTTGGAGAAACAGAATTCATACATTTGTTCAGAATATCACGAGTGTTGGCTAAAGATCTCATTGACCAAATAACTCCCTTTTTACTGTCAAAAAGTATGTGTGAACTCCAAATGTATACTAAAGTGGGTGTATTTAATATTATTGTGACATCTTAGTAAACCTTCATTCAACATTGTCAATTTATGTGTATGTACGTTTGACGTTAGGAATGCCGATCCATAAACAGTACCCGCCAGTGTTGCTATCGTAGGGCGATTTCTCATTTATTTCGTTGTCAATATCGGTTTGACTATCGATATGCCTAACATCGATATAAAATCGTTATCAATTAAGCCTGTTGATCCGAAATTGTTAAGTTATCGATTTGACCATGCCGCTGGTACCCTTATAAATATATAATTAAATAGTCTGCATCGGAGTTACCGTAATTATTACTTGGAAACAACTTATGAAATACAGCCCATCTGAAAAAGTATATTAACTTGTCTTCTGAAGAGGTAGAATGATACTGGACTAGGATTCTGTGATTATAAGGTTTTACAAATTTCAAACAATTTATTTGATACGTCATAACGTTTCCCAAATCGGAGGTATATTATACTCTTCGGTATATTAAAAAAATGTTTTAATCATGACGGTCGACACCATTAAGTCAAAATGTTGTTTTGACTTAACGGTGAGGTAATATTTTTCTGTGAACAATATTTGGTTTACAATAATGCACTACTGTCGACACCACGGGCTGAGATTTTTTCTGCATTACAACGAACCCACAACGAACCCAAATAAATGTGTACATAGAATAAGTACTAAGGAACATAGTGCATTTTTCTAGAATTTATTGATAAAATGATTCTTCTTAAAAATTAATAAATCAGACTTATTGCTATTTTGTAGTAAGACAATTGTATCTGTTTATGAATGGGAGTCTATGAAAATCATAAGCATTGACATTTTATTTGTACAAATAACTTTTTAGATTTTTTTTTGTTTCTATGCATTTTTTTCTGTTAACATATTACAAGGAAATTCACGATGTTTTTCTTAGTCTTCCGCACCAGGGGTTTTCTGTACTAATGCATTTTACATTTTTTAAAACTGATTATTTTAAGCTCCCACGACGTTTCTTTCAAAATGCTGGATATAACTACTGTTCTTTAATTTCTTTACTCCATGTTTTGTTTTGTTTTTTGAAATGGTTTGCATTTTCCGTTTTTTTTTATTAATTATTGTGGATGAAAGTGAACTATAAAGCTTAGTGTTATCCAAAAGCAATTTTAAGTGTGAGTATATTTATAATCAACTTGATTCATATATATCAAATATGTTATTTAATACTTATTATTTTCTCTTAGTGCTCTTAGTTTTTTTCCAGCGAAAAAAAAAATTACAATTATTTTACAGTAATACATGACAAAATTTATTATTAATAGAGTAATACGTATTTTCAAAACATAACTTTACGATTATTGTGTATAGAAAAAAAAACAAATAATTCTACACAAACTTTCAAAACCAATTACCTGAAAACTAGAACTTTTGACTTAATACTCTACCGCAGTGTACCGACGAAATAATCTACCTGAAAATAGCTTGATTACATCGGTGATTTGGATTTCACAGCTTACTGCATAAACACACAGCACTGACATTGCTTTGAGCGATAATAACACGTTTAATACATTTGCTGCTCATTAAAACGCTTCATTAAATTGATTCACGGAGCGTGCTTAGTGTTTGCGATGCTCCGAGATAAAATAACGCTATTACTTATTACGGCAACGGGATGATTGGAACATCCTTATATTATTTAACAATAAATGTTTATTTCTGTTCTGTCAACTATTTTACTAACTTTAAAATGTTTGAATCCGAAATAAAACCTTTTTCAATAAAGGTTTCCATCAACGGGCGTAGGGCCACAATGTGTTTAATTATTGGAAAGTATTATTAATATGCTAATATATAAAATACTCGTTTATATACGCAGATATTAACCAAGGCTTGATAATAATTTCATTTATTATCAGGAAATCGAGAGTTGTGTTATACATTCATGTTCACTAATCTTAATTCCTCGAGAAATATAATAATAAACTGTTCAATCATTGTGACGTTTCCAGAGAAATTGTTACATTGTAATGTAGAACGAAAAACATATTTTTTGTCATACAAATCTGACATCTGTTGTACACGTCTGAGTGTACAATTGTACGTAAAATACAATATAGGGAGGCAGTAGTACTGATTCGAATTTTAAAAAATAATATTAAATTTTCATTGGATCGAAGGGAATCAAAGTTTTAATATAATTATAGGTTAATTAGAAATTCAGTTTTTTACCGAAAATATTTATAAATCATTTCAAACATCGCGTAAATAAATATTGGGTAGGGATAAATAAATTCATATGAATATTAATCAGTCATCTCAATGTGGCCTGGCGACAGTTTCTAAATGACTCTGAACGCCAAACAGCTGTCACAATAATAAAAAATAAAATACAAAACTAATTGCAGAGGTTCAGTGAGCCGGATCACTAAATCAGCTCTCTGTAAAGACAATCCACATGAAAACTGGACGAAAAAATTATCATATATAAAAGGACGTCTTTAGGAGGGCCGAGAGAGAGGGCATGGTGCGGGGGGACGCGAACCGTCGTTCAATCGAGTCGGATCACCGAACCGGTACACTACAAAGAGCTGATTTAGTGATCCGGCTCACTAATCCGAGCCACTTCGCCCACCACTACAGCTTAATAATAACTAATGACATTAATATATATATTTTTTTAATTTCTATAGAATTCTTCAAATTATCTTCTATATTTAACAGTTACCAAAAAAAAACAAAGGCACTCCAAAAATATTCAAATCCTTGGCGATAAGTCTAATAAAATTATTTTTATTCATTATATAAATTTTTATTTTTTATATGAATACCGCACAAGAGTTCCAACTGCTCCCAACCGTCTGGAGCCAGTGAGACTATGGCATTCCCAATTGGGGAATGTTGTGAACCATTAAAAGCCATTTCAAGCAACGTTTCAATTGTAAATGGTGATCTTTCACCAGGGCGTATCTGAGAGTATCTTCCACTCTATATATTATTTTTAAATTAATTAATTGTGAAACAACACAAATTAATTAAATAAAATTTACTTGCGCACGCCGGGACTTGAACCCGCGACCTTCGGATTCGTAGTCGAGAGCCTTACCCCTCGACCATGGAAGCCGTCAAATTAACATCATTATTATTATTTTTCTCGTAATGATAATCTTGTCCTTCAGACGAAAAACCCATTGAATAGAAATTAATATAATACCTTATATCCTTGGCACTTTGCAAAATCAACAGCGGATCATTTTTTACATGGAAAAGCGAATAAAGCTTTACCCACACACTTAACAGGCAGATTCCGCTTGACAAGTCCACCAAATGAACATTCTATGGAATCTCTTATTCCAGTAGCTTGTGGACAAGTGAATTTGCTGGGGAAATGAATTCCCCCGTTAATGGAATGTGACATTAGCCGTGGTATTTGTCTTCGATTAGTTTTGTAGGGGCGTTGATTTTTGTCGTAAATAAATAAAATGCCAAGCTTAAGTGAAATCGGGTATTCGAGCTTCATGGGAACATAATTTATGTCAAGCAAAAACGAGACATGTTTTTAAAATACCATTAAATGGTCTGAAAAAAACCTCTCAAACTGTCAGTCATATTTTTAATAGCTGTGAAATAACGCGAACGATTTGCTTCCAATTGTTAACGAAATAAATAAAAAAATAATCTTTTTTTTCACTGTAAAGGGCGTCGAAATGCCAGTATTTATCTATTGAAGTATATTTCAATCATTTTCTCCCATTAAATTGTATTTTTTTTTTATATTAACAGAACAAGACATCAACAAAATATTAGCCAAAGATAGTGCGTTTTTTTCCAATGAAAAAAAATATTTTTTATACATAAAATTTTTAAGTTAACGTGTTAATTAGAGCTACGCAGATCATCAATATATATTTTCTGTAATGTTTGAAAAACTCTTAACAACAAATTTCCTGTGGTAAACTCTAATTAATGTTCTATTTAATCATTGAAGAATATAATATTAACATGTCTTAAATGAAACACGAAAACGAAAAAAACACAGAATATAAAAAAGTATCAGTCACATGGGACTCGAACCCGGAACCTCTGTCTTACAGGACAACCGCTTTATAGACCAAGCTAAGACCAGTTATATTTACGCTATCTTCATCGACATTATACCTCAAATTCAAGGCGTGTCAATATTATCTTCCATTTTAAATCCCATATTATTGGTTGCTATAGTTATGATGATTAAAAAGTCCTTCCCGAACACAATTCCGATCCTATTTTTATTTATATGAGACATCTATTGACTTTTAGAAAGAATATTCAATTTATGTTTAATAATTTATTATAGTTTTATAAACCTCATTGTAATATTGAAGAAGATAATATTAACATATACTAAATGAAACACGAAACAGAAAAAAAACAGAGAAAATAAAAAAAAGTAACAGTCGCGTGGGACTCGAACCCAAGACTCTCTGCAAAGGACACCAGTTCAATTTACGCTATCTTCATCGATATTATACCTCAAATTCAAGACTTGTCAATATTATCCTCCATTTTAAATCCCATATTATTGGCTGCTATCTTTATGATCATTACAATGTTCTAGTTCAAACTGCTCTAAAATTACTAAGGATGCTTTCAAACGTTACTGCAAAAATATTTCCCATTTGGAATTTCATAAGGCAAGTTCATATTGATATAAAACATATCACTTAGCATTCAGCGATCAAAATTGGATATGATTGATTGATTTATTGAACACTTATAATCTAAGTAATATTATCAATATATCATTTCCTAGGGCAACTCGACTGACCCTATTTTTGTGGGGCAAATTTCATTCTATGAACGTCTAATTAATATGAAGTAAATTCATCATTATTTGCCCCAATTAACTTTATTATTTGTATTGATGTTGGCGTTATTGATCTTATCCCCCAACCCCTGCCAGCTTTCCCTACTTTCTTCCAGTATACCCCAGTTTTCCCCGCTTTCCCCGGGTTACCCCACATCAGCCGCGGTAAATATTGATAAGCCGTACTTTAGTTACACGGAAAGCAAAACAGAGGAATTCAATTTATTCCAAGGATGACAACATTGACGCAATCTAGTTTCATAACAGTGGCGTGTCGTGACTTAACTTCCAATTTAACGGATTAAATGGGACTTTTGACGGGTATTTTCATGGCCGAAAAGATTTTTATTCAAATTCCTCTTTTGTGTGGAAAAAACTGTTTGGAATTCCTTCATGAAAGAGTTTTTATTTCGTTTTCTTCGATTACGAACAAAATTTTCGAATGAAAAATACCCTTTGTAAAACCTCCCTTTTTTTTTTGCTGGAAAAATTATATAAATATTCAAAGAGCATGTGAAAATCAAAGTACAAAAATTAAATTGTGACATTTTCTTCTTGTCTTTCAGAGTATAACATTCTCAAAAACTTTGGTGGTAATCCTGCCAAACCTCGCCCAATCGTCAGTATACCGGAACAGTTGCTCCATAGCTGGAACACCTGTCCATTGACGGGTATCCCTTATTCACTATAATATTCTTCATCGTAGTTTGTATGTACCCAAATCACGGTTCAGCACTTAAAAATGGTCTACCAAAACAATCCATCCAAACTTCGTAGTCTGCTAACTCAAACAAAACTACAAATGATTTGTCTATAAATTCCATACGGGTAGTTAGGAAAATGTTTTAGGTTTTCAGTGACAGAAATCTTCAAACTGTTATCTCTCAAATTCTATGAAATATATTTAAAAAATTGTTTTGTTCTTGTATTTTGTGAGTACGATATATAATATCGATGTACCTACTCTAATATGTTTCACACCTGTGTCACTTTTATAAGCAAATTTTGTTAATAAAATATGTAAAAGCCCCTAAAGAGCGTATACAATATAATAAATCATAAATTTATTCTATTACAATTAAAATTGCGCTTTTACATATTTAGTTAGTTACAATAAATAATAAAAAATAAAATGTCTGTAAAAGGTGCAGCTTTAAAACCAATGAAAGCATTTTCGACCATTTTAACTAAAATTCCAATAGGTACATGTTTCATATGGAACTTAAAAGCTTAGTCAAAGAACTTTTGTCACTGGAAACCTTATATATTTTCCTAACTACCCGCATGGAATTTAAAGATAAATCATTTCCAATACTATTTGCGTTAGCAGACTACAAAGTTTGGATTTTTCAATACTGCAAGCAGAACTTGTTTCTCGAGAAGATTTTTTTTTCTTTATATTTGTCAGGAGCTTTCTTATCTTGTTGATTTTCAACACATGATCGCTCTTAAGCCATTCTGTTCATGTTTTCTAAGAGATTCAAAGATACTCTTGATAGATTATTGAAGATATTATCTTTACCAAACTCCTGTACAAAAGCTTCGATCGCTAAACTTGCTTTCGATGTCCAAGTTTTGCATGCTTTTAGTAAAAAAAATAGCACTTTATAGCACAACCAAGTCATTCCCTAGCTAAGGGACAATCTTCCCAGGTCATTACAATTCTCAGCCTTATCCTGTTCCGTGATTCAATTTCTTAATCGCTTTATAATTTTCTTCACTTTTAAAGTGGTTGATTAAAGTTTAATTATATTTAAAATTTCCTGGAATTACGCGCGTCCTAAATGCATCTTAGTTTTGCTTTTAATTAAAACGGTTAACAAGTTCGCTGACGGCAACTCCATTTTTATTTGTAATTAAACTTTTTTCTAATAACTTGTATTTAGCTCACAGGGAAATAAATATGTAAAACTTAATATGCTTTTTTTAAAATAGTCAATATCAGCTTAGTACTTTTCCAAAATGGTAAAAGGCGTGATATTTTCTGTATTATTTTATCATTTTTTTATGAAAAGACAACTTCTGAATCATTTTTATTCCTGTTGTTATGTATCTGTCATGTTGGTAGTTGTGAGAACGAAATTAAGATGTTTAGGTTGGTGGCATTGTGGCGGGCTGGTCGGCTGGGCTGTCTATCGTCTGAAGTCTGAAAATAAACGTCTTATAAAGAAATCGTCTATAATTCAATTACCCGAGTGTAGACATAACCTGTATTTATTTAAAACGTTGCACCTAGAACGAGTTCTAGATGCAATAAAACTTCTTCATAATAAAAATCCATGAAAGCTTTTTGGATTAAGTAAACTTTATTTTTATAAGTGCACATATTTTCAATTGTCTGAAAAATGTGATGTGAGCTTAGCTAGATATTTTACTTACTAAGGCTACGCGCGTCAATTGTAATACTTGTTAAGCACTTTTAAGTTTACTCTTTTTCAATACAATACAAATAAAACCGTATGTTAGTCTTAACGGTGGGCACCCAAAAATACGCAAATTGCAAGTCGCTAACTCAATAAATATTACGAATGTTATTTTCGGTAAATTCTAAACAACTAATTAGGAATATGTATAAGGTTTCATAAGACAATAATCCTCCAAATAGTAATATTTTATATTCTATATGAAAGACGTATCGTAAATACGTACGTGGAATTGTAGATAAACTTTAAAAATTGCTTTCACTGGTTCTCAAACCGCACCTACTTTCAAACATGTTGGGATATATTACTAAGAATTTAAAGATTACAGGTTGAGGAATTTTCACTATTAAAACCATATACATTTTTTCAATTTACCAGTATAGAATTTACAAAAAAATTATTTTTGTTACTGCTTGAGTTAGCAACCTGCAATCTGATGTTTATCGCCATTTTTTTAGTGCTGGCCCTTAATGATAAAAATAAGGTTTTTTTTAAATTTATTTTTTATGAAAGAATTACCCTCTGACGTTTTACTTTTTAAGTTTGGAACTAATCTGTTAACTACGGTTTATTTTTCATTATAATACATAGCTAAAAATGATCAATGCTATCTAAAAAAAAATACTAAAATCTTTAATTAATCATAATCTGAAACAAAAATATCCTTGTAGCGCTTCAAGTTTCGACATTTATACCATTGTAAAACTACCTCCCTGGGGTATAATTAACTGTTTCGTGCGTGATCGTTTTTCTCATTAATTAACTGTATGTCCACCTTTGTGTTTATGATAATAACCAGAACGATTTAATAGTTAATGTTCCAACTAGCAGACATGATATCCAATAGAATATATAATGTTTTAATAAAATATTGATTAAAAATTATTTAGCGTTAGAAAATGTAATGTTCTGTGAATACGTTACTTATATCAAAGTGGAGTAATCACATTATTCAAGTTTAATATTTATTTATGTTAGTCGAGGTTTATTTTAAAAAGAAAAGCTTTTGACAGTGTAGCCGCCATTAAAATCGTAAATATTTAATTAAATCAATAAATAACACTACCGTACAATATGCTATGTAAAGAATTAACAATACGTAATGTATGCACAGGAAAAAGTTGTATTCTCAGTAAAAGTGTACCTATTAAAAACTTTCTGCTTTAAATTCCTGGTTGAATCTAAATAGAAATTTTTTACTATTGTATGAACCTATCACTTGGTGGTTATCCATTATAATCAAATGAAACACTGAAACTTTATTTAAGCCACTTTTATTTTATACGCCTACCTCTACCATGGGTCGCCCCAAGTGATTCGCTACGATAAGTGACTTAGCAGGGGTGCCCGGGTTCATGGGGTGAGGTTTGTCCGGGTCTTGACAGTGAATGCGTCTACCCACCAGCTGTTTTGTGGACCGGATCGAGAGAGGCGAGTTGAGGGAGACAACATGACCTCTAGAGCCGGACTCTTTCGACCCATCGCCTTGTACCGCAGTGGGAGGGATGGATTAATACGTCCGTCACTCCTGAACACACTGACCTCCAGATTCCTACCCACCCCTCATCCATTTTCCCATTCCAGAACTTTCTCTTCTATATTTCCTTAAAAATACCCTCCACGCAGTATCCCCAAAACGAAATAGACCCCCTAGTAATTATTTTCATCAGGGCCTCTTATGTTGAGTTAATGTAGAAAAAAAAATCTAGTTCGGCGCTACTATCACTAACTATTTTATGCTCGCAAAGTCATTTCCACCGTTATGAAATATTCCTTATTTTTTCAAAACATTTGACAAGATGCTATATTGTTTATTCCACAAAGGAAAAGGATAGATTTTCATCATTAGAAATTCGCACATGAAATGATATAGTACGATTTTTAAAATCTACACAAAAGTAACACGCAAGGGATGATGAAAACAAGTACGGTGAAAGCCAATTATTGTTTAACAGCTGTTCAATTTAAGGATTTAATTTTAAGGCTCTGCAAAACAGAATTTCTATGGATATATTAGAAATATCCATTAAAAACTGGAGGTTTTATGTATTTAAAAATATTTTTTTTTAAGATAATCAGTCAACGTGCTGAAAATGTAATTATATGAAATTCCCTCGATAGAAAAAAAATCGTAAACTATACTCCGAAAATTTAAAAAAAAGGGTTTGTTCTGTTATTTGGCAGGTTTGAAAAAAATCATAGTGTTTCTATAAATGCTACTTTCTATAAATGATTTTTGGTCTATCTTAAATATGTCGTGTTTTATTAATATTTTTAGAATTGTCACTTACGCCCATTTATTCTAAACGCTCTTCGCATTGGCACGCTCTTTCTATCTTTCGAATGATCATATCTGCCTTTCAACAGCGGTCAGTCGAGATTCAGAGCCGATGCTAGACAGACCTCTTGCCTAAATCTTAATTCTCGGAGATTAATGCGGGGCCTTAATTGTAAAATATGTTCACATAGACATTTACTAGTCAATAAAAGTACGTGCGTGCGCCTACGAGTACGTGATCTTTTGTAATATAATTGGGATATATATGATCAATCTTCACACAATAAAGCGACATGATTCCTTTGTATGTAATATGTCACAGGTCACAGGGAATGTCATTGACTGGGTCAATATCAACCTAGGCCTCTGTGCTTTGTAGATCGATTATGTTTACATAACGTTTTGGGAGTCGTACCAAATTTCAGGACACGTATAATGTGATTAGCTCTGGACTTGACCCGTTGATCACAATCATGAATCATGACTAATCGTTGTGATATTTCTTCGCATGTATTAGTTCAATACAGCAGTCTAGGATACTAACGACCTTTTATAACGTACAACATATTTCCAGGCAGTTTTATTAACCTTTCCCTTACGGTGCTAGAAAACTCCGCGAGCTCCGGTGCTGTACACTCAGTGTACTGTGTGGACATTTACAGTTAGTATTTTTTATTAGCATTTTTAATTTTGATAAAATGATTAGTTAACATTTACTACTTATGTAGATCATTCTGATAATAGTGTAGGAATATGCACATATAAGTAAAATATTGTGTATAAATGCAGAAAATATGGAATAAATATCGATCATTCGTAAAACGCACGATATGTCCATCTCTGTCGGCAGATTGCCGGCCACTACTGACGACCACAAATCGTGACATGTTGAGCGAAACACCGCACTACTCGGCAAGAGAGCAGCGCACGTAGACATACGTATTACGCTGATTAATTTTTCCCAAATTTTTCGTCAAACATTTTATTGATACAACACAAGAGTAACTGCTCCCAAGCATCTGGAGCTAGTGAGACTATAGTATCCCCAATTGGGGTATATTATGAGGCTGGAGGATTGAGGAGAAGAAGAAGATGAGGGGGAGAAAGATGGGGAAGTACATGGCTATTCAGATTCGGTCACCAAACATGGCAAAAGCCATTTCAAGCAACGTTTCGATTCTGAATAGTGGTATTTCACCAGGGCGATACTGACAGTATCTACCACTCTGGTACGGGTCGCAAATATACTATGTATTATGTATGAATAAATTCTGAAATAATACAATACAACCAAATAAAATTTACTTTCGCACGCTGGGATTTGAATCCGCAACCTCCTGATTCGTAGAAAAGGAATATAACCACTCAACCACGGAAACCGTCAAAACATGTTGTGGCGGACGCTAACGCTCAGTTGACAACCATACTCGTGTTTGCGCTGTTGTACTGCACGGTATAATGTGAACATTCGCGTCTGTGCTGTGCCTGCACTGCACTGCTCTACTCTGCGCGGTGCTGGTACATGTGAATAGACCTTAATTCGGCTATAGTCCCCGGTATACAAATAAAAAAGTTATTGTTGAACGCATAAATCAGGTGAATTCGTCCAATCCAAAAAGAAATCCTTCATCACCAATGTTTCGTAGCTATTTAAGTTAGGTAAGGTTTGGAAACAAAACTTTTAAAAACAATTACACTGTATTAAAATGTATTCTAATCAATTGGTATTTTATTTTCAAATGGCATTATTACGCATTTTAACGAAGAATTACGTTTTGTGAAAATTCACCTAGCTAACTAGAGAGTAATGACCTTTTTATTCCGTCAATACTTCTAAAAGCGATATTTTCCGCCGTGGTACATCTATGGTGGTATATCTTATCCATGCCATCGCCTGCCGTTGTGCAATGTTTCTACTTGTTGCATTGATAACTAATAATCATCATTTTTTATTATATCGCCAACGTATAATTAAATTAAAAAAAAATTAAATTAAATTAAAAATTAAAAATTAAATTAAACGTTTGTTAAAATGATAAATTACTTAATATTGAGTTTTTCTCTTGTTGAAACTACGCAAATTTTGATATTTTTATCAAATGTCATTCACCAAATGATAGCTGACAGCTGTCATCCGAGAGAACCGGAACCACAGTTAAGCAAAAAACTCTTTAAGCCTAAGGAAAATTATAAGGAATTTTCCTTAAAGCAAAACGAGAATAGGCCTCCTAATAATAACTAGGTACCAGTTTAATATAAAATATATATACTTACGTGACGCTTTATACCCTAGATCCAACTTTCCCTTGAACATGCCGAGGTCCTGCGGCTTATTGGGCGGGATCCACTGGTAGACCAGGTTGCTCTTCTTATTGAAGAACCACTTAATGACCAGTCCCAGGCTGTTGTCCAGGGTATACTCGCAGTCCAACACCACGGCCTCCTGGCTTCCCAGTTCTACCAGCGGAGGCACATCCAACCGCTTTATGTGCACGGTGGAGCATGCTGGAAAAACGAAAACAATTGGTTAGAAAAAATAAATAGTTTATGAAAATTCTTGTTTGTTGAAAATAATTGGATGTGTAAAACAAACGGTTGCGAAAAATAGTTTGTTGGGGAAAATAAATGATTGAGCAAAAAAGTGGCCAGATAAATAATTGAGAGGAAATAATTGTTAAGAGAAAAAGCGAAAATATTTGGAATGAGAAAATATTATCTACGTATTCATTGTAGAAAATAATATCAACAAATCTTAAATAAAGCACGAAACCGAAAAAAAAACAAAAAAAAAAAAAAACTGTTTGATACCTTTTTTCTGTTTTTTTTTTTGGTTTCGTGTTTCATTTAAGATTTGTTAATATTTTCGTCTTCAATGAGTTATTGAAATAAATTCAATATTGTACATGATAATTTGTAAAAGAAAATGTCTAGCCATGTTCTTCAATATTTGTACTACCTTGTGGTTAACATAATTTGGAGTTGAGAAATGTATTTTTTAGATGAGATGGTAGTTTTTTATACTAGTTGCTTTGCATCACGTAAAATATGAGAAAAATACGTAGTCACCATCGTAATTTGCACTTGCTAAAAAGCTCAAAATTTAACTACCTTCCACTCAAGACATTTTTGTCAAAAGAGGCATTATAATTGATTTAATTCTAATTTTATTTCAAAGTCTACGCAAGTATTCTACGTGAAAATATGAGATTAAAGCTCCTGTCTAGAATAGAGGACGCCGTAAAAGAATCCTGTTATATATACTCGTATATATGGATATTTTACTAAATTGTTGAGACGACGTCAAAAGCTTGGGAAATAAGCCTAAACACATATTATACTCCTATCCAATTATGTGAACATATTCACCCTACATTTTTCCAGCTTTTTCAAAACTTTGGTAGAAAATATCTTATTCTTTAAGCGAGACAATGGTCCCAAAATCCGACCGATAATCTGTAAAATGAGATATATTTACTTTGTACAATGTTGTAGGCACAACAGCACAAACCTATGACAATAACGATTTTACGATGACATCAACTGGTTATAGCGTTAGTGCAATCGTGCAGAATATATTTATGTGTACAAGAATGGTTTTCTTTGGGTAATGAAAAACAGTCATCTATTTTGATGACTTGTCGGTAGAGGATAAGATTTTTGCTTTAAGAGCAAAAGGACACAAGTTCAACAACATCGAAATATGATTTATTAAATGGCTCGCCTCATTCGCTCCAACCCCTTTCACTTAATGTTGTGATATAAAACGTTAAAATAATTATTTTGCATTAAATATAACTTATTGAAGCTTATAATTCTCATTGTCAATGACGTTTAGTCCAAAGAAGCTGAAAAGCTGTGCCTACCCTAATAAAATAGAGAATAAAAATAAACTAAAATTTTAACATAAAAAAAGAACAACAACAAAAAATTTATGAAAAAAATTCCAAAGATGTAATAAAATGAGGTAATAAAATTTCTATGGTAACTAGAAGTAATCCAATTATTATTATTATTATTATTATAATTTTCGTCTCTTCAGTTACAACCTGGCCCGGTTCCATTCATATAAAAAAAAACTATCTTCCTCTTGATAGTACTTTTGTTGCTTTATTTCATGGGATTCATTACGCAAGCAACGCAAACCACTCAAAAATGAACCCTATATCGGTTAATATTACACGCTTTTCGACTATTTTCGTTTCCAAAAGCTGGATTACATAAAGTATTACAGCAAGTAATTTTGGCATAATAAATGTTTCAAATTGAAATTACATCGTATTCATGTAACTGTGTTTTTAAACTTTTTTCATAAATTGTCCGTTTTTTTCCCAATGGTGACTGACATCTATGGAAATATATCAAACCCAATCCATCCAACTTCATATTAGCGGATTCCTTTGGAACGAAATTAA
The DNA here is from genome assembly GCA_022606495.2 of Halesus radiatus. NCBI lineage: Eukaryota > Metazoa > Arthropoda > Insecta > Trichoptera > Limnephilidae > Halesus > Halesus radiatus. The sequence goes on along the minus strand of JAHDVE020005135.1, from coordinate 212,251 downwards.
TAATTAATATATGAATAACATCGATAATGAAAATACAAGTTTATTATACAAAACGCAATGACGCAATTATAAATTATTTTTGATTATATTAACTTAAAATTACTTTCCATCAAATTAATTACGAGTTGAGGTTTGAAATGAAATCGATTAGTTTCGATATTTTGTTTGGTTTTAATAACAATAACACAATTATTTTATTTTTTTAATCACAGGTATATAATAATGTCCCTAGGCGCTTATATCACCTTTATGAATGCAGAGTGGAGGGTAAAAATAAAGCCATCGGCACCGTGCATTCCCATCTAAATGCTGACCCCGCCCGATGTTGCTTAATTTCAATGATTGGATGAGAACCAATGTGTTAACATGGTAGCCAGTTGGCGAATAACCTAACCGGCAATAAAATTATCGATAAACGATCAACAATATTATGAAAAAGTCTAACTGTATTGTGTTAATATTATGTGTTTTTCTACGTGCCTTAGAGTTTTAATCTGTTTTATCTGTAATAAACCTTGTTAATGTAAGACGTTTGGGGTTTCAAGATGAATGGTGATTATCAACACACACAAAGCTACAGCCTACCCTTGTTCAAGAAGCAATGCACGCCAAAACTCATTGTAATTTTTTTAATATTTGAATAAGATAAATTAAAATTAAAATTAAATTAGAAAATAATAAGGTATCTGTCGCATCTGAGAATTGAACTCAGGACTTTTGTTTTACTGGAACAACGCTCTAACCACTGAGCTAATGAGACCTCTTTAGTTTGTGTCATTTTTTATCGATATCATATTAAAAATTTAATTTAAGATTCTGTCTACCTGCTGTTTCTGTACATAACATTTTATTCGTGCTAGATGCTCTCAATATCTAGTGAAAGACCATAACCATTGTACTCGAATTTTTCAGTAGTCAAAGATGTCCCGTGTAAATAAAATTGGATAGGTATATCCAAGACACTATCTAAGTTGTAAAAATCGTTAAGAACTTGACAGTCACGCCAACAGATGGCAGCCGTAATATTTGCGAAATAATTTATGATAATGTAAGTACTTCTCAAACGGAAGCATGAGATAGAAAAAATTAAAAACTAGGTCTAGATAGTTCAATTTGTAGAAGCACTTGTCTCCGTAAAACTATAGAATCTGGGTTCGAATCCCAGTCGCGACTGTTGACTTTTTTCTGTTTATTTGTCTATTTCGTATTTTCTTTGAGAATCGTTGAATTGTTTAGTTTTAATTAAACGTTATTGTGTTTAATTTCTAGAACTCCATTATTTTTTAATATTTACAGTTAGTTCAAATTAAGAATTTTATTACTGAGTTATGGAAGTATATCAGATTGTTATTATTGCGACAGTTATTTCGCCGTTTAACCCCATTTTCATTATTTATTCAATTTAATATATGATATCAATAAAATTGACGTAAAATAAAAAGGTCTCATTACTCATTTGCTCAGTAGTTTGAACGTTGTCCCGGTAAGACATAGGTGGTGGGTTCGACTCCAAGATGATACCATTTTATTATCTGTTTATTTTTGTTCCATGTTTCATTTGAGATTTGTTAATATAATCTACTTCAACGATTAAATATATTGTTCATTAATAAAATTAATTATTCGCTGTTTTCTTTCCCTTCTATCGATATTTTAAAACTTTTCTATATTTCCGTAACAGAGTAAAACCGGTTCGGTCTAAAATAAAGAAGCTAAATATCTATATAGAAAAATGAACGTTTGTCTGTCTGTATGTCTGTCTGTTCTCGATTTTTTCGAAAATTATTTGAGCCGTTTCCCTAAAAATAGCCCAGTTTGTTCTTATTAGTGCCGGGAAGGTTTAGAGAGTAGTTTGAATGAAATCCATTATGTAAAATTGTTGGTATAACATTTTAAAATTAGTATAAAAAACATTAAACCCGCCATATTGTATTGAGGTTAGCCCATAGATGTACCACTCTGGTTAGCCATAGATTATATATTTAAAAGAAGAAAATTTATTTGGGGTAGAATATTTTCAAAATGTAGGTTTCCACTTGAGAACTTTATTATTTAGATATTTAAAAAAAAAGTTTGGATTGAAATAAAATTCAAATAAAATTGTTTGTTTCTTTGATTAGATATAATAATGGTCGTCACAATGCATTACTTTTTTCTGTCAAATCTATTATGGCACCCAAACGACAAGCAATAATTCTCAACTTCATAGCCGGGTACACATCAGCTAGCAAGGTTATAATTTTACATTGAAAACCCGACTCCATTTAATAGACATAAAATATTATGTATTATTCTTAATATCTACGAGTATATGCCCAGATAGCTCAGAAATATGGTCCAAACTTTATATTTCTTTGTTCTCATCGGAAATATTGTAGCCAAATTATTACAAATTTTGAATTAATTTCGGGAATGTCTGTGGAATTCCTAATCGTACTATTTTCTACACTATATTTGGAACAATGTACACTGGCCCGTGTAAGAAGGATTTTACGGGCAAGAGAGAATTGGTAATAAGTAGTGGAATGTAAAATAGCCAGGTACGTTGGTTACAATAAATATTTCAAATGTTTCAACCCGAATCGCCGAGTCCCGTTACAATGCTTTGGAATGAATAAGGAATCTGTTCAATTTATATTTTTTTTTATAATGAAAGGAATGTTTCATCGGAATGAAAAGTTGGGAGTTTCATTTCATCCGAAAAAGGGTAAATCGTAAAATTTCTAAAAAAAAACCGTCACAAAAACTAATTCTGGTATCAGCCGACCGTTTTGGAATACGTCGATGAAGTGATGGGAATACCAATACGAAGAGTGTAAATAGATTTTCTGGAAGCGTTGGTAAATCGTTTAAGGGGGTTTTTAAACTAATGGATTCAAAAGAGGCAATGGCAACAAAATGCGGAGCAATGCCGCAATGCAAGTCGCTAGAATTAATTTCCTGGTATTTAAAACAAAACCCTTTGAAGTATCTCCCAGATGAAAGGCCCCAGTTTCGTAATCGAAACGTTTCGTTAATTGCATGTTTATATATACCCGAGATTTAGTCAAGAGTGTAAACTGCCCGAAACCAAAGGTACTATAACATTTCCAGTTTTTGGGGGATGTTGTGAGGCTGTGAGACTTCAGGGGGTGAAAGAGACGGGTGGTAATTTTGTAAAGGATCTGGCTATTCAGATATTGTCACTTAACAAATTAAAATTCTCATTTTTGGAATAACTTATTGAAGCTTGTAAACCTTATTGTAATATATTTTTTAATCATTGAAGATAAATAATTGATTAACAACTCTCAAAATAAAGCATGAAACCGAAAAGACAAATAAAAGAAAAAGATAACTCTAGCAACTGGGACTCGAACCCAAGACCTCGTTGAGTATTGGGTGTTAATTTTATCTTCAATGATTATAAATATATTTCAATGAGGATGATGAACTTCAATAAGTTATTTCAAAATTTAATATTAATCCTAGACTTGGAGAAAAGGTCAACAGATAAATAAAAATTGGATCGGTATATCCGAAGTAATATCTAAAGATTACAAATAAATTCGGGTAAAACCTTGTTGTCACGATAAAAAGGTAGCAGCCAAAAAATATATGGGAATTAAGTGAATGTGATATTAACAGTTCTTATAAATCGAAGTACGATATTGATAAAAATGACGGAACGGATTGGGGTAGCTGTAGCTAAGTGGATTAGATCGCAACGTCCCAGATAGACGATGAGGTTCTGGCTTTGATTCCCAGTTACTGCGATTATCTTTTTCTTTTCCGTGTATTTTCAGTTTCATGTTTCATTTTGAGAGTTGTTAATATTATCTTCAACGATTAAAAATGAATTTAAATCCATTTAAATATAATTTTTTTTAGATAAAGACAAACTTTCCAGGGATACGAATGACCTGACAATATTTTTAAATCTCCTACTACCATCACAGTAAGCAGAAGATGTTGCTTGTTTCGTGATGGAGGACTTGGCCAGCCTAGGAAATTAACTAACGACGCCCGACACGGACCGGTTATAATTTCCACATAAGGCAACATTTCAAATCTACGAGAAGTGGTATCTCACCAAGGCGATGCTTTCTTGGGACATTGCAAATTTAATGGGATTTAATTCAATTAAATTCATCAAAAGCCAATGAGGCTTACCACTCTCCCACGGAAGCAGGTACTCGCAAATTAAAGAAGCGATGGTTTCCGTATTTTTCCGAGATTATTGTACATCGTTAATATTTTTACCTAAAAGGTATTTATCAACATCAACACTTTTATGATTCCAATCACTATCCTTAGAATTCTAACATCCCTTTGTCTTTGACTGATGCATTTTTCGGATTTATGGTACATAAACGTTTCAATAGATAACATAGTATTCGAAAGACAAACAAAATAGTGAGATTCTGTTTAAAGTGCGAGAATTTAAAGTTGCGAGCAAATAAACGCTTTTTTATAAAGGTACCTACTATCAAAAAGGACACACTAGCACCAAAGCAATGTATAATATACAACAATATTGTAATTATATAAAATATATATTTAGAAATATATAATTTTACACTATAAACGCCAGTTTTATAAACGTCACGTGACGAACCGTTTCGTTAACGGACCGTTATCAATAAATAACAAAATCATGAATGCAAATTATATATTGTCTTCTAACTTAAAATAGTGCACGGTTTCAAATAAACGATCGTCGACGAACAACTGACAGCTCTCAAACGACCGGTAATCTGACGAACGTTTGTAAAACGACGAAATCGGGCGGTAGTCCTATTATTAACTATTAGTTAAATGTGGTGTCAAGCGTTACGAACGGATGATTATAAAACCTGCCCTTAAACATTAAATAGCCATGATTTTTCATAATTTTCCAACCGTTGAATTGAAAAGGATAATACCTATAATCAAAGCACCGACGATGGGATTCTATACGAAAATGGTTTTGGCATTCGATTAAATAATTTAGAAGCTTTAGAAATATAGAACGCCGTTAAAAATTTTGGTTACTTTATTAATAATCAAGTAATTTATCCTACAACTCTACATTAGATATATTTCCCATTATCACAAAAATTCCTTTTTCTTCTTAATCCCTCCCTCCTTTGACGTTTTGTCTCTTTCTTTTAAATATGTTGTCCCATACTATTACATGTAAGCATATGTCTGTCTCACAGTTTCATTGTATCGTTTAATATTTTGTCCCCCTCTTATTATATTTTGTATGTCTCACCTATATATATATATTTTGTTTAGTTATAATTTTTACCCTGACGAAGCTTGGGATAAACAAAATCGGTAGGTGATGAATTAAAAATAAATTGGTAGTTCAGAAGTGTTTGTTTACTTAATTAATACGTCAAACCACAAAGTAATTGCTTTCTATGGAAACATATTAAAATTTGTTCATTATTACGACGTGGGTAGTTGACAGAGTTGTTTTTATTATTAACGAAGTTTATTTCTTCATTAAATAATGTTTTAAGGGTATAATTTTGACATTGTAAAACAAACCGACCAAGGACAAAACGAAGCTTGTCCGAACGTATTCTGTGCAAAACCTTTGCGTAGAAATATTTTCTTCGACAAACAACCCGCCATTTTCGTTTAAAACCCTTTTGCTTGGTCTTTAGGCAAATTGTCCAAGATCAGACATTTCTCTGACATTCTCAAAATATTTTTACCCCCAAGCCAATTTCTCTGAAGCTCCCGTTATTACTGGTACCTACTCGTACATTCATCTTTAATTATAAAGTTTATTTAAAAGTCTGAGGATGAGAACATTTAGTTTTATGAATTATTTTTTAAATTCTGCAATAACGGAGTTTAAAAATTGGCAACGCTTAATTTGACATAATTTAAATTTCTTTTTTACGAATCACTTCGTAATTTATAACGAAAAATTGTACCATTTTAAAATGATCTTTTTTTCACTTTTCGATAAAACTACTGTATAAATATACCTTGACAAGTATCGGTAAAGTAAAACAGAAATATGCCTGTTGAAGCAATAATAATTTTAGAAACAAAGTTCTCTGACCATTAGCTCTGGCGTCATATACTCGTATATATATTTTTTGTATTTAGACTCTCCAAATGAATGCATCACATTCATCACATTTGACGGCCTCCATGGTCGAGGGGTAAGGCTCTCGACTACGAATCCGAAGGTTGGAGGTTCAAATCCCGGTGTGCGCAAGTAAATTTTATTTAATTAATTTGTGCTGTTCCACAATTAATTAATTAAAAATAATATGTAGTGTATTTGCGCACGTTCCAGTGTGGAAGACACTCTCAGTATAGCCCTGGTGAAAAACCACCATTCAGAATTGAAACGTTGCTTGAAATGGCTTTTAGCCGTGTTTGGTGACCAGATCTGAATAGCCAGGTATTTCCCCACCTTCCTCCTCCCCTTCTCAATACCTTCAGCCTCAGAACATTTCTCAATTGGGGATGCCATAGTCTCACTGGCTCCAGACGGTTGGGATCAGTTGGGACTCTTGTGGGGTATTCATATAAAAAAACATGTTAAAAAAATAATAATAATAATTAGAGTAATGATACATTTTTGGTTAAAGTGATGATTCCAGTAATAGGAGAATACACAATTCATTGTAATATTCGCTGTGCAGCGCCAAGTTAAAGTAATGTTTTTTTTTTTTAATTATCTAAATCTACTAGGAGACAAAACAAAAAAGGAAACGTTTTATTATCATTTTACAAGCCTAGAAGTATGTTTAATCATGGGCGTAGCCGGGTAGTAGAAATAATCATATAATATGTGTGTATATTTATAAACGAAAATAGCAAGTCTATAATATCGATTTTTATCTATAAAACATTTTATAGATGATACCAAGCAATATAGGGTTGGCAATAATAATATTTCATTCCAAAGGGATATGTCACGTATTTATTTTGGCCTAAGAGTATTTTATATTACAACATTCAACCTCCCACGCGTAGGCGAGAGACATCAGCTCAAGGAATGACGATACCACATTAGACAATCTCCCGATATAGCGTAGAATCCAATGTCTCTAAATATCTTCAAAGAGCGTAACGCATCGATCCATTCGCTTTTACTGGCTATTCAATATCTTAAAACAAAATAAACAAACGAATACTTAAAAATACATATAAATAGAAATTGTACATTCCATATTTGAAAAGGTTAATGACGAACCTTAAAAATAAATAAACAAATGTAAAAGGGTACATTCCATGTTTAAAAAAAGCTTATGAAGAGTCAGACAGAATGAAAGAAAGAATGCCGGAATTTTGTTTATCTCTTTTTATATTTTGGCTCAGCGGATTGTATATTTGATGACGGTAGGCGCCAAGAGAACGCTAATCAAAGCGGCAAAAAAATATATTATTTTACTTAGCAGCATTTTTTTAACTTAAGAAAAACGATAACATTAATTTATGTACGTGACATTTTTTTTTCTTCGTAGAACTAATATGGTATTGGTTCAACTTTTTTTGCGGGAGTCTAAATTTATTTTCTTGTTAACAGAAATTCATTAGGCGGGATACCATTTTTTTTTGCTTCTTCTAAATTTACCAGTTAAATATTGAATATTTTTGTTTTCTGTGGGGTGGGGTATACCCTAGTTTGTGCGGTTGCCAATCTAGTCTTTGGAATCATAAAATTCTGACATTCTCTTTTGTAAATTGTAAATACGTGTCGGCGTAGGCACATCGTGTTTTGTATGAAATTCGTTTAAAATCACCAGTGGAGTGATTTTTCACAAAACGGCGTTATTCGTCATTTATTAATTTTTTTTTAGATATATGCTGAAAGCTTAAATAATTTAATTTTTCTATCATCGTTTTCAAATACTTTTATACATCCCAAACTTTTTATTAACTAAAATTCTACTGCTTCAAAATTCTTTTCAATCAGTGTTTTAAAAATGGTTTAATTTTGTAATAATTGGTAAATTGCAATTTTTTTGTCATTTGAATATATTACAAGCCTAACTGAAAAACTGTTCTTGTTACATCTCAATATCGGCGTTTCACACCTAGTGAGATGGGCAAATATCTATTTATTACTATCTGATATGTACCCGGCCTTGCTCGGGTGCAATAATTGGTTTCAGAGCGAAAGTAATAATCTCCAAATAAAGAAAATTTCATTTAAATATTTTATTTCTTTCCAAACGTTTATTTTTTCAAAACATATCTAAATCATAAAGTTCTTAAGTAGGTACCTACTCGTGTTTTCCATTTTGAAAATTTTCTACCCAAAAAAATCTTTTTTTTCTTTTGAAGATGCAATCTGTGGCTAACCAGAGTATCATATCTATGGGCTAATCTAAATACAACATGGCGGGTTCAATGTTTTTCATACTAATTTTAAAACGTTATAGCAATAGTTTTACTATTGGATTTCATTCAAAATACTTTCTAAACCTTCCCGGCACTAATAAAAACAAACTGTGCTATTTTCAGCAAAACCGGTCCAGTTATTTACGAGAACATCGAGGACAAAAAAACTTACATTGATTTTTATGTATATATTATGTAATTTAATAAATAATAAATAAACTGACCGACGCCAGTAAAACTATGGCATCCCCAATTGGGGTATGTTGTGAAACTCACCTACCTCAAAACAGATTCCACCTGGGGGAGTAAGTAATGTAAAGTATTCAATAATCAAATTACGTAGCATACGGTAGTTATATTTTTATATGTATTGCATGAAACTTCTGATTATTTATTTACTATTTCCATAAACGTCGATTTATAGGCAGTGAAACTGAAAAAAACTGAAATGAGTTGAGGCGGAAGGAGATGGGAAATGGTAATTTCAGGAAATAGCTGACTATTCAAATCTGTTCTCCAAACAAGTTCAAATTCTATCTGTGTAACACAATCTTAAATTTCTTAATTTGTCTAAATATTATTTTAAATGTTTATTTATTTGTATCATATTAATCAGTGAGAAATAGCTATGATGCAGGCGAGTTCCCCAGATAGTGTACTCGTACATTGTTTTAATATTACAGTCTGTATCTCTATTTTCCCCCTAAATAAAAAATAAATTAATAAAAAAAAACCATTTCAAGCAACGTTTCGTTTCAGGGCGATACTAAAAATATCTACCACTTTAAAATACTTAATATTATTTTGAGTTGTTTTTTTTCTTTGCGTAACCCGGACCTTAAGTTGACTAAATAACACATATTCATAAAAAAAAAAAACAACAACATTTACACACGACGGGATTTAACTCACGACCTCTGGATTTGAAACCGAGAATCTTAACCGCTCGTCCTAAGGGGATGGGATTCACATTGGGATTGGGAACATTGGGATTCACGACTTACAAATAAAACACATGATCAATAACTTTCTTCCAGTTCTTCCATGTTCCCACTATCTTTCCATTACTTTGTCGTGCCTGTATTTCTAAATGAATATATTTATTAACACACTTCAAATATAATTATTGTTAATCTTCAAATAAACAATGCAAGCTAATAACCAGCATTAAAACCGTTCGACGTTATGTTTGATTTGAGGTCTGATAAAGACGAGGTGGCATTATTTAGTGTTTCGAGTATCAGAATTTCACATGTGCAAGACGTCCGTATAGATTTATGACCCAGTATCATGCTGTTTCCCCGGTACCATATTATTAATTGAATTGATTTGCTCGGTACGGGGCTAGAATATATTGCTTGGAACTGTCAAATTGTTTATGAAAACCTATAAATTATCAGTCTTAGAGAAATTGTTCCATACAGAGTTATTGTTAGGCGATATTGTGCCAGTTGTGAAGAGAAATATACATAGATTTTAAAGTAGTTTAATGTAAAAATTATATGTTTTTGTGTTTAATTCGTAGAATTCCATTAAATTTATTTTTTTTAATTTACTGTAGATCAAATTTAATAATATTATTATTAATGTCTGAAAGTATTTTTTGTTTTTATTATTCTGACAGCTGTTTCGGCGTCAAAGGCAATTTTCAAACTGTGGTTAATCCACATTGTGATGACTTATTTATATGATTTTATTTACTCCACCCGTTTGCAATTTGGACAGGTTTTTAAAAAAAATAATGATTTGATGTATTATAGGTAAAGCCGATTTAGTTAGAAAACAATTCAAATTCTGAATTCTGTGAGGTTTTCACATTTATAATGTGTTTCCTCGTATTGAACTTACAATGTTTTTTTTTAAATTATTTTATTTAAATGCGTAGTATTGTTTTGATAATGTGAGCATACTGAGAAGCGGTGAATATATAATTTTCCTTACTTTATTAATTAATGTTATATTAGTATCATTCGTTCTTTTAAAATGGCCTTAAGCGCCAAGCTGTCACAATAATAAAAACTAAAAATACTTGCCGAACTTAATGATAACATTATTAAATTTGATTTACATTAAATTAAATGTAAATGTTTTTTGTTCATTATAAAATTAAAAACTCTGGAGGCCTCTGAGTTAGTCGATTATAAAAAAATAATTGCGTTATTATTTCATTTCTAAGGGTAATAATGCTAAGAGGCATACTTTCGTATAGTTCTTTTTGGACCAATTCCAATATCACTTTAGTTACATAGTTTTATATCATTAAGCATGTCGTACTTGATTTTTTCACTTTACGAAAAGTTTGTTTTAAATAGCTAAAGAAAATTAATATTTATTTTATCTGTCTTATTTTATTAAGATGTCCTCTGGCAGGGAGATTGTGTTGGCTTGGAAACCAAGTCACTGCGGTATCCCTGTAAATAAACGGCCAATTCGTTGGCTTTTGTGGTTTTTTTAAACCCCAACGATCTTTTCATTAAATTGATAATAATAAAACTTTGGAATAATGATTTTCCAATGCTTCCTTCAAAGCCGACTCTCTTTGAACAAATTTTCAACATATTCCATTTGCCGCTTGCAAACATGGCGTTGCTGCCACAATGTGAACCTGGCAAAAATACAGGTTAAGAATTCTGCCATGTGCGAGTGTCATCTTGAAGAAAGGGACCTCAATCACATTTTTTCAGTTGCCCTATAAAGTTTTCATCCCTTATCTAATCAATATAGGTATATTGCCCCTGTACAAGTTTTGCTATCCTGTCGACAAAGGTATGTACAAAATCATGATTAATTTTCTTAAAGTTAACGGCAACTTAATTAACTTGTAATTACAATGGTATATTCATAAATTAATCAAAAATTACTTTGTATTCACCACTTTATTAATATATACATATCAACATATTTCAAAAGCGATGCTTTCCTCATCGATGTAATACTAAAAAATAATAATGTCAATTATATACTCGTATATTAATAAAGTTGTTAATACAGAGTAATTTTTAATCCGTTTAGTAATAATGACGCCACAAAGTGAATACCAATCTTTTGAAGAAATTATAACAGTATATTAATTTTTAACCTCTGAACTAATTAATTTAAGACTTGTGTTTTGTGTGTTAAGTGTTTTATTTGTAGTGTACAGCATTTTAACCCTGCCCAAAATATTTTTTTGTGGTCAAAAATCAGTAAAACAGAAAATGGAGTTGAAGGCCGCTGGAACCATTGGACTGAACGGACTGCTTACACAAATCCTTCATACCGAGCTATTGAACAATAGCTCGGTATGAAGGATTTCCACCGCCAACAAATTCTCCTGATCTTCTTCCATTATTTTTTTTTCGTCTCCAAACTGTTTCTTCTCAAATACCAGAAGAATATAATGTAAGTGCAGGCCGCCTCAGAACAGGAAAGTATAGTGAGGAGAACTGTGAACACTGTGACGTTATCCTTATATTATTTGCATTAAACTTTAATATTCTATATAATATGTCTTAGACTAATGATGTATTGTATTTATTACTAAAGTCATATTCATGTACAATCTTTACATGGATACTAATAAATAAATAACTTATTTATTAATGGATAAACTAAAGTTTTTAAGACAAGATTTTTGTGCATAGCGCAAAGGGTAACAATTAATTTTATAAACAATAATTATTAGCCTGAAACACTCATCCAAATTGAAAAAACCTTCCGAGAAAAGATAAATGTCACCGACAGGACTCGAACCTGCACCCTTCTGATTGCCGGTCAGATGCTCTACCGTTGAGCTACGTCGGCTTATCGCAAACCCGCCAAGTTAATCAATATATACTAGTGTTTCATTCAATAATTACTGTTTTTATTATATTTCACCTGTAAATAAACAACTTATTAATCATTGAAGAAGATAACATTAACATAACCCAAATGAAACATGAAACCGAAAAAACAACAGATAATAAAAAGATATCAGTCGCATCTGAGACTTATATATTTTTTTTTATTCGTTGTTTCTTTTCGGTTTCATGTTTCATTATGGTTATGTTAATATTATCTTCTTCAATGATTAAATATTACAGTAAGGTTTTTAAACTTCAATAAAATAATTCATAATTATGTAAATATTTATAAAAAAAAAAAAAAAAAAATTTTTTCAATGGAATTAAAAATGTTACACGTAACCCTTTATTACCCCAATATATTTGATTATTGTTTAGGTGGTGGTTATGGTACATTGTGACCAAATTCTACTTCTAGTTGAATAACTGAAAAATGGGAAATATTTGGTAATGAGAAATTTAATATATTACGTGTTTGAAGCTATGAATAAAATTTTATACGTAGTCTGACAGCGTTACTCCGTTTGAATTCTGAAACGAGTCGTTCCATTTTATATCACTTCGAGGCTAACTAATAATAAACACAATTTAGTAGATAAAGCGTCGCGGCACGTCGTTGTTTCTATGGATTAAGAGCTTTTTTAACGCCGTCGAACCCCGTTATTACCTAGCAAATGTTCCATTAAAAACACAAATAAAATGTAAAACACACCCATTTTCACCCGCTTCAGATTCTTGGGTCAAAACTGTGAATCTATGGAAAAAATAAATAGCACGAACTGAAATAAAGGTCTGAAACGTCAGATACATTATTCTGGTTCTCTTTCATCTCCGTATCTGTATTAATAAGTGAAGTATTACGAGGTAATTTCCCAAAAAAAATAATAAAGAAAATTATTTCTTATTTTTTTTTTAAATGAAAGGTATCCGGGGGTAAAGCGCAGTAACTTCTGGAGGTGATTCCATGTGATAGTACAAGTAAAAACAACGTTTATAAGTAAGGCCAGAAGTTACTGCACTTCACCCCCCGGACATATTGCATATATTTTTGTTACGAAATTGAAAACATTGGTCGGTGCCTCAGTTAAATATAATATCTCAAGTCGGAGTATGAAGCCATCTCCGCTAATAAACTTTAAATAGCTAACGATCAACCAAAAATTCGTTATATTTTGTTTAGAATAGTCGCCGTGCGCGGGTGAGTGTTGATAGTAATCCTAACACGTGCAAGACGACATGTTAAAAATGAGTGCAGGAAAATTAGTCACGGCTCCAATTTTGTTCTTGCTAGTTTTATTTGGAAAACAATATCCGACTTAACATATCATATGTTTTTATTTTAATAAAACGATTCAATGCATATCGAGATTATTGAATTTTTCTATATTTTTGCTTTAGGTTTGCCGAAAACACAATATATTTTTTTAATGTTTATAAAAATGTATAGCAATAAATTTATACAAATAAGTGTTTTTGTTTTTTAATAAACGTACTTCCCAAATATTGTATAATTTATATTATCAGAAAAATACGTATTTTCCTGAATTAAAAGTTATTTGTAATAATTTATTTTGTTTGAATATTTTGGGGGAAATACGCAAATCATTGATTAGTAATATTTATTACGCTTTCGTATCGCATTTTTTTTTATATTGCACCCCTGACTCAGAGAAGAAAAGATGACAACACCAGCGCAAATATTGATACAACGTGTGTTGAAGATTTAGTTAATTATTTGTTTGTTGGTTTATATTTTTATCTATTATATTAAAACACGTGATCCCCTTGCAAACATGCAACTACCACCGTAACGACGTGTGAATATGAACTGACTAAAAGGCTTCCAAGTAAAGGGAACTAAGTAAACGTGTCGCTTTTTCCGTTAGTCCTATTTTTTTTCTTTGGGGTGAAAGGGCATAGAAATTTTTAAGCATTGAAGTAGGGAATGGAACAAATGAGGTTGAGAAACACTGGTCTATTCCATAATATACGATGATACCATACCATACGATTGTACCTCCTCAGCCAGGAGCACTCCTGTTCCGGTGTGACCGGTACACAAGGGGGCACTGATTTGTTGGGACTTGGAACACGTGCTCTGTGGATGAGAAGGAGGTTGAAGTTTAATCGACCGGTATTCATGGCAACCTCTTAAGCCAATATTGGAATTCAGGAGGGGTTGGAATAAAGGAATCGATTGAGCGTTGGTATTTCGTTTCTCGCCTATCGCTTCTTTTTGCTTCCTGCTTCTTCTCGCTTCTTTCTACGCTTCCAGTTTCGCTCTGCTTCTTCCTTCCCATTTCCCACTGCTTCACACGTTCCTCAACCACTGCTTCTTGCTTCCTCTTTCGTGCTTCCTCTTTCGTACTACCCGCTTACTGGTTCTTCGTTTTTTTCCTTTCGGTTCACGCTGCTTTTTGTTTTCTACTTTTCACTGCTTCTTGCTTCCCATTTCTTGCTGCTTCTCGTTTCCTGCTTCTTACGTGAGGAAAGTCCCAGACTGATGTACTAGATTGTCCCTCTCCGGCCATGTGTCCAAAGCATTTGATCTTCATACTACATAGCTCTCATTAGTTTCGGTTTACCTTGCTCATTCACGACACAAACAATATTCTCCGACTATTGCGATGGCAGCAGGATACCTCCAAACACTGCCAGGTCATTTGAAACCCGGAAATGCCCGTCTTTCCTTTAAAAAAAAAATTTAACTATTTTCTATGGCAAGTGAGTTCACAGAATTACTTTTTCGGTTTATTCTTCCAGTGTTCTGTCAACCACCAGCACTTTTGTGAAATATCTAAATGAAAAAACCTAACCTAACCAAGAGTATCTACCTATAATTGAAACGATAGATGAACCTACGTCACTCAACGCTATTCATGATATTTAGATCTCGGTGCTTCACAACCTTTCCCAAAGTAGTAAAAAATTAATTAACCAGAGTCTGCCTCAATGAATACAACAATTCTGCCTTCGGATAGATGTCAATGGTTGTGGAAGACCGTTCTCAACATTAATAATGGCTACAATGAGTTTGGTTTGAAAACAAAAACGGTAAGAAACATACATTTATTTAGTTGACAAGTGAAAAATGCTGAAATGGGGAACTTGTCTGCTGCTTGAAATGGTTTTATCCTTCGACGACGTTAATAATCATCAATTACTAACGCTCGAGTGGCCTCCTTCTCACCCCTCGCTTGTGGTGCAGGTAAGCAAAGAGACAAGCCTTTGGTTTTCACTCAAAACTAGTTTGTTAACTGCGATATTCTATTATAATATTATCAAGTCACATTGCTCTTAAGGGTAAATTAAACAAACAAAAATATAAAATATATTTTCCAGATTGAAAGCTGAATATATTAATTGAAATTTGTATTCCGAGAAGCTTTTGGCCAGAATGAACGTAATCTAGTACGGTTATTCACAAAAAACCAAAAGACGTCGACACGACACGTCAAGCCGTGATCCCGCGCACATCATTCTCCCTGGTCTATTCCATACCAATGCTTCTTTTATGGTTCTTCCATAAGAAATATTAGTCAGATGCTTTAATTTAGTACAAATTTAAAAAATGTATGGCTAAGAATTTTTTTCCGAAGAATTATTAGCAAAAAGTAGAAGGCGGATGTCCGTAAACCGCTAAAAATGGTACTTCTTTTTTTGGGTTGAGTAATATTGAAATATTTGTCGAAATTGAAATCGTGTTGAAATGAATTGCTATAAATTGAAAAAAAAATCTTATTTCGGTGGAAACAATTATTGGCACAATAAAATAAAATAATCCTAAATATTCATATGAATTGAAGAAGTCTTCAAATGAAAATTATTAATTTTTTTATCGTCATGCAAATAAACCACTCTAATATCGTTAGTTAACCTTTCGTTTCAACCGCTTAAACATTGATTATCATTAACAAAATATGCAAGATTAATTCTCCGCATAATCGTAATGCTTGCAATATCAATTTACCCGTTTCGTAGTAACACATGGTCATCAATAAATTGTGACGCTGAAAACAACGTAGTGAAATAGATAACTTAATTCAACCCATGCGCAGTGGGAACAGTTAAGTCATGAATAACGTAAATAATTGTAATTTTAATATCTTTGTTATTGGATGAATCCGATTGTTCTGTGTGAATTACGTCAACAAATAAATATCATCAATGAAAAATGTATTGATACCTAAGACCTACGAGAAAGGATAGATCGAACAAAATTAAGACAAATTTAACGAATATTTTATCATTGGATGCTTCAACTTTTGTATTTTTCAATTCAATTTTTTGTCGTAACGATTTCACTTTTTATTTTTTTTATTAACTAAGGATGTTTTTTTACAGAGGGTAAACTTGTACATTTTCAAGCGAATTTACAGTTAAACTTTTAGATTACGTTGTCTTTTATCACAGAGACAGCAATATTCTCGATTTTCTTCCTCGCTTATGCTTTTGCTGAATTGCCTACCGACGATTATAAATTTGTGTACACTTAATTCTAATCACATATCTAAATGTGTAACGTGTATTATTACAATAATATATACAAAAGCTATTTCCTGCCCAGACGTCGTGGGTTCAATTCCTCTGCTAGTCCTCCATCACTTCGCAGGTAACAATTTTCGCTTATAATGGTGGTAGTGGGAGTTTTTCTAATATTGGCGGATTTCAGATAACCTGGAAATATTTTCATTTCATAAAAAAAAATCAATCTACGAGAACGTAACAACCAGTGGCGTGCATTGCTCATTGACCAAGAGTAGGCTGTATCTCTTCAGATATTGATTAACTGAATGCAACATGCCATCATCATGGAACGACAAGTTGCTCAAGGCAGATTGGAAGAAAAAATTCTTTGTGGGGAAATGTCCTCGCCTTGTTTTCCCAAACGTTAGCAACCAGACAACAGAAAACATGGACCTTAACAGTTACACAATAAAACAGAATAATTGAATTATGTGGGTTCGCACTGTAGAACGATCATACGAAGTAAGTTTTTTTTCGCCAATTTAGGCACTAAGAAAGGTAGGTACAGCTCTTTAGCCTTTATAGACTGCACACCACTGGTAACAACATAGAAATTAACATTTAAATCATACAAAAGTACAGCAATTTCTTAGATATTTTTTGTCAATTTCTAAAAAACGTTTTATATTTTCGAATGACAAACATCTAAATTGGTCAAAAAAAACTGTAACAAAAACAAAAACTTTTGCAAATATCAATCGATATTTTTTGTTCGTAGCAGATACAAATCAATGTTCGTCTCCGTGCAAATCTGTGAGTAAAATAATCAATACTAAACCAAAAACCGATTACATAAAAAACTTCATTTTTTAAATAATTCTTTCAATTTATTGTGATAACTATAAACCTCATTGTAATATTTCATCAA
This sequence comes from Halesus radiatus, assembly GCA_022606495.2. NCBI lineage: Eukaryota > Metazoa > Arthropoda > Insecta > Trichoptera > Limnephilidae > Halesus > Halesus radiatus. Next base: position 194,692 of record JAHDVE020005135.1, on the reverse strand, counting down.
TGAAGGTAAGATAATAAATTCGTTTAAAACCTCCCAACATACAATACGATAGCAGCCAAAAATATAGGATTTAATTGAAGATGATATTAGTGATTCTTAAATTATCGATAAAAACATCGGAAATTAATAAATTCTCATTTGATCGATGGTTATAGTTCTAGTCCCGGTAAGACAGAGAACCTGGATTTGATACTCATTTTCCGTGTCATTTTATGTATCGTATTTCCTTTGAGATTTGTTAATATTAAATTGAATTAATCCTTTTTTTTGTATTTTACTAATTTTGTGCTTCTATATTTATACAGGCTAGAATTGGGAATTAGAACGCGGTCTGTTCCCATTCAACGAAATAAAACCAAACCTTCCGCAATTCAAATTAAATCATTCTATTTTAATCGGAATCTATTTGTGGGGAAATGTCCTCGCCTTGTTTTCCCAAACGTTAGCAACCAGACAACAGAAAACATCGGCCATAACAGTTACACAATAACACAGAATAATTGAATTATGTGGGTTCGGACTGTTTATTTTAATGCCATTAGGATAAACGCAGCCATCCGTTAGTTGCGTGGAACGCATAATCCATTTACAAAGACTTTGGGTACAGGGGCGGCTGGGGAAAAAAAAAACCCGGCAAAATCACATTTTCGTCCCATTCCCGTTTAATTTAATGAAGAAGGGATATTAGAAAGTCCGTTTTAAATTATTAGAAAGGCTACAAAATAAATTCGTTCGATACATAAATTTAAAAATGAAAATTCCCATCGAATTTATTAACTACGACAACGCACTGAAACTAGACTTTTTAAATTATCAAATAGGAGCATTAACTGACTTTTTATTATTTTTCAAAATCTTGAAATCTTTAATTGACAGCCCTGAATTACTGGAACTCATTTGCATTAACAAACCTGACAGGCGAACTCGAAGCAAAAACACCTTTAATTGTTACAATAAATTCAATACTAATTGTTATAATTATTCACCAATTGCTAAAATTCATTACCTCTCTAATAAACACTGCGAGCTGATCGATATATTTGGTATTGATAATCTTGCTTGCTGATAGTTTTAAAAATCACATATTTTCAATCCTGTCTGATAATAATTAATTTTATTTTATTTTACATCTTATACTTTCAGTATCTTTACTAGTTTGTATAACACTTAACCCTATGTGTATATGTATATATTGCGTTTACTTGTCTTTTTGTTATTGTTATATTTACTTGCATTGTAATACTAATATTATAAGTTAAACTTTGCGGTCAATGTAGTAATTTATTTCTTCAGATTCTTTGTATTGTAACTAGACCGCGATTTATTGTTTGCTCCATGCTTTGTATTTAAAGGTTAAATAACAAAAATATGAATGCACTTAAGATAGTATTACTAGTTATAATAATCTTATTTATATAAATACTGTTATACTTAGATAATGTTACCTACCATTCGATGTAAAACACAACAGAGCGTTAATAAATACATTAATCAATTTTTTTTTTAAACATCTATATTGGTGCCCTAGTTCAAAAGTGTAACAATTCAAAAATGTGCTGTTTTAAGATAAGTTTAAAGAAATGCTTAGAATATTGATATCTACGAGTCCTAAAATGTAATCTGTAGTTATTTTAAAATGACAGTTGTGAATATTTTTTATATTAATACAGTTTTAAATATTTACGAGTTCATTACCATAACATTTCTAAATCACCAACTAAATCAGAAATTTCACTATTATTTTTAATCCAAACTATAACAACTCCAAAAATTCTGCGAAAACCTGTGAAAACTCACTTATATTAGAAAAATATATATTTATAATGTTATAAGTGTATTGCGTACTTTTTAAACTCAAATTTGTTGTACAGTAGAAAATTAAAACTGCCAAAAACCTTGATTCCTAATTATCTAAGAACTAAGCTTTTTGAGTTATAAAATAATCATCATTATTCATTTAATTCGTCACCAATGCATGTTCGAGTATAATAAGAGTTTTTATGTCAGGTTTTGCAGAATCTACTTCACTAGGCAAGGCTGTGTTGGCAGATTTTGCAAATTGTTTATGCAATAATAATTGTTGTATCTGTAAATTATTGCTATGATTTTGGATCGAAACTAATAGAATAACAGATAATTATGTCGATGGCGTTTTGAAATAACCTGATAAGTGCATTTTTTGTTTATTTTCTTTTAAGTGTAAAAATAAGGTTACTGATGCGTTTATTTTCGATTGGTAAAATCCTAACATCTCTATTTAACTTGATAACACCCTCAACACCATAATTATATGATGATATATGAACAATTACAATGGTTAGTTTGGACAAAACATGTCAAAAGATCACAAAATATTAACGTACCGTTGTTCACTTATCAGGTTAATCCCAAACACCACAAGGGTGTTCAATCAATAACATCACAAAATACTAGAAGGGTTAAAGTTTTGACTGTGGACTTCGATCAATAAAGTGAGTAAATATCTATCATAATATAAGAAAATCGTTATTTAAGTTGTTTTTCTATAGAAGTCACATAATTTAAATATATTATATATCCCTTCGCTACGTTCTGTAAAGCATCTAATTAAAGGTAACGTTCTGAAGTAGGCGATGGAAATATTTCTAAGAACCGTAAATAACAAGGAAAACTTCTATTTTAATTAAAAATTATTGTAAGTATCAAGAAAATATAATCTAGTGCAGGTGTAGTTCTACTCGTGAAGCCTGTCATTCATGATAACGAGAACCTAACGCTGCCTGTCTTATAAAGGAAAATTACGCGCTGCGATGAAAATATTCCAGGTTCTTCTTTAGAGAACATGACAAAAGCTTGTTAGTATTGAGTTACATAATATGTGAAAAAGACAAAATAATATATCAGTTTCTAGAGCAGGGCAAAATCATAAAGATTAAGCTCTGGCGTCCAGAAATAAGCACAACTTTTGCGTCTGTTATTTTTAACCCTTGCCACTCCATTATTTTTAAATATTTGTTCTCAGCCAACTCTAATTTAAATAATGTCAAAATATTGGTTTATTGTTACAGTTACAAAAAGGTTATTTTATTGTAAAACAAACACGGAAAACAGTCAAAATCTTATTAAAACGTGAATTTAAATGTTTTTATCAAATAATCACAATAAACAACGTCACGTGTCAAGCTTTGCGTGCGAGAATACACCACGCGAGCATGTATTATCTTGTCGGCCGCCAGCCGACAACTGAGTTGTAGCGTACAAATAGTGATGTCGGCTGGCACCGACAAAGGAGTGGTAAGGGCTAGGAGACCGAAGCTATGAAATATTCTTCAATAAAGGTAAAATTACTTTTTGGCGTCGTTATTAAGAAAATTAATGAGAAATACTTTGAGTACAACACTGCAATTTTATAAAATATACATTTATTACTCCAAAACCAAACAAAATAACTAATTAATTTTGTTAGACTCTTTTCAATTGATGAAGAAAAAAATTGATTGTTGAAATCACGGCAAAGTCAGACAGTAATGTCCCATTAATATTTTTGTGATAAAACTGTGTAATCTGCACATAAAGTGAAGTATTGATAGTTCGGGCCAGTCCAGCCCTGATTGGAGCCGATCGACGATAGCTTTATTTTCGTGGATTTTGTAAATTTATCCCAAGGCTGACTATTACCGATATGCGGTCAGGTCTAATAACGATGAAGAGAAATGTGGTGGTATACCGGTACCGGTATCGGTTTAGCGTTAATTGAGCCGAACTTTTTACCGATTAACTAGATGCCTTAATCGGCTTTTCTTGGGATCTCCATTGTATGGATTCTCTTTTAAGTAACGAGCGCGTTTAATCCCTATTAAAATAAATGTTTTTTTAAAGAACATCTCTTTAAAACATTTTTTTTGTAATACTCCATAATTTCGCAGGTAGATTTATTTATGGATAAAAATATGTGATATCGCTTACCAGTTCCAACTTTTGGAGCTACTGGCATTATAATTTACGTAAGTTATTAAATATTGTGAGACTCGAGGATTCAATATAACATTAATTAATAAGATAAAGAAAATAATTTATTCCACACTTCTCAGTATGTTCGCAAGACCTAAACAATATAACATATTTAAATAAGTCAATAGCAGTCACGTCATTATAAAACAATTGAGAAAACATTGCCATTTAACGTGGATTAAACAGATATCAATAGAGAAACAATTGTCAAAATTATTTTCTCAGTAAATCGGTTGCATCGGTAATAAATCATTTTAGGCACCATAAAAAATGAAATTCGATGGTTGTAAATAGAATAATATAAATAAGTCGTCTCAACGTAGTCTAACCACAGTTTGAGAATGGCCTTAAACGCCGAAACAGCCGTCACAATAATAAAATTTAAAAAATCTTTATGAACTTAATAATAACATTAATCTAAAAAAAAATAGATGGATTTCTACGAATTAAACACAAAAACAATTAATAGACTGAAGGAAGCTATAGAGTGGATGGCGATGGGGAGGGGAAGGTTGGGAAATACCTTACCATTCAGCTCTGTTTAATAACAGAGCTACAGCTAGTTAAAGCAATGTTTCGAATGGTGGTACATCAGCAAAGCAATACGGATTGTATATTCCATTCCGGATTGAGGTGTGAATGTATGTATTTTAATTTACTTTTCATTATTTTTAGTGAGCTTTGAGCTAATTACAAGTATATTACCGCTCTGAATATTGGATTGAATTTTTCACTTATTTACACATCAGGTCTATTTTATTTCATGTTGGCACAATGGCGTGCGGTCTACGGATACATGTTCACTTTAGCTCATAAAATTTATACCGCATCCTAAATAAATCACTTATATTTTATCTGACCAAATTTTTAAATGTATTTTAAAATTACTATAAAAAAAATCAAATGTAATGTTGTACTAAATCAACGCTTATTAAGAGGAACGCCTGTTTCATACATTTTTTTTATAAGAATACCGCAAAAGAGTCCCAACTGCTCCCAACCGTCTGGAGCCAGTGAGACTATGGCATTCCCAATTCGAGAATGTTGTGAGGTTGAAGGCATTGAGGAGGGGAAGGAGAAGGGGAAGAGGAAGGTGGGAAAATACCTGTGTATTCAGATCTGGTCACCAAACACGGCTCAAAGCCATTTCAAGCAACGTTTTAATTCATAATGGTGGTCTTTCACCAGGGCGATACTAAGAGTTTCTTCCAATCTGTATACATAACTTAATTTTGGATTTGAGGCCACTTAACAACAAGTCTTGACTGCGAGCTATCAACTAATGAATACCTATCTCTGTTTTCTCCTTTTATTTCGTTTGTTTGGTTATGTTTTCTTTCCTCGTATTTCTATTCGTCCTAGTCTGTGTGGGTGCAAATTTTAAATTTGATTTTCCTGCTATTTTCGTTTATGTATTTTTTTCTCGTAAATTATAATCAATAAACTGATATTGTAAATGTATATTTACTACGTGGGTCTGGATAAATACTTTTTGTATTTTATTTCTTTCGGATAATATATAATATAATATGATTACAATAACATTTTCTTCTACCAGTTTTGCTACTTTATTATTTACATTAATGTATACGTTTCTACAAATCTTTTTTTTGTCAATAGCCACTTTGGTTTTGTTGTACTTTTATGTTGAACTTGTACACTTTTTTACAAAATTTTGTATGTATATTATTACTGCATATCCTTGTTTGTTGTTTTGTGTTGTTGCGTTCAGTTTTGTATCTTTTTTGTATCACTTGCACAAAATGAGTTTAATAACTCATGGGATTGCCATGTAGCTAAACATAAAACAATAAAAAGAAAAAAATTAAAATGATAATAATAGTGCTATTCATATTATTTAAAGTATGGGAAAAGATTTTGTATCTTCTGCAAAACTCAATAAGTAGCCAAAATTTTTTCAGTATCTGATAATGATACCTCAACATATTATTAGTCTATTAAAAGTTTTCTCACATAAAATGCTTCTTGTGTAACACCTTCAGGGTAGCGATTTTCGGAAGTTGTATATTACTATATTTATAATATGTTTTGGCCGGATGCCTAAAGTTAAGATAAATAATAATGCTAATATTAATCGGGCCTATTTATTCCGTGGCATTTAGCCAAATTATAGAATTATTACTGCAGACAGCCTTCATAATAGTTTATGGCGATTTTGTATTTACTAGTGATGAGTATTACTGATAAATTTTGATATCCAAAATATCTGATAAATAGCTTAATATATTTCAAACTTAGCCTCCCTTTATAACATGTAAATTACCATATATTTATATTCTAAATATTCCTTTTTTTATTCAGATTAAATAATCTCTTAATTTGATTCTTCTGAACTCCTGCATATAATCAATCTACACACGAACGCTAGACAAACACTGAGATTTCACATATGTTTATATCATTCCAACTATAGTTTACATTCCCCAATACGACGTTTACACAGTATTGGTAACAAATATTTAAACAATATTTCTCTTCGACCTAGTTTATAAATTATTGTTTACAACATTTTTTTTCATTTTTATTTTTATTAATCTTAATGTTAATTTGGTGGATATTGGCAGAAAATCTTTTTTTTTTATTTCCTGTATCTTGTTAAATCATTTGTTTACTAATTTTATATTATTTTTCATGTTTAAAATATTACGGTTTCTTCAAAAAGGTATACTATTGTGTAAAAGCCACCTGGGCGTTAAAATAAAATAATCTATAAATAAAATCTGTTTTCAAAGCATTGATATCGATTTATCCTCTCGAATATAGATATCGTTAGTATGAATGTCAAAAAAACTATACGATAACAACATAACTGTTGTCTAAAAGAAAAAACAACAACTTCGAAATTGTCTTTATTTTAGACACCGCGCTGTTTTCCAACAGAGTTGCTAGGCTACCAATTAACTTTCTCGGTCGTATTGAGTTCGCGCGATTCATCGGAAACATTAATCTATTATTTTTCTTTTTCATTGACTTTGGAATTAATTTACTGCGGTGTATATTAAATTTACCAGCATTCGTGAGTATCATTTTTATATAAACGTTCCCAGGTTACGAATAACCGGACAATATTTACACTCCTCCCCTTGCATCATTAAAAGCGGAAAATCAGCTATCAGAGGATTATATTGATAAACCACGACGCCTGTGTGGGAAACTCGACGCATTTGTCCATTTAACTACTATCCATTATATATTAATCTGTATTGTTTAATGGAAGAGGAATACAGGTATAATCCACTAGAAACACATCATATTAAAATGTGATCATGATTTTTTTTTAGAAAGACAAACGTTCCCGTTTACGAATAACCCGACAATATTTGAAAATCTCCTACTACCATCACACTAATCAGAATATATTTATTTATTATTATTTAAGTTTTTTTATTGTATGTATTGTGATAAAGGACTTGTCCAGAAGAGGAATTGAACTCACGACGCCTGGTGGGACTGAAAAAACTTTTATTTTTTTTATTTATAAAATACGTGATATTTAATGGAGACATGTACATAGAGTAGATACATTAGATCACCATACTAGGCGGCTGGGGACTGAAGAAACTTTATTATTTTTATTTGTTTATGTATTTATAAAATACATGATATTTAATGGAGACATGTACATAGAATAGATACATTAGATCACCATACTAGGCGGCTGGGGACTGGAGAAACTTTATTATTTTTATTTGTTTATGTATTTATAAAATACATGATATTTAATGGAGACATGTACATAGAGTAGATACATTAGATCACCATACTAGGCGGCTGGGGACTGAAGAAACTTTATTATTTTTATTTGTTTATGTATTTATAAAATACATGATATTTAATGGAGACATGTACATAGATTAGATACATTAGATCACCATACTAGGCGGCTGGGGACTGAAGAAACTTTATTATTTTTATTTGTTTATGTATTTATAAAATACATGATATTTAATGGAGACATGTACATAGAGTAGATACATTAGATCACCATACTAGGCGGCTGGGGACTGAAGAAACTTTATTATTTTTATTTGTTTATGTATTTATAAAATACATGATATTTAATGGAGACATGTACATAGAGTAGATACATTAGATCACCATACTAGGCGGCTGCCTGATTCATGGTGACCAATGGAGTATAGTTGTTTTGTATGAAGTCTAGTGTAAACATATGGATTTATATTATTAATTATATTAACATGCCGACAATTGGAAAAATTATAAAAGAAAGTAAAATATACAAAAGATAAAAAGACATGCAAAATACTTTGAAACTGAATTTCCCATATCCCTTTTATTCTAATCACAAATTCACAAAGATCCAAGATTTTTATTTTATTTTGATGTTTTATAAAAACATGGTGGTTTATACGTTGAAGCATTAATTGATTAAATCAAATTTATTAGAGTGGAGAAAAGACTTTTTAAAGAAAATATTTAATTTTCCGAGATCAAACCCTGAACAGAAGGGAATTTAAAAAGACAAAAATTGGATGGTCAAATTAAAAACGACCAATTTACGGTGGAACAAAAATTTGCCATACAGAATGTAAAATATAGACCCGAAAAAACCTTTTTTTCAAAAATTTTAATTTCTTATATTTTTATTCAAGTAATTAAACTTATCTTGCAAATGTGATATATTTTTTAAAAGTACGATAAACCCGCAAATAATTTTCTAAGCTGCCTCTAAAATTATGAAAATTGATTTTTTTTTCATGGGACATACTTAAAAAATTAACAAAACTAAATAAAAAAAACTTCTAATACGTACTAGATATTTACTAAACCTTTAATTAGAAAAAAAATAGATCATTCCGTTTGGATGGGTATTTTGGTCTCCAATCCCAAATTCAGTTTTGTATGATACAGGCACCGCAGCCGTTCCCCTTAAGTAAAACTGTATAAATCAATCAGGGAGTCATAAAACAATGCAAACATCTCTTAAAATGTCCACACGTTCGTATTGTATTTTATTTTAAATAAATCGGAAAACATAAATTTTACAAATACAATTTATTGCAGTAGATACCTACATTGTTTTATAAGTCCCTGATTAATATTTAAAGTGGTTTCTTAACAGAGATTAACCGCGCAACGAAGTTATGCGTTTTATTTATACAAGATATACGTAAAAAATGTAATATACTCGTATGTTCAGTACCCATTAATGGAGGACTATGGTAAACGCGATTGGCACTAATAAAAAATTGTCCAAATAAGCGAAACTAGCAGTCCATGAGACATGTAACTGGCAGAGGACGGATTAAAGTAGACCGAATGCTGAAGAAATTAGTTCTCTGATTAAAACTTTGTATGACTGTATCAAAAATGAGGAGATCCGGAAAGAATGCAAGGTTGATGTAAGCGTAATAGTTAAGATTAAGAAAGGTACGCTGGGATGGTTTGTGGTGTAGAACGGATGAACGAAGGAGGAGGAGAAATTAATGCTAATGACGGCCTACGTGGTCGAGGGGTAAGGCTCTCGAATACAAATCTGAAGTTCACGGGTTTGAATCCCGGCGAGCGCAAGTAAATTTTATTTATGTAATTTGTTTTATGTCACAATTAATTCATTAAAAATAATATACAGTATATTTGCACACGTTCTAGGTTGGAAGATACTCTCAGTATCGCCCTGGTGAAAGACCACCATTCAGAATTGGAACGTTGCTTTAAATGGATTTTAGCAGTGTTTGGTGACCAGATCTGAATAGCCAGGTATTTCTCCACCTTCCTCTTCCCCTTCTCCTTCCCCTCCCTGCTACCTTCAGCCTCACAACATTCCCCAATTGTGGATGCCATATTATCACTGGCTCTAGACGGTTGGGAGCATTTAGAACTCTTGCGCGGTATTCACATAAAAAAGAAGAAAAAAAAAGAAGAAGTTTGGGACGACCGAAGAAGGCACGATCAAGTAAATCAAATACTTGAGTCGAGTCATATCAAGATTCAGAATAACAGAAGAGTGTACATGAGGCGATATATTAATGTGAGGAAAACAAAAAATGTGTACCGAGACAGTATGGCGGTCTATCCATTCCGCCCACCCCTCATAGAAACGGCGTGATGGTAAATTAGTTAGTTTTAAAATAAATACACTTTATATATAACTTAAATGCTGCGCACGAAGTTAGGCATCAACCCAATGTAATATACAAACTCCTATTTACATAGATAGGAAGAAACGTTTATTTTGACATTAGAGCAGACTACACTATTTAGCAGACAGACATGCCTCAGCCGGAAGCGTGGAAGCTTTAACGGAAGCGCTCGTAAGGGATCAGATAACAAAGTCCGGAGTCGCAAACACAAACCGTCTGGGGGCCAGGCTCTATGGACAAACAGAACGGGGCACGAACTGCTGTTGACAAATAACGCCTAATTAAGGCAAGAGATTTAGACCGGCTCTCCCCAGAACGAAGGAATGTCCATTGTCCACCGCACATCAATATTAATGACACCCGATAATAATAATGGTTAAACTATTTACCGGGAATATGGAGGCGAAACTTAGTTAGTTTCCTGTTCCAGTTCATGTTCAGGAGCCTGTTCTAATGATAATGATTCCGTGCTGTGAGACTTTAAGAGACAATTGAAGATCAGAAAAAAGAGAATGAAGTAGAGAGTCAAAAAAGTTATCGATAAATTGAGATCTTTCTTGACTCAGTTGTTCATTCTCTTCTCTCTAATTTTAATTATATTTCAACATTTTAAAACTGAAGCTTTTCAATTTGGGAGACGGCTGTGGGTACCGCCGCCCTGGGAGGGAATCATTCATTGGATAACCCACACCTCTTCCATAGGTCACCCCAAGTGGTTCAGTACGGCAGGTAACTTAGCAGGGATGCCTGGGTTCCTGGGGTGAGGTTTGTCCGGGTCTGTGGTGGTCCGAATCGGGAGAGGCCAATTGAGGGAAACCTCTCCTGCCGGACTCTCTAGGTCCATCGCCTTGTACTGCAGTGGTAGGGATAGATTCATACCTCCCTCACTCCTAGTCACACTGACTACCAGATTCCTATCCACTTATCATGCCGTTTTCCTACCCAGAACTTCTTCTCATTCCGTTCCCTAAAAAGACCCTCCGCACAGCATCCCCAAAGACGACATTGGCCATAATGGAAATAATTTTCCCCAGGGCCTCCTGCATGGAGTTAATGTTAAAACATTATCGACATATCGTGGTGAAAATCCATTAAAAAAAATTCTATAGATTATTTTGTTGAATTTATTTTATTCAAATTAATTAATTTGATTGAAAATTTAAGTATTTTTAAATCTATCAAAATTCAGTGTGCTCTAGCCATTTTTAATGACAACATCTAAATGGCCATATGCTTCTAGGCCTTCCTTTTGCCCATCTCCTTCCACTTCCCACTCCCTTCAGCTTCCTAAGACACCATATTTTGACGGCGTCCATGGTCAAGGGGTAAGGCTCTCGACTACGAATCCGAAGGTCGCGGGTTCAAAACCCGGCGTGCGCAAGTAATTTTTATTTAATTAATTTGTGTTGTTTCACAATTACTTCATTTAAAAATAATATATAGTATATTTGCGCACGTTCCAGAGTGGAAGATACTCTCAGTATCGCCCCGGTGAAAGACCACCATTCAGAATTGAAAAGTTGCTTGAAATGGATTTGAGCCGTGTTTGGTAACCAGATTTGAATAGCCAGGATTTCCCCACTTCTTCTTCCCCTTCTCCTCACCCTCCCCAATACCTTCAGCCTCACAACATTCCCCAATTGGAAATGCCATAGTCTCACTGGCTCCAGACGGTTGGGAGCAGTTTGGGACTCTTGTGCTTTATTCATATATATATATGGAAATGCCAAAGTCCCACTGGCTCCTGTCACCTAAGAGTCGTGTGCACTATTCACATTAAATAAATAAATAATAAGGAGCTAACATTATTTTCATATTTTCTTACGCGATTACACTGCCTACGAAACGCACGTACTGATTGCATTAATTCAGTAACATTTTCTGATGGTCGTTATTTTCCTGAAATTGAATTTTTTAAAACGCTAACCTGAATTAGCCAATCTGCTTCCTAGAAAAGTAATCTCCGGAAAGCTTTTCTTGGTAAAATTTGATATTAAAAACGACCAATTTTTTTTTTCTTTTTTGAAAATCAGAATAAATATTTCATCTCGACATGAACACATACGAATATTTACATTAAATATCTACGAATTTACGATCATCTATATTAAATATCTACCAACTTACAATTATGTATTTGAAGTTCAATGTTTATTAGAGGTTTGTTTATTTAGAAGTATTAGAATTAAAGAAAGCCTTTAAAATTGATAATATTATTCTTAATAATCAACTTAATTTGTCTTACAGTCCCAAATTAGATATATTTCCCGTTAATTCAAAATTTCCCACATCTTCTTAATCACCCCCTCCTTTGACGTTTTGTCTCTTTCTTTTTTATGTATTTTCTATTTTTTTATTATATTTTATTGTCTATGACAGACTTCGTCCATTTACTATACACATGAACAAAATAATAATATGTGTGAATTTATACGGAATGGCATGAATTAAAATTCATTTTTTACATGTCGAGTGGCATGTTGGATGCATTCTTGTAGGTCGTCGATCAATAACAAGAACAGTGGAGGCCCTAGATTTGAACCTTGTGGTACTCCAGAGAATGCGGTGAATTTCCTGGACTCATAACCGTTGATGCAAACATATTGTTATCGGTTTCTTACATGGAACAGAATTTTTTTTTATGTTAGGTTTGTCAAACTTGATTTCATGCATCTTTTTTAAAAGTACATCGTGATCAACTCAGTCAAACGCCGTAGCGAAGTTCGTATAGATCACATCTGTTTGGTATTGCGCATCCAATCTTCTTGCCAATCTTTGTAAGAGTTCAAGAGGATTGAATACGGTGGACTTCTTTAGCAAAAGACTGTAACATGTAAGCATATCTCTGTCTTACTGTTCCATTGTTTCGTTTTATATTTTGTCTCCTTCATTTTGTATATCTCAACTATACATATATATCTCACTCTATGTATTTTTTTTTAAATTTTACCCTGATTAAGCTTGAAATAAGCGAAACCGGTTGGTGTAGAATATAAAATAAATTGGTGGTTGAAAACAAAGTGTTTGTTTTATTTAATCAATGCTTATTGTTGTACATGAAAAAAATACCATTTTCATTCAAACGGTAATTTCATAACAGCATTTAATTACGCACTAATTTGAACTCGATAAAACCGTTATCACACGTCAACACAATAATATGTATCTCCTAAATACCAGTTAAACAAACAAATTGGTTTACGATTTTAATGTTTTGTCAAAATGTTTGGTGATGATCACCCATATTGTATAATAAGGATTAACCGTAATATTTATACGGTTAGTGGAACAAGCAGATATGGTGGAGTTTTAAGCTGGTTTTTTTCTTCTCTTCATCTATGTTTTTTTTTACAGTAACTTCACATAGGAGGCCCTGGCGGAAATAATTTCTCTCAAGCCCCAGATGCTGTGTGGAGGGTCTTTTAGAGGATAGGAAGGAGTGAACTTGGGTCTTGAAGAGACCCATGTCGTAGGATGGAGGAAACACAGGGGCCGGCAGATCATTCCACAGCCGAGTTGTTGAACATAAGAACGAGTCGTAGAAGCGACCCGTTTTCATGTGACAAATGTCAACCATGTGCAAATGTTGGGCGCGCTTTTGGCGTATTTCCCGACTATGTACCGGTGCCGAAGGGATCAATGACGCTAGTTCCTCAGAATATCTTCTATTAAAATACCGGTAGAACAAGGACAACATTCCCACCTGACGTCTATGCTCCAAAGATTGCTGTCCGAATATATCAAACGGACCGCCCATTTCTGCACAGAGTCAAGGTTTTTTTTTCAGACACTTTGGGACTCCCGACAATAGGTGACTATCAAATTCTATCGTGGGGCGCACTTGTGATTTGTACAGGGTCAGCAGTTGCGTACCATTAAAGTATCTGCGGGCTCTGCACATGTTCAATCATTGGCAAACATGAAGCAAATGATTACGTATTCTCGATAATATGTACAGTTGGATAATTTCTTCCAAAATGTCTTAATATCTGCGAACATCGAAAATTATAAAAAAGTTAAAGTGTTTTTATACCTATGTCAAATTTACATGTTTTAATAAGCTATTAGCATGGCCATTTGAAAAATCCAATGCACAATTCATTCCCGAACTTGAAAAACTACACACCGCTAACCTTTGGTGATAGATCAATGCACGCCACTAGACTTACGTACATTCCATTAATATGAACATAACGACAAGTGAGTATTTTTCTATTAGAATAAAGGGGAAAAAATAATAATTCTTCTACACTTATTTTGGGTGCTTTCTTGGAACAAAATTGGAACTAATTAAATAAAGTCATATTAATAATGCTAGAAAAATCACCTTAAAAATTCGACTTAAATATATTTATAAAAACAAATAGTGTCAAATTTGTGCTTTGAACTTTGAACCGCAATATATAATAGGTATGTTAAGAGGAACTGCTGCGCGGTCTGTTTCATACATAACTTAATTTTGGATTTGAGGCCAAAATACCCATCCAAACTGAATGACATGTTTTTTTTTAATTAAAGATTAAGTAAATATCTAGTACGTATGAGTATTTTATTTATTTTTGTTATAAATTATGAAGTATTATGTAATTATGGCTATAAAAAAAAATCATAATTTTGGAGGCAACTTAGAAAATTATTTGCGGGTTTATGGTATTTTTTTTGGTAAATAAAAATATGAAAGTAAACAATTTTAAAAAAAACTTTTTTCGGGTCAATATTTTAAATTATGTACGGCAAATTTGTGTTCCAAGGTAAATTGGTCGTTTTTAATTTAATTTAAAGTCCACTATAATACTTATTTTAATATGTTTTTATTTTAAAACTTTTTTTTACATCACCGTTAGCCTCCAAATAATTGTTAAAGGTGCCTCTAAAATCGCGGAAAATCAATTCTCCTAATGGCCTATATTTCATGATGTAAAATAAACAGAAATAAATTACTTCTAATCCGTATTAGATATTTACTATACTTTTTGATGAAAATCATTAGCTTTAGGTGAGTATTTTGTCCTCAAATCTAAAATTAAGTTTTGTGTGAAACAGGCCGCGTAGCCGTTTCTCTTAAGCTTTCTGCGACAATCCTTATCACGCATTTTTTGAGAATTGATTTATTGTCGTTTAATGTATTTTTTATGACAATATTGAAACATTTTTAGTATGTTCTCCAGACTGAAATCGTGTCACTACGTCACGGTACATTCAGCGAACAGACTTTAAATGGGATGCTGAAAGTTTTAACTCTATCACAACATCGAGCTATTAGACTAACTTGAAATGTCTCGCCGGAGGAGATATGTGCCACATTATATCTGCAGGGTACTCCCAATGAGTATTTAGAGAACTCATTTAAGTTTGGTTAAGTTTTAGTGCCTCCAAAACACTGTCAGAAAGATGATTGGAATGTACTTGTTGCCTCCTTTGCGATTAAAATAATCACTACACTCGGATTAATATTGACGTGTAATTTAACGTTTTGGCACCTAATGATAAAAAATCTGAAATATTTGCTGTTTTGCGTCTTATTTACAGAAAACATGCAGCATTTTCAAAGTGTCGATAAAGATAGGTAGGTACTGGCACAAATATTCTTTAATTTAACGATTAACGGTGGACTACTTAGAAATATTGAAAATTTAAAAATCCATGAATAATAATTAAGACTAATCATAAAAATATCTCTCTCAGTCCTATTTTGAATGTGTTACCTTTCTACACACCATCTGTCTCTTTCTCCTCCCTCCACTCTTTACTTATCCCCCCCCCCCCCTCCTCCCCCCAACCAGTCCCACTTCCATCCCCACTTCGAAACCTAATGTATTGACCATGATTTTGTAATAAGTTAAGCAAGTACGTATACATACATCACTGAAAGGGGGACGGTGATTTCGAAACCTGTAGGAAAAATGCTTAATTAACGAGTGAGTGAATTTATTTATTTTTTTATGATGAACAACCACAAAGTGTTAGCTGTATACGATAGTTAAAAAAATTGTAAGTAAATAATAAAAAAAATATTATGTTTATACCATTATACCACCACTCTAATTAAATATCAACATGTTTCTAACTAACCAACTAACCATCAAGCCGTTTCTCCGCAGGAGTAGGCAGAGAAGACGAAACGTCAAACAACTCGATCTTGGCATGCTTCATTCACATTCATAAAACGTCTCAAACATTCTCTTCTGTTATTCCGACTTCTGACATGGCCCGACTCAAGTACTTTTTTTTCAAAGAAAGACAAATATTCCCTTGTTACGAATAACTAGACATTATTTGAAAATCTCCTACTACCATCGCAGTAAGCGACAGATGTTTCTTGTGTCATAGTGGAGGACTTAGCCAGCCGAGGAATTGAACTCATGATGCCTGGGTGAGACCCAGACGCGGTGCTAACTCAGCCACTGACTGGTTTGATTCACTTGATCGTGCCATATCTTCCTCACACTTCCCCGGCTTTTACTTCCATTCACATTCGCGTCATAAATTTCCCTTACACTCCTTTCTTCGTTCATTCGCTTTTGATACCCAAACCATATAAACATCTCTTTCTTAATCTTACTCATTACGCTTACATCAGCCTCGTATTCTTTACGAATCTCAACATTTTTCACACAATCATACATGGTTTTACCACACATTCGCCTCAGAGATCTCATCTCTACAGCATTCAGTCTACTTTCATTCTTCCTCTGCCTTACTGCCATACATCAGGATTGGTATCAGCACTCCATTGTGGACTGCTAGCTTCGCTTCTTTGGTCAACTTTTTGTTAGCTCCAACCGCGTTCAGTCCTCCGTTAATGGAGTTTCCTGCATTCACCCTTCTTTCAATATCCCTATCAGTCATTCCATCTCTCGTAAACATACTTCCCAAATACACAAACTCATTCACCTGCTCCAAGTATTCATCATTCACAACTGTATTGCACACTGTTTTAATACTGTCTCTTTCAGACAACATGATTTTAGACTTACTTACATTAATCATTAGCTCATTCTTCATACATACTTCGTTCATCCTAGATACGAGGGTCTGTAGATTTTCCATAATGTTAGCAATCAGTACACCATCATCAGCATACGACAGGCAACATACTTGCAGATTACTCATTTTTTCTCCCAAACCCACGTCTTTCAATTCTTAAATACAATTATCCATGTATAGATTGAATAACCACTGTGATATTACGCAGCCTGGCTTAACACATTTTGTGATGTCAAACCACCCCGTAAAATCACCGTTTACCCTAACACATGCAACGCTTCCCTCGTACAGGACGTGATTTCCTGTATAAGTTTCGTATTCACGCCATACTTGGACAATTCCTTCCATAACTTTGTTCTCCTACTTTATGAGTTTATTTTTATTTTATATAATATAATTTTTTTACATTAATACCCAATTATTTACCTTCTCTCGTCACTTATTGTTATTTTTTGTCTATAGTTATAATTTGTCTATGCTTATATAATTTGTCTATGCTTATATAATTTGACTATGCTTATATAATTTTTCTATGCTTATATAATTTTTCAGTGATTATATAATTTGTCTATGCTTATATAATTTGTCTATGCTTATATAATTTGACTATGCTTATATAATTTTTCCATGCTTATATAATTTGTCTATGCTTATATAATTTGTCTATGCTTATATAATGTGTCTATGCTTATATAATTTGTCTATGCTTATATAATTTATCTATGCTTATATAATTTGTCTATGCTTATATAATTTGTCTATGCTTGTATAATTTGTCTATGCTTATATAATTTGTCTATTCTTATATAATTTTTTACAATATATTTTTTTACAGTAACTTCAAACAGGAGACCCAATATACGTTGTATCCTGTCAAAGAAACCACCATGTTGATATTTATTTTTTAAAAGAGTGGTTTAAACTAGTGGTGGGCGAAGCGGCTCGGCTTAGTGAGCCGGATCACTAAATTAGCCCTCTGTAAAGACAATCCACATGAAAACTGGACGAAAAAAGTATCGTGTAAGAGCGTCTTAAGGACGTATTTAGGAGGGACAAGGGAGAGAGGGAGAGGGCATGGTGCGAGGGGACGCGAACCGTTGTTCAAACGAGCCGGATCACCGAACCGGTACACTACAAAGAGCTGATTTAGTGATCCGGCTCACTAAACCGAGCCGCTTCGCCCACCACTAGTTTAAACAAAACTTTTTTTTTTATATTTAATTAAAAATGATTCCACACAAATAAATTTGCATTTATTGAACAAAAACCTGTAAACTATTAAATATTTTATCACCATTTGAAAATAGTTTTGAATACCTAAACAGCTGTTGTGATTACATTTGACAAACTAGCAGAACATAAGAGCATTTATTAAAATTGATTCATTTTAATTTAATTACTTTTTAAAAATTGATGAAACAGAAAAACACGATTTCACATACCACTGGGATCTCATGTTACTCAAAAAAGTTTCAATTATTAAAAATATGTTTTCTGGATTATGTTCGTAGTTTGAAAAAAAATGGCTATTACAATTTATTTGGAGTTTACGGTACAATATTAGACATAAATGACATAATATTATTACAAGTAGGTAAAACAGCCAGATGATTTATTTAAACGGTAGATCTACGTGAGACAAAAAAACTGAAATGTTTATTTTTCAACACAATAAAGTAGGCAGCAAAGATATGTTCATCTCTCACCCTTCGTTAAACCACAAACGGTAATTTAATAACCCTTTCAACTAATGTTCAAAGCTCATGAATTTCTATTTCCGTCGTTTTAAAAATAAAGGGGTGCAGCGCGTTTGCCCCACCGACAATTCTTTGTTTATTACGTGATTTGTGAATCAGAAAAAACGAAACACATTGCAGTATTGTTTCATTGCGGCTTTGTTTGGGAATTTTCCCCATACTGCGCCGGCATTTTTAGATTTAACCGTAAATAATGGTCTGTTTGTTTGTTTTAGAAATAAAACGATTGTGTACACTGTCCGCGCAATGTGTGAAGGGAGGCATAATATAGGAAGAATGGATTTATAGTGGCGGAGAAATGTGGAAGTAAAATAATAATTGTTATGGGATGGGGCATTCCGGTGGATGGGGCGCTCGGTTAGCGATCGGGTGAACATACTTCGAATCTCAAAGTTAAATCTCGATTAATATTGTTACTAACGCTGCTTCATATGCGTTAATATATATGGATATTAACATAAATCGATATTTGATACCAGTTCAACAACCTCAAACATCGGTATCTCGAAATTATGCTTTTGCAGATTCGCGACTTAGTCATTGGCCCGACGATATATCTCAGAAACTCGGCATAACGTAATTAATGATAGCTTGTAATTACATAATTACATCGTAAAGAACGAGGATAGTGCTGTGAAAAAGCAGAACAAAAACTAGTGTATAACTCTCATACATGGGACCAAAATTGTTCAACATAATACCCGATACATGGAAAATGAAAAGTACAAACGTCCTGCGTAAACTGATCAATTTATGGCTTCTCGATTTAGGGAGGGTCAAAAGCGAACATATGCTCATTAATAGATATGTACAATTTTAATAAAACCTTCATATGTAATTCATTACTACTATACACTAAATTTAAAAAAAAATGCATATCATACTTTAATCTTGTACACTTTAAACTTTTAAACTTTTATACTTTATACCTTTAACTGTTACATCTCATATGTAATTCATTTTTACTCTACACAATTTTTTTTTTTTAAATGCATATCATACTTTAATCTTTTATTTTTTATACTTTTATACTTTATATTTTAAACTTGTACACCTCAATTGTAATTCATTATTAATCTACACCAATTTACAAAATGCTGATCATACTTTAGTTTTTTATACTTTAAACTTTTACTCTTTTTACTTTCAAATTTTACATCTCATATGTAATTCATTCTTTCCCTACAGTAAATTTATAAAAGGCATATCATACTTTAAACTTTTATACTTTAAACTTCTATCCTTTATACTTAAACTTTTACATATCATACGTAATTCATTAATACTCTACATTAAATTAAAAAATGCATATCATACTTTAAACTGTTATACTTTATACTTTAAACTATTATATCACATATATAATTCATTATTACTCTACAATACATTACATTAAATTTTAAAAAAAATGCAACATACTTAAAAAAAAAAACACACAATTATTATTTTTTTTTTTCTTCTTAAATTTACTTTATGGATTCTTTTATATTATCTCATGTATATATGTATATTAATATGAACTAAACTTATCAATTTGACTGTCCTAAAACGGGATTTGTTCCTAGTTGGACAGTCAAAGCCTTCTTAAATATTTCTGTAAAATAATGTGTGTTTCACACAAATATTATTATTATTATTATTAACTAAAAGGAAAAATCTGTTTACTCTCGGCGTCATGAAATTTATTTCCCCAGCATTTTTTTAAATGAAATTTTCATGTAAACCCAAATATTATAGCATGCCACGTCATGTCCGTCATAAGCAACGTAGTATTGATAGCTCATTTTGGTCAGTTATGTTATGAAATGTATGTAATTGAGATTTCAACAATCATATAGCTAAAAAGGAATTATAATGAAAATAGTATTTCGACGTCATTATACAATGCTATTGAAAATCAACATATTTTTAAAAAATGGCATTTTTGTTTTACTACCACTTTAGAGATGATTTCAAAAATCTAAACAAACACACCAAAATTAATTATTCACAATAAATAAGAATTGTAATTATTTGGGAAATGATATCGACAAACAGACCACCTACTCATTAAACTTAATATAAACTTTAGAAAAATATTTATATTTGATTTGATACTTTAACGAGTTCGTAAAGGTTAAAAGTAAGATTGCGGTCCAAACTCTTCCCAATCAAAAATATGTTTTTCATAAACTCCTCAATAAATAATTATTTGATGTTTTTCATAAATATTATCTGTAATTGAGACTTCGGGGGAGTTTTGTTTATTTAGCCGTATTTACTCAGAATATATTTTGTTTTTTTTTTAATTGCGTTAAAGTTTCATGTTTTGTTGTTTTCACTAAAATCCCAGCCTCGAACGGCGAATGTTAAAAGGATGAGAAAACGTGTCGACCTAGTGATGAGCATAATCGAAACGTTGTTAAAATCGAATTATTATATTATTCGATTTCTCCACAAAAATGTGAGGAGGCTGAGAAAAAAAAATTGATAACATTTCGTAACGTAATAAGTATTGTATGACATTATTATAAATTATCCGTGTAGTAGACAAGCCTTGGAAAAAAAATTGTACAGCGCTATTGAGGTGATTTTAAGATATTGTTATTAATGAGATGTAGTTTTGTTTTTAATATAATAGAAAATTTTCCAGGTACGTGTTTTTTTTTATTTTGTTTATTAAGTTAAAAGAAATACTTGGTTATTTTACTTTCTTAACTGAACTACACATACATATACTTAATTAATTATATTCCATATTTCTTAATATTACATATATTATTTATACATCTTAAATATTCAATAAAAATAAAAATAAAACAATAACTTTGTTTATAACCACGAAAATTTTATTTAATTTTATTACGATCGACCGGTTTCGCTTAACATAAGCATCTTCAGAGTACAAAAATTAAACTGATCAAAATACATAGTGTGTGTTTATATATACAAAATAGAATAATACAGAACATAACATGGAACAAAGAAAAAATGAAATAGAAATCTGACATAATAACAGAGAGAAAGAGACAGAAGTGTGCATAATGGAATACCAAGGAGAACCTGAACAGGTGATTATGGGATACTGGGAAATTTTACGAGATTATAGGAAATATACCTAATATTGGGCTATTGGACACATTTAGTTGATAATAAGAATTTTATTTTTGGTTTTAACTGCTTTATTTATTTCGAGTGATTCTAAATTATTTAATCTGTTTCCATGGCCATTTTTATGAAGAATATTAGCACCGGTGCTTTGAAAGAAGGTATGATCATTATCAATAAGGTGATTGGCGAATTTCGAAAAACCGTTATTATTTAAGCATCTAAGGTGTTCTTTAATTCTAATATTGACATTGCCTGTTGTTTTGCCAATATAGGCATCTATAAAAAATATCTTAAATATTATTATTTTATATTATACATTATTATGTTACTCACTTATTTTGAGATTGAACTTTTTTCAAATGACCTTATTCGATTCTCCGTTTTAAGGCTATTCCGAAGGGGATTGTATATATATACATCCTTATGGTCTATGCTTGTTTTACCACTTTTAGTCTTAATCGTATTCGTGTACAATTTATTATGTTGCCTTGTGTAGTGTTCGTGTACTAGTGATATTTTTATAATTTATGTGTTCTTGTGTATAAGCCCATTTTGAATCGTATAGATTAATAGGCATTTATTTTATTCGTATAGTTTACTGATTTTCAGCAGGTTTCATTTCTTGTTATAGTTTTTTGTAGGGGTGTCATGATTAAAATTTAAAAAATTAATAATAATTATGACTTTATTCTGTATTATTATTTGTTCCGATGTACAAGTAATTAAATAATCTTTTGACGCTAAAATACATTCATAATTTTGGATACTGCCTACAAAATGCTTTTTTTCTGTAAATGCTAGTAATGGAATTTTCTATGAAGTAAAAATTACCAGTGTTTCAATCAATTTAGTCAACGAAGACGATTATTGTCTGTAGACTGGCACACGGGTTAAAAAAAACATCGCTCGGGCATCTTCGCTGCAAATCTATTTGGCTATCATACAATGTGTCTAACACAATTCTGACAGAGTGGTGATTGAGCCCTGTCAGCATAACGACATCCTGTTAATGCATATATTGATCGCTCGATTATTTCGAAATATCATTCGATTGTGAAAATGTTTCGAGCTTTTCGACTACTAATAAAATTTATATACGTAGATATTCGTCCCATTGAAAATGAAATATTTTAAAATATTTCTAAAATTTGTTTCAATTTATCTTTCATTCAAATTAATTTTGAATCGATTATTGAAATAAAATCGACATATCTTGTTACACTATCCATCACTAATCTACAAATTAATCTAATATTTAAATATTTTTTAATAAGATTTAATCAACTCACGATTTATTTTTGTTATTTCTGAAAAGAAGCGTTAACATAAATCCTTAAAAGTAGAGTGACTTGTTTTCTATCGTTTTACTAATATTTACGTCATGCGAGTTTGTGTTAATCAGCTGTTATATGTTAAGTATATATCTACAAACTTAAGAGCGAGTAAATAATCGACTTTGCGAAACATTTCGAGATCTCATAAGTAGTTCGAGGAACGCTCTTACGCGCATTTATAAACGTAATGGATTTTAACAGCCTTAAAAGACTAAAAGGCTTTCAAGTGACATGTTTTACGAGTACTCAGAGTGGATACCTTCCTACGTACGCTTTTCAAATAGAATAAGGTTCTGATATATACATTTATTCGTATTTCAATTTTCTACATCTAGTGCATAATATTTAATGATCATATTTTCACAAAAACTATAAAAATAAGTTTGATGTGAAAAAAAAACTCCATTCAACTAGTAGTTAGTATTTTGTTTGGAAGTTTTATTTACTATGTACTTTTGCTATTTTTGATTTATTAAATTCGATACCGGTTTCGACACAACCGTGCCATTCACTGGCGTTCTTAAAACGTTCTTAAAGTTTTAAGAACGCTAGTGAATGACCCAGTTGCATCGAAACCGGTGGCGAATTTAATAAATTAAAAATAGCAAAAGTACATAGTAAATAAAACTTCCAAACAAAAAATCTAGAAATTGCTATAAAGTGAATGCCGAAAAAATACAAAAATAGTAGTTACTACCCTGCTTCGCCAAAGTTTTAACTTGTTAAAAATTGAAGAACAAACGAAC
Source organism: Halesus radiatus (assembly GCA_022606495.2). Classification (NCBI taxonomy): domain Eukaryota; kingdom Metazoa; phylum Arthropoda; class Insecta; order Trichoptera; family Limnephilidae; genus Halesus; species Halesus radiatus. Next base: position 170,663 of record JAHDVE020005135.1, on the reverse strand, counting down.
CAATTTCGTATTGTTTAACATTCGAATCGATTGTAAAAAGTTTTTTTAGTTCATGATAGAAATGACATCGAGAGCGGAAATTAGTTGCATTTACCTAGAAACTTACGATTTACATGGATGCTGCCAGGTCTGGGTGTTGTCGATCGGTTGCAAAGTTTTAATCCAAATAACACTCTAAAGGTATCGACGAGAATTTAATAAATAAAATCTTTACATTGAAATATGATAATTGCGTTCTGAAAAGTTCGTCAAAGGAAAAAATGTATTTATTTCGTACCTACCTAAAACAAAGAAATTGACACTTTGCTACACTGTACTATATCAAGTTTCCTTTCAGACTAGTATATAAAGAAAGTATTAGACGCGTGGTTAGTGTTTGGTTGAAAAATATTATATAGTGTTTTCTGACACACATGATGAAGTTACAATTTAGCTCGTTTTAAAAATTGAATTGAAATATGTGTTTAATGTAATTATAAAGTTCCTTTTTTTAAATTTGGAAGCTTTAGGATAAAACAAAATTACGATTTAATTTTTCTTTTTATATTACGATTGATTCTTATCCAAACCTGAAATACTCGTAATTGATACTTTTCTTTTTTGTGAATACCATCAGATTTTGAAGCCGAATTATCAGAAAATTTGTGAAAACTTTTGCAGGGTAAACTTAAGCCCAAAAGTGGTATGGAGTAGTTGTTGAATGATATTGTTTTTATATTAAAAATATGTTTTTTTCCGGAATATTCCTATTCCGACATTGACATAATTTTTTTTTTATTTGTTACCTTATTTGCAGTATATTTTGAAGTTAATTTGTACCCAAGAAACTTTCACAAACACATTTTTTTTTAAGAAAACATATATTCCCAGGTTACGAATAACCTGACAATATTTAAAAAATCTCCTAATACCATAACAGTAAATGAAAGATGTTGCTTGTGTGGTGATGGGGGACTTAGCTAGCTGAGGAATTGAACTCACGAAGCCTGGGTGGGACCCAAATGCGATGCCAACTCAGCACCTGGCCGGTCAAATATTCAATGAATAAAAAATATAAAGGCATCGCTTCACTGAAGTGATAAAAAGCCCATTTCCTACTGGAACGTTAAATAAATTAATTTGTTTACAGTAGATTAGTTATTTATTTGTGTATTTATCACCTTAATTAGTCATTTGCGTAAGACCATTTACTCACAAATTGAGATTTGAATGCCGCATTTCAATGAGGTTTTTTTTTAAATACATATTGTTACGAAAATCTCATATCTCTAGTGTAGTTTATTATAATTTAGCAAAATATCGTATCAAGTGAAATAAATAATAAAACATTAAAATGAAAAGGGAAAAAAATGAGAAATTAAAAAATATTGTTCGCTTGTTAGGATAGCATAGTTTCATTTTAGATTTATTGCTATTCGTAATTTTGATATTCAATTAAATCTTACAATTCGTCACACTTGAAATAAAAACAATAAAATGTGCAGTTCCAAAGGATATCTTTTTTTTAAATTTTCACTAGTAGAAAAATAGTTTTTGTTTCTCCTGTAAAGTTACCAAAACGGGCTAATCAATTTATTTATTCAAAGGGTCAAGGATTGGAGGTTTTCCGAAAGAATTTAAATAATTGGCTTAGTGTTTGATTTTTTATACCCAATATATCATAATATGAATTACATGTATCCATTTTATTTCAATAGCACTGACATCCGAAGGAAAACATGTAAATATTGCACTTACATAACAAAATGCATTTCAACGTTGTTTAATAACATTATTTGTATTCTAAATAAGCATTATAAACACGATGATAAATTATAAAATCATAATCGAGTACCATTTTAAGTACTTATACATACTCGTATACGTTATTTTAAAATTCGTTGATGAATTGATTCTTCTGTAATTATAATTCATTTTCAAATAAGTAATTAAAGATGACATATTGATGAATAAAGCATGTTTTTTTAATAGATTTATACAGCCAAACAAACAAAAACATTTGTAATAAACAGTATTAATATATCTACTGCTAGTATAATATTACTTTACCGAGTAAACACCCAGAATCCATCCAAATAAGCCAGAATCACGTTTCACCAAAAAAAATATGTCGCAAACGAGATTAAGGTTTCTCGAGTTTATTTGGGTAGAAAAAATACATCCTCATTTTCCCTCCCACCCCTTCGTCTAGAGACGTTAAGGGATCAACAAGTAGAGGCAGTGGCTTCTCCCAAGTCGCTCCAAGTGCCGATGGATCTCGCACATGCATATACTTCTAGTTTATTTTGATTCGGATCTTCCTTGGAGTACTCTTTCATACCAAATGACGAATAAATAATAATACCGTGGGCTGTATGGAAATGATTTCATTGGATTAAAGCCAGAACATCGGTCCCTCTGAGAAATGCCCGAACATTTGGTAACGTTTATTATTAGAAGCTGCTGCCGTACCAAATCTCATTTCATAAACGATGTGCCTCACGAAATTCCGTTTGCAGAATTCAAAAAAATCCACGAACTTAATATTTATTACAATTGACAATCAAGTATTTTTAATCGTACCTACCCATAGAGTTTTTATTTATTTCTAATCGTTTTTTTTTGTCCAGCAAAAAAAAACATGTATACAACACGTGTTATTGTAGTAAGTGTTTAAAAGTATATCTTTTAGTTATATCAATGAACAACATGTTTGTAATGAGGTCAAATTCCATGTACCTTTTTGTCTTCGTTAATCCAAAAAAAATATAACTTTTTACACAATTTCATAAGAGTGCTTTTCTGCACGCAGTTGATAGGATAATCAAGTATTTAAATCTAGTATAGATTCGTTAAGAGCTTCGTGTATGTAATGAATTTACATGCTACTTGGAACTTCCGTTAAAGTTTCGTACTAATTTTAAGTAAAGTGTTTGGGTTGGCAATTTTAAATGATTTCATATTTATTTTGGCTCACCTGTCATAAAAGAAGCTGCCGTGATAATAAACAAAAGAAATCGACTCCAATCCATGACCAGCATTGTTCCTGCCCGCATGTCTGAAGTCCTACATTAACAAAAACCAGCGAAAACCCGGAAAAAAGTCACCACCGATCGCCCAATTCACCACCCACCATAAACAGAATTCAAAAATAAACAGAACACGCGCCAGCACCAGAGAGTTCGTCCCGCATCTCAGGCAGAGTTTTATTATGTCAAGTTCGGAGATCGGAGAAGTCGGATTGCACGAGAGTTTCCGGGCGTCGCGTCGGGAGCCGACGGCGGTCGAGCGCAGACTGAGTCGGTGGCGGCGCGGAGTTCGCCGTCGTGACGCGGGCGCGGGCGCGGGCGCTTTCGGTGCCCAACTTTCAGACAGTTCGGAATTAATGACGCAACCGACCTGCTCCCGCAACAAATATAGCGGAGATAGCGTATGAAGAAAAATCAACAGGTTTGGGCGTTTTCCTTGTTGCTCCTGCCGGCGTGACGGTCTCCACTCAATTTCTTAGCGTTAATTCTTTTAAACAATCGAACTAAATATATTTTTTAAATATTTATTTAATATCTACGCGTGTTTACTAGAGTCGGCTCGTGTGTATCAAATCCTTAGTTAGCTTCTGCATGCTTCATATTATGCTTGCTCAATAAATACATCTACTAACTAATCACATTTATTTTCGCGTGCCAATTTCGATAAATAAAATAGTAAACTTTGTTAATCATTGAAGATAATATTAACAACTCTCAAAATGAAACATGAAACTGAAAAGACACAGAAATGATAAGCATATCGGTAGCATCTTGGACTCAAAACCAGGACCTCATGGTCTATCCGAGACCTTGCGCTCTAATTCACTGAGCTACAGCTACCCCAATTCCTCCCGTCATTTTTAACTGTATTATACTTCGATTTCCAAGAACTGTTTATATCATCTTCAATTAAATCCCATATATTTTTGGCTGTTACCTTATTATCACGACTTCAAGATTCTACCGAATTTATTTTTAATCTTTAGACAGTGTCTCGGATATACCTATCCGATTTTGTTTATTTTTATATGGGACATCTGTTGATTTTTTCTATAAGTCGAGAATTAATAAAAAAAAATTAATAAACTATTAAAGCTTATAAACCTCAATGTAATGCTATCATTCCATCCAAGACACAGAAAATAAAAAGATATGGTAGGAAGTTATTCCAAAATTGAAATTAATAAACAGTTACTCATAGGTTTATCTAAACTTTTACTATATTGGATCCTTGTTTTACGTGAAACGCATATGTAGCAAAAGGGTCTACGCACTGTATCTAAATCAGGGGCCTGAAGGTTTCATTCACGACTCGTTAAGAATATATTTGATGTGAATATTAAAGAATAGAGATATTTGGACGTATCAAATTTATAGAATTTTTTACTAAAGTCTTTTTTTTTATTTAAAATTTTTAAATTAATAAGAATTAATTTGTTCAAACGACTTTTTTTATATTTAAATATCTACATGTTTCAATAGCAAAGCTACCCTCATCAGGATAAATATTATAATAGACAAGTAATAAGCAATTAGAACAAATTACAAATATGAACAACAGTATGTAAGTTATTAATAAAAAATGGAAAAACAATTAAAAAAAAATTTATTAAAAATAAAATAATTTTATAAATTTGAAATAGAAATAGTTTTTATTATAAATATAAATAAAGTCAAGAAAATAGCAAGAAATAAAAATAAAATAATGATAGCTATTATTGTTAAAATTTATATTAATTATATTATTAATACACTTATTATCGTGAAAATAATTTAAAGAGATAACGATTTTTTTAATATTTGATTATTAATAATATTTATAAGACTATTAACACTTTTTCTAATTTCTAAGAAAACTAATTTATTAATTATGACGCCACAAAGTGATCTTTTGAAGAAAAAATTAATTAATACGTTTTGGACTCCCCCTAATTTGCACAACCGATATGCTGTTACCTTCGCCCAAACCAAAATTGTATATCTCTCTTCATTCCTCTATACATTCTCGTTCACCTCTCCTGTAACTTTTGGATCACAGTATTACCCAATATTGGGGGCGCTTTAGTCTCACTGGCTTCGAACAGTTGAGACTGTTGTCTACCCCCGACACCCCCGGGGGGATAAAATTGACGTCATCATCGGGTGGGAGGAGAGAAACGAAACCAAATCTTTCCAAACCAATTTTACCTCACCATTCCAATATATTTGAAAAAAAAAATTTCTCCGAAATAGTCATCTTAATTGGCCATTACTGGAGCAGATGTGGGCTAACTCCAGACATCACGATCCATTTATACAAGTTACGTTTCATACACGTGCAAACGTCTTTTCGTTATTTTAGGCATCTTTTTGCGGCGACGCGGTGGTCGATTGGAGCAAAACATTTACACGGCGATAAAAAATACCGTCTGGATAAATAATTCTGCGTCTTACAAGATTCTCCGGGTAGCTTACATTATATTATATTTCGGTCAGTGATTTAGTTCCGCAAATAGATACTTTAAAATCTAGTCCAAGCGTGCGCCGAATTAATAAGAGATATTGTGTCATTATAACATCGACATGAAAAAATGAAAATAGCGCAGGACAAAATTAACTCTTTGACACGAAATATTCTTGCTGATGATCAAATGCGAGAAATTAAATCTTTAGCTTTCTCGTGGGTACATTTTAATAATATTTACATTAAAGTTTATTTTCATTAGTCATATTCGAATCACTTTTGGTTGAAGGCATTTTCCACCTCGCTTTGACAGGGTTGTGCGTAATAAACCTCAGTAGAGTTATTTATTTATTTAGACATGCACAAAACATTTTAATCATTGTAGAAAATAATATTAACTTAACTTAAATGAAACATGAAAACGGAAAAAAAGACAGAAAATGAAAAGATTTCAGTCGCATCTGGGACTCGAACCCAGGACCTCTGCTTATCCGGGGCAACTGCTTAACCAACTTAGCTAATAAGACCAGTTCAATTCATGTCTTCTTCATCGATATCGTATCTCAAATTCAAGATTTGTCAATATTATATTTAATATTTAATAATTAGACTTTTATAAAAAAATCAATAGATGTCTCATATACGAGTAAATAAAAAAATCTGATATTAATCCGAGACACTGTCTAGTTTGCAATTGTGTTCATTAAAAACTTTGTAATCATTATAAAGATATGGGATTAAAAATGGAGAATAATATTAATAATTAAAAAATAAACAATACATTTTATTACAAATGATATGGTTCTTATACTAAAATTTACATTATTAAAGTACCTATAACGTATGTCCATGCATTATCTTATTAATTTTTCTGGAGTGAGAATGTTTTTAACTAATGAATATATGTTAGACTAATAATAATTTCAAAAAATTGAAAGTGTGTGGAGAGTTATAGAGAAGGTATGATATCAATAATTCTAATCGATTATGAATAATAGTTTTTTTTTAAATAAATGTAGTTAAAAGTAATTTTAAAAAAAATCGTGCTAAGAAAATCTAATTAATTTGTTTCGTATGTTAGTAAAGAATCATGAAAAATGTATAACTTTATTAATTTTTCATAGTAGGTATATGTCGTGATCGCGCGAGTAATTGGTGAGTTCTTTGCTGCATTAGTGCTGTTTGCTTCTACATGAAGAAGCGTAGTGTGCCTGCTGCGCCTCGTTGGAACATTTAAATCAACGAAGGATAACAGTTCGGGCTATCAATTTTAATATTTAGCAGGTTATGTAAAAACAATAGATCTGGCAAAGGTTTTTATTGTAAATTTAACGTATTCATTGTAGTTTTGGTGTAAACGTTTTAAAAATTTATTCTCTATACCTTCTACTAAATCTATGTATACCTCATATTGAGGATTCAATACGGTGGAAACATACTCCAGCGGAGTTCTTACTAATGAACAAAACAACATTTGTAGAGTCTTGCCACTTTTGAAAACTTTACTTATTCTTAAGAGGAAATCACAATAGAATGATCGAAATCGTCGCTTTAAAAATATACAGGTTAACGTTTTGAAAATGTGTACAAGACAAAGATTTTGAATTGAGATATATTTGCCAGCTTCTGTATTTCCTCACTCCTACAACAAGGTTTAATCCTTTACTTTCCATAAAAAATCATAAGTTAATATAATTTTTTTTAATATGTATTTTTTTATATTGCCGACTCTCAGCCCGTTTCAGCTATTAATTGTGATTGCCTGTCAAGCATAATTGGTCATGCTGTTCAGAAGATGAACTTTAAAACACTTTAAAACAGTTACTATTGAAATTATTTAGATTTACCCATAAAATATAGTATATTAATAAACTATCGAAGGAAGCAATCACTTTGTGGCTTGACATTATAATTTAAATGAAAAATGTTTTTCTTTAAAGCCACTTTATTTTATTCATATATATTTCTGCATTTATTTTAGTTTATATGTGTATATTCCTGAAGAAGGTTGAGTCCAACCGAAACTGGTCGAATGCAGAAATAAAATAAAGTGGATTAAAACAAAACATTTTTCGTTCAAATATTAATTATGGTTATTGTGTTTAATTCGTAGAAATTAATGAATTATTTTATTTTATTTAAAGGAAATCAAATTTATAAAAAAATAAAATTATTATCGTGACAGCTGTTTCGGTGTTCAAATCCATTTAGTAGGCCACATTGAGACGACTTATTTATATGATTTTATTCGCCCCTAATCAATTTTGTAATGATTTTTAAATTAATTTATTAATATTTTCAGTAAAACCGATTTACTTGGAAATTAATTGTGATAATTAATATTCTTTATTCTGTGAGGTACTTACAGTTGAAATCCGTTTTTCGTGCCTATGATAGTAGATTTTTGTTAATTGTTTATAACATATTTGCGTGAATGCTATGCACTTTTCCATCAACCTCTCACTATTGTTATAATATTTTTTTATTGCTAATACTTGTCTACGTATATTTTTAACCATTTCTCATTTGCTGAAATCTATTCTACTTCTGTATTCTATGTAATATGTTGGTCTATATCTGTTTTATGGAGACTATGAAAAATAAATTAAATCATTTAATTAAAATGTGTTTGCTGAATCCCGGAAATATTTTAAGGGTTATTATTGTATAGGTTTCATTAAAATACTCTAGGGAGTGGAGAATAGATATTTTTCAATAATTCATAAAAAAATATACATAAAATATAGGATGCATGACTACTTTGACCAACAACAATCGCCTGGTATCACACCCCTAGTCTCGTTTCTGTTGCCCCATTCTCCTCACCCTGCAAAAATATCTCATTTTTAGAATCGCGCACATCATTTTGTATGTATACGTATTTATGTAGGTACCCACCTTATCAATTTAATTACAAAATATGATTGGGCGAGAATTATTTATATCTTATTTTGATCACCTCCGACCCCAAAAATTGTATCTAATTTCCAGGAAATTGCGAATCAATTTTTGAACGTTTTTCCTTATATTTTGTTATGAAAGTGCCTATATAAGTATTACGGGTATTTGAAATCGCTGTTTCTCTGAAGTTATAAAAAAACCGTGTCAAATCAGGGGTTATCGGAATTATCAGTTTATTTTACACTAGATGATGTACAATAATTGATTTAGCAGCGAAAGTAACTATCTCCAAATAAATGCAGATGCAAGATAATATGGTAATGATATGGTTAGATAAAAGTCACTACAGATTATTTGATATATCATATATATGACGTCTATGATATTTGATTAAATGCGTAGCTTTGTCAAAATGCTGGCAACATGCTACACTACCGCCTCTAGCGGCCAGCGAGGCTTTAAATGTTAATCCTGATAGTCTCTTATAAAAAAAATATATATACATGAGCAAAAGGGGAGTAAAATCAAATGTAGGTCATCTAATTTCTCTAATTTATTAAGAAATACCTGATGTGTACCCGGCCTTGCTCGGGATTTTTTTAAAAATAAATCTATGAAGTTGTCAATTCTTGCTTGTCATTAGGGTGCCATAATTGATTTGACATCGAAAGTAACTATCTCCAAATAAAGAAACATTCATTTGAATATTTTATTTCATTCCACATACTAATTTTAAAACGTTATAGCAACAGTTTTACATATTGGATTTCATCTAAACTACTTTCTAAACCATCTTGGTACTAATAAGAACAAAATTTGCTATTTTCATCGAATCCGGTCCAGTAATTTTCGAAAAAATCGAGAACAAACAAACAAACTTACATTTATTTTTATATATATAGATTTGTCAGAATTAAGAGTTTTTAATTTATTATTGGTGATACAGTGTACATATAGTTTTATGTTATTGACCGCCGAGCTGGTTTGATGCAATATGTTAGCCTTAAGTTATAACAAATTATTCATACTTAGTAGCTGGATAGAGCCTTAGAAAATTATTTATAAAGCGCAGCGTTGAGGTAATTTTACACATGGCAGCACTTTAAAAATCATTCAATTATAAACTCGTTTTTTTTCATTTGTTTATCTTTATTGAAGTAATCAAAATCATGAAAAAAAACAATATGGCGTCTTCTGTATATCATTTTTTTCAATTTGAGTTATAATTCAAAGTTTCATAGCTCACGATGGAACTGACGTTGTGAACGTTTTTGCCTTTAACTAAACTTTCTGCTATTGAAAAACTGTGCAAATTTTATAACTTTTCGCGAGTTTTTGGTTTTAACTGCCTGGAACGAGTTGGGAATATGGCATTCCCAATTTTAGTATGATGTGAAACTGGAGGAAGTTGTTTGGAGGAGGAAATTAGGAAATGGAAGATTAGAAGAACATAGCTATTCCGATATACTATACACGACTAAAACCATTTCAAGCAATGATTTTGATTCCTAATATTCCCTCACAATACTCAGAATACGATGAGAGACGCTATGGGTACTGAGATAGTCACTGTATCGCCATGAAAAGAGATGCAAATATGTTAGAAATATTTTTAAAATAATTCATGTAATTTAAAAATCATTATTCCTGCCAGATTTTAGAGTCCTTTAAGGATCTTTTTTTTTAATCTCATACTTACGTTGACGTATTTCTTCACGGTGATTCCACACAAACGGATCTGTCACGGAGATCATCGTCGGAAACAAAATTTGGTTAATTTTAAAGATAATAATCGCATTTTTAAATGGCACTATTTTTGTAAATAATCGTAAGTGCACAATTTGTACCCGTTTCATCACTAATATAAAAACAATCACTTAACAGCGGTGTGAAGTGACGTCTCCAAGTGACGTGACCCCCGGCTGACTTGGGCTGACTCGTTGCGCATTGTGGACACTGGACAAGTAGTCTAAATGAGACTAGAAATAATATGAATTATTATATTGATAGCATCCGGTTAATGCCATATAGCTTATAGCATATAGATGAAGACGTGTGGCTGTCTCCCGGATGATGGAGCGAGGATGGAAGCCCTCGGAAATGGATTCATAGCGCACACCGTATTTTTTTTGTTAATCTTTTAAAAATATGCAGACTTACAAATAGCGGTGGCGCGCAGTCTATAAAGGCTTATAAGTTGTGCCTACCCTAAGAAAAACGAACCATGAAAATAAATGCAAGGATATTAAATAAGTACGACAAAATTTCTAGTAAAAACGTGTTTTTCCATAAATTTTGAATAACTTTTGTGCGCTAATTATTGTAAATTTATTTATTATACTTAAAATAGTTCTACTTCCCGTGGCATAATATAAACCTACTAGGTTTTGCCTGTTGCAGTCCTGCAATTGGTTTGTATTGCGAAGTCAACCGCGACTGACTGCTCTGTAGGGAGGTACGCACCCGTTTTAACCCACTTAGCCTTACTCTCTTCGAAAGTCGATACGCTTACGGTGTATTTTGACGTGCCAACACGTTCCACGTCCCGTTTTGATTGCGAAACGACCTTATTGTGTTCAAAATTAAAAGGGCTTGAAGACGATTTTTGCTCGCAGATACCTTGTCTGAATCGCTGGCCAGACCTTATTACTCCTCATGGTGCAGGGAATTAAAGGGGTGTGAGGTCGATTTTTCCCTGCCTTAATTTACAAAATTAGCGTATTACTTTTAAACTTACATATATTAATTTTCGTATTACTTATCTCTAATACTTATTAAATACATATTTTTTACATCTTTTTCTAAATATGCTTAATCTGGGTATATTTTTATTTCACTGGAAGTAAACCATGCATTTTAATGCCTTTATACAGTAAACATTTTTTTGTTTGGGACTTGTTTTCTTTTAGTCTAATATCGTATTTCTGTCTTGTATGGTGCGTTTCCAACATTTATTCCCTTAGCGTCAACAATCACCGGAAAATGATAATGAAATGTCCATTTTCAAATATTCAATGCACAATTCATACCCGAACTTAAAAAAATTACGTACGACCTGCCTTTAGCCATTCACCAATGCACGCCACTGACTAATAGGCATACATATAAGTACAATGCAGTTTGTTATGCCAGTATTTTACTAACTGGTCAATTTTACACTAGTTTGCATGTAATACGATAAAGAGGAAAAAATATAATATTAATAATTAACAAGGAAAACAATAAATACCGTTTTATAATGATTACATAGGTAACACAATATTCACTAATTGACGGTCTCCGTGGTTGAGTGGTTACGATCTTTGGCTACGAATTCGGAGGTCGCGATAATAAATTTTATTTGATTAAATTGTGTTATTTCACAATTTATTCATTTAAAAAAATATGTTGAATATTTACGGGACGTTCCAGAGTGGTAGATACTGTCGCCATGGTGAAAGACCACCATTCAAAATCGAAACGTTGCTTGAAATGGCTTTAGCCGTGTTTGGTGACCAGATCTGAATTGCCAGGTACTTCCCCACCATCCTTCTTCCCCATCCCCTTCCTTTCCTCAATACTTTCAGCCTCATAACTACCGCAATTGGGGATGCCATAGTATCCCTGGCTCCAGACGGTTGGGAGTAGCTGGGACTCTTGTGTGGTATCACATTAAAAAAAGATACGTCGGTACTACAGCAATAACGGGAATTTAACTATAATGTTAACGTGGTTCCTACAAAGCTTTTTGTGTGCTGTGTTTTGAATATAACGTCATATATTTCAACAAGGCCAAAGAAACAGTCATCCATCTGTCGTGACAGAACGATAAACTCTTTTAATCTGGAGCCTGGACCCCGAGATTGCGGGTTCAAAACCTGGCAGTTTATTTTAATATAGTGTTGGTTTAATCGCATATTTCAGAAGCGTATTCGTAAATTTTAATTCTAGAATTATGGAGCACCTAAGGCCTTCAAGTAATAAAAATCATTCTGAATTTGGCAACCATATTTTTGAAACAATTCATTCGTTTGACATAAATAAACGTTTAAAAATTTTACATACAAATACAACTGGTTTACAATGAGATAAATTTGAAATTTCAAAAATTGTAAAAAGTGTTAATAGTCAATTAACCATTTTTTTAATCATTTTTAAATAACCGAATTTAAATTTTTTTTCACATGAATACTTATATTTAGAATAAAGGTAAAAATAATAATAAGATTATACCTTCTTATTTCATTGATTTTATTTAAAAAAATATGTTTACAATATTTTTATTTTTTTAAATAATTACTTACCTACTTTCATAATTTATTGCAATTTTTTTTATGTTTATAAATAGCCTATTTTAACGTTATTATTTTTCTATGTTAATTATTTTCTATTCTTGTCATTATTTATTAGTATAAAGTATATCCCGTGATGAGGAAAGCTTCGTTTCCGAAACATGTTGATATTTTTGACATGTTGACGGCCTCCATGGTCGAGGGGTAAGGCTCTCGACTACGAATCCGAAGGTCGCGGGTTCAAATCCCGGCGTACACAAGTAAATTTTATTTAATTAATTTGTGCTGTTTCACAATCAATTGAATTAAAAATAATATATAGTATATTTGCGCACGTTCCAGAGTGGAAGATACTCTCAGAATCGCCCTGGTTCATTCAGAATTGAAACGTTGCTTGAAATGGCTTTTAGCCGTGTTTGGTGATCAGATCTGAATAGCCAAGTATTTCCCCATCTTCCTCTCCCCCTTCTCCTTCCCATCGTCAATACCTTCAGACTATATACCATAGTCTCACTGGCTCCAGACGGTTGGGAGCAGTTGGGACTCTTGTGCGGTATTCATATAAAAAAAATATATGTATATATATATTGAATAGTGGTTTACGCAAAATATTTATTACGCATTATTTTTAAAATATCACCACAAAATTTAAATAATAAAACTTTTTTTTTAATTATCAAAGTAAGTAAATTTTAAAGATGGTTAAGTGGGTTAGGATATATTGGATTTTTATACTAGTTTTTTTTTTCATACTTTTAATACCTATATATCACTTTCAAAAGGTGTACCGATTCATAAGTGTGTTGAATTATATAGTCACACTTGCCTAAAACAACGACTAAATTATATTCGAAATGAGCCGGTCTTGCCGGCAGTCTTCGGCCCGTGTATTGTGCCCGAATCGACGAGTCATTTCGGCCCAACGAACTCTAGCGATGACTTCGTGGGCGATGTCAGGACACAACTCAATATCGCTGTTAGGAGATACATGGAAACACTATCACAGCTTGTCAGCGTCAGAGGCTGGGCGGTGGGAGATGCGATGAGTGGGAGTTGAAGGGATTTCTCGTTAGTCATCACAAAAAATTAATCACACTTTTGACATAACCCTCGGATGTATTGAATTATGTTCAATATCGTTGAAATGACATTGAATTCAAAGAAAGAAATAAAACTTTTCTCCTAAAATTCATAATATTATAAAGTGCCGGTTAGTAATTCAATCACCACGAGGGCGCTTTAAGAATTATTATTCTAATTTATGTGTTTATTTCTAGAAAAAAAATTGTATCCTAAAAAAATGTGACCTTACTGGGGTACTCCATTCTAAGTTCATATCGTACATGGTTTTATGCTGGTATTTTAAATTATAAAGTACAAACGTAAACTGAATTAAAATGTAACATATAAGCTCCTCATAACATATAAGACATTCCACATAGCATCCTCAAAGGTGATATAGGCCCTGAGGTAAATTATTTTCTTCAGGGCTTCCTGTATTGAGTTTATGTGAAAAAAGCTTAGCTGACAGGTAGTAAATATTTTAAACATTTTTCTGATGAAAATATTGTAAAACAATGAAGGAAAGAAATAGATCGAAGGTTCGAATCCCGGCTTGCGGAATAATTATTTTTTTTAATTGTGATGTTACACTTTTAATTTAAACAAAATTACATATAGTATACTTGCGGCGCGTGTCAGAGTGGTAGATACTCTCAGTATCACCGGTGAAAGGCCACCATTCAAAATCGAAATGTTGCTTGAAATGGCTTTTTCGTATTTGGTGATCAGATCTGAATAACTAGGTACTTTCAATTTTCCTCTTCATCATCTCCTCACCCTTCCGCCTCACAACATACCAATAAATTGGGGTTGCCATAGTCTCACTGGCTCCGATTAGCAGGGAGCAGTTGGAACTTTTGTGCGGTATTCACATAAAAAAATATTTATAAAGTAAGATGTTTAAGGAAACATACAAAAATTGATGTTCACGGGCATTAATCTTTGTTTGGTTGCAAAACGGAATCTGCGTTCTTCCTTCCCGTGTCCGTAAACCACATCGAAGTCGGTTAACTTTTTAATGTTTTTTTGTTGCTAGAGGGGGGGTGTTAAATAATTTTGCAGAGTAATATTGCAAATTTATTTGTCCAAAAGTAGTAGTAGGTTGGTGAAAATTATGTTATAATGAGAATCATATTAATTGACCCGAGTTTCTAAGTGCAAAGTTATCCTTGTATTTTTAATGTGTAAATAAAAATTTCTTTTGATTATAATTGTTTCAGAGTCTTTAAATTTAGGGCATTAAAATGCATGTTGTATCAGAGTAGTGGACAGTCTCAGTATAGCCCTAGATGAAAGACCACCATTCAGAATCGAAACGTCGCGTGACCAGACAACATTCCTTCCCCAGTCCTATCAGCATCACAATTATCTGGCTCTTTTGAAATATTCTGGATTTCAAAAAAGCCTTCAAAACTATAGTCAGAAAATTTATTATAAAAAGCTATAAGCAATTGAAGTTAAATGAATGGCTTTAAAATGGTTTGAAAACTACTTAAGAAGTGAATACGTGTACATCAGAACCTTTAGTAAACGAACTGGGAGTGCTACACGGATCCTTACTAGGGCTCCTTTTATTCATCATTTACATAAATGATATTATTAAAGTCATAAAGGAGTTCAAGGTAAGATTATATACGGTTGATGCGCTTATTTACATCACAGGTAAGGATTGTGAAAGCATACTCGTACTTGATAAAATCAATGGTGGACTTAACAATATGTCCAATTGTCTAAAAATTAATAAACTTAAGCTCGACATCTCAAAAACAAAGTAAATGATCATTGGCGACCAAAAGTACGACGAATGTCATCAAATAATGGATGGTGAAAACTTGAAAAGGGTAAATAAGATAAAGTACTTGTGAATAATCTTAGACTTAAAGATGAATCTTGAAGAAAACACCGATTTTATTGCAAAAAAGTGGATAAAATGTTTTTCCTTGAAAAATTAGGAAAATTTCGATAAAAAAACAAGTTTACTAATATATAAAACAATTGTTGCACTACACATAGTGTTCTTTATCTAAGTAATGTAGGTATCTTAAAAACTCCAAATAATGCAAAGTAGAGCAATGACACAAGTTTTATAGTGTATAAATATAAATCAGTACAGAAAAATCTCAAGGAATTATATGTAATGAGTAATAAAAAAGAACTCTCATTTCAATTTTAATTTACAAAGTTTTTAACTATTTAACCTCACTTTAGAGACAAACTACGTTACAATGAAAACTTCCACACATACTATTCAATACAGAAAAAAGGTATTAGACAAAAAAAAAGAAATCCCCAACACAAAATTGTTTACTGTATAAAGGCATTAAAATGTATGGTTTACTTCCCAGTGAAATAAAAAAATCTACCTAGATTAAACATATTTAGAGTAGGAAGTAACAAGTATTAGAAATAACCAATATGTAAATTAATATGTTAAAAATACATCATTTATATTAGACCACATGAAGTGGAACTATTATAAGTTTAATAAATAAAAAATAAATGTCATGGATACCGCCCGGGACGCTATCACAGGCGAGATTGACAACTTTGTGACGTCATGTGATGCTAAATCCTTCGGCGTCTCTTCATTGAATTCCTACTAACGACTAACACGACTGGAATACATGGATAAGACATAAGAAGATATTCATGAGATGCCTTATTGTTACTATCGACACTACAGACAAATCTGTAAAAAAAATATTGGTAAACATCAGACATCTGAGAGCGCCTGAGGATTTTTTTTCAAAAACAGCTATGTGTGCATCACCTATAGACGAGTTATAACAAAGGTTGGTGCGTAGATCGAATTTCTTTAATATGCCGAAATAACCAGATGTTAAAAATGCTGCCTTAAGTTGTCAAAAATGCCTTGTGGAAAGGGAAAACATAATTTCTTGTTAGTGAAAATAAAACAAACGTATCAGAAGTGTTAATTTTAATTAGGTGTTTTCATCGGACCACCAGGTACTGTACCTATCTTTATTTTGATACGTACTTATTCTACTTTTATTTTCCTTCTATTAATTTTAAATAATTTTATCGAACTTATATTTTAATGTTTTAAAAAGTTACTCATCGCTCTTTTGGTAGAAGCCCAATTTATTTGATATACTATTTAACTGTACCATATGTTTTTTTATTTATTTATTGTATAATAATAATAATAATAAATTTATTGTAATTAAATTTAACTATAACTAAAAGACATGTATAATATAATAATGTACAGAGGTTTATAAAGTAAAATAGAAAATAATATAATAACAGTTATAGTTGGTGTTTCACATAACCCGCCTCACTAGGCTAGCCTGTGTTGAGGCAGTAATTTTGCAAATTATTTTGTAATTTTAAAATATCTATGAATATACACTTATATTGAGATATGCTTCGTAAATCGTTGAATCAATAATTTCGAATTTGGGTGGAATATTAATTACATACAATGGGAACTTGTACCCGCTAAGCCACTGTAAGTAGCTTGTCAACAGGAGCTTAGTTCAACAATATTATATAATACAACAATAAAAACAATCGTCATACAAATGTAGCACAAAATTAGAACAATATAGGCGCATGGATGTTGTGATCAATGTACACAAATTGGAAAAATGTTTTATAAAAATACGAAAAGAGCATAACAGTTTTATTATAGAGATACTAGACTCCAATTACATGGAAGGGTAGAATGCACTTGCCAAATATTCAACCATTTTGTATTTGTGTGTAGACATGTTCTGGTGAATGTTCGGAAAGAAAAATAAAACTCAAACATCAATCGTCTTGTTAACCAGGTGATTTGCTTTACGGCGTTCTTTCTGTGCCATTTGGTCGAAAAGTTGAATTTTATTAATCATTTATAGTGGTGGATACTTTAAGTATCGCCCTGACAAAAGACCGCCGTTCCGAATAAAAACGTTTCTTGAAATGGCCGTGTTTACTGATCATTACTGAATAGCCAGATACTTCTCACACTTCCTGTTTCCTGTATCCACTACGAAAAATAATTAGACTTGGACATTTTTCATGATTCTTTACTTACGTGCTAAAGAAATTTGTAAAATTTTCTTAGCGTTATGTAGATTATTTTTTTATTATTTTTCTTAAACTTTCTTTCTTAGTCATTTAGAATTATTGATTTCAGAACTTCCCTACATCTCTCCACACACTTTCTTTCTTTTTTATTATTATTAGTCACACATATATTTATTACTTAAGAAGCATTCTCACCCCAGACAAAATTATTAACATATTGTATGGACATACGTAATAGGTACTTTAACAATGTGAATTTTAATAGACAACCTTATCATTCGTAATAAAATGTATTGCGTATGTAAATAAATATAAATTAAAATATTCTTCTTCTCCCATTTCATTAAACCTCACAACATGGCCGAAATTGGGGATGCCATAGTCCCACTGACTCCGGGCATTTGAGACTCTTGTTCGGCACACACATAAAAAATAATAACGTCATTTTTTTAAATCATTTACGTATTTCCGTATCTGACACAAAGCTCACCCACCGTCGCAGCCTAATCGGATTAGGCGAAAATAATAAATACAAGTCAGCCCCGCTTGTGCATGTATATCTAGAAGAATTGTTGGCCAGCGACAGTCAGAAATGTAAAGTTGTACCCGAAAACCCTCTTACCGCGGGGTTAGACACGACACAAAGGCAAGGATCCCACTAAGTCACCCAATGGAGGAAGGATACGCTTTAAAAATAGGGATTACCACTGTGAATAGAATAATGAAACAGCGGCCAAGTGAATCACCATGTTGTACCCTGTAACCTGTACCTGAACCAGAGGGTCGCTCTATATTACCTATTCCATTTATTCAAATTCTATTTCGAAATAAGAATGAAAATATTCCCCTAAAAATAAACATTTCCCTAGGAGAGGGTAGCGGCATTTTTTTTCCAATCGCCAGACCTCGTATGGTAGAATTTTTTAACAAATGAATACCCGGCCAGCCTTTTTGCTTTTGTTTCTGATTGAACCACCCCTGAGACAACGATGGTGGGTACTTCATTTATACATATAAATTATTGACAATTAAAATACAAAATTCGCACTCGACCAACTTTCCAAGAATACATAATTATTACCATTGCTGCCAGAAAATAATAGGCAATTCGTATATCCTATTCAAATATTTGTTTAGTTATAAAGATCTATCCGCCCTTTACAATATTTGATTTTTTTTCTTCTTTATATCGCCATTAGCTCTAAAATAGTTTACCCGACTCGTTAATTCATTATTTGCTTAGGGTTAAAGTTTCCGCTCTTATGCCCTGTTCTCACTGGTTCAAATTGGGAGTCAAAACGCTCCCAGCTTCTTGTTCGATGCCTTGCAAATATCTCCATCCTGACAGGAGAGTTCACATGGGAATTCCAATGATTTTTCCGTACGAGTTTTCCGATGTATGCTGTGATTTGCCCTGTTAAAGTAAAATGACTCCCGGCAACTTTTCCTAGCCAGTCCCAGAGCTCACAAAGACCAACATTGCAATTTTACAAATATTTAACGCATTGAGAAAGGCGCATAAGGGTTTTTATATATTTCTTTACACAGCAAGAGTCTTTTAAAAACCTCTATGGAAGGAAAAATTCACACCACCACGGAATTTGACGTGAAAACACAGATTTATATATAGTGCAAACTGGTAGGTACGTACTATGACGTTTTTTTTAAATCGTGATAAATACTTAAAATAAAAGTTTTTTAACTCACCGAACGATGTTAGTATTGTCTAACTGAATATAATTAATTAAAAAAATTATATTAAAGAATTTAAAAAGTAAAGCCATCAACCCACGATATACAACATGACTCACTAAGCACCAGTGTACAGTGCTACAGAGTGAGTCGGAATACGACACATAGAGAGATGGGTAAGATTCAAATAATTGGGTTGTGATTTTCCAGTCTTTATAGAAGCCATAGATTATTGTCGACCTATAACCATCTTCCCCTCTGAATATTATTAAATTAAACGAAAATTTATAAAAAATAAAAAATAAAATTAATGCCGCAAACGATATTTCTTTGTTAAATAGAACAAACAGTTCATTTTAAAACACTACTTTATTTTTAAATCATCTCTAGCCGGTTTCGCTTATCCCAAGCTTCGTCGAGGTAAAATTTAAAACTGAACAAAAATATGTGGAGTTAGGATATATATAGGTAAGATATACAAAAAGAGGTAGACAAAAAATAAAACGAGACAATCCAACAGTGAGGCAGAGGTATGCTTACATAGAATGGAACAACACATAAAAAAGAAAGAGTCAGAACGACAAAGGAGGGAGGGATTAAAAAGTGAGAAATTTTTAGTTAACGGGAAATATATCTAATATGGGATTATACGTCACATTAAGTTGATTTTTATGAATATTACCATCAATTTTAATGGCTTTCTTTATGACTAATGCTTCTAAATTATCTAATTTAATGAAAAAACTATGTCTATGTAAAATATTAGCGCCGGTGGTATGATCATGGGTATGACATTTAGTTGGATGGTGAATTTCGAAAAACCATGGCTATTCAAACATCCAAAATATTTTTTGATTCTGATATTGACATTACGTGCTGTCTTACCGATATGAAATATCGAACAGTTATTACAATTTCATTTATATGTATATATGGTATATGCTTAGTTGGTCGTTCTTGTTTTAGAATTAATTAGAAATATATACAAATTATTATTTGCATAAAAAGCCGGTCTTACTATAGATGGAAGGTTTTTTACACTGTAGGAACAAAATATATGATATGTAGAACAATACGCTATTGGTAACCAAGATTAACTTGAGTAATGACGAAAAAATTATATTTCTTTGATTGAGCGCATATTTTTTTTCATTGTGAGTCTTTGGAAAGTAAACATAAGTTACGTTGTGAATTTTAAAAAGCAATCAGTTTAGTTATTTGTCAAAAAATAAAAGATCTAATAAAAAATACAGCAAAATTGATACGTAGTGCATGATGGGCCTCGATCCACAACGTACCATATTCCGTTGACCCTCTATATACCATCTACCCATTTTGACTTAAGGAGGAGAGGGACGTCGGAGAGTTATTATTTATTAATTCAAAATGATGATAGTATTATTACGCAATACGATAAACATAATGTTTTTAAATAGAAAAATATTTATTAAATATTATATAAATTTACAAAGGCTTAGTATTTATCAAAATCTAATCAGAAATATAACTTTTTTCTGACCGTCCCATTGTATGTTTTACAAAATATTTAAAATACGAATATGATTTTTAAAGTGAAGAAAAGTATGTTTAATCATTTATCTTTGCGTTTTTGTAAATAAACGTAACCAAAGATTTGTAATCCGCATTACAAAGAAGAAAAAAAACACTGTTTTCTCGGACATCCCCGGCTTCTTCTTCCATTCACATTCGCGTCATATATTCTCCTTACACTGCTCTCTTCGTTTATTTGCTCTACATGCCCAAACCATCTAAGTGTCTCTTTCTTAATCTTGCTCACTACGCTTACATCAGCCTTGCATTCACACGATCATACATGGTTTTACCACACATTCGTCTCAGAAATCTCATTTCTACAGCATTCAGTCTACTTTCATCCTTCCTCTGCCAGTTCCATGCCTCACTTCCATACATCAGTATCGATATATCCAATATATGGCGGTATTATAATACGTCTACCTGTTAAGAATATATTAGGTTCAGCCCTAACCGTGATCCAGTATGTACCAATTTCGCGTACTATCTGTATCACCCTGGTGAAAGACCAATATTCAGAATCGAAACGTTGCTTGAAATGGCTTTAGCCGTGATAACCAAATCTGAATAGTCCGGTACCTACCTATTTCGCAACCTTCCTCTTCCCCTAACTAAATTCAGCCTCACAACATTCCACAATGTTGGATATAGACTCTTGTGCGATACTCACGTAAAAAAGGGGTTTATGTAACGGAAAAATTGTAAATATAATTTCATTCAATTTTGGAGATAATATTAACACCTCTCAAAATAAAACATGAAACTGAAAAGACACGGAAAAGAAAAAGATAACGGTAATAACTTGGACTCGAACCCTGGACCTCGTGGTCTATCTGGGACCTCGCGCTCTAATCCACTGAGCCACGACAAACCCAAAAATATTAAAGATTAGACCGTAAAGTTGCCTTCCACACAAATTACTGGATCTTCATGTTGTGTGAGAAGTAATGAAATACAGTAACAGAGCCATGAAGTTGTGTATTTAATTCAGGGATTTTGGCTTTCACCTAAAATATTTTATGTTTTACCCAAACAATGCAGTTTGGT
Organism: Halesus radiatus; assembly: GCA_022606495.2. Taxonomy (NCBI): domain Eukaryota; kingdom Metazoa; phylum Arthropoda; class Insecta; order Trichoptera; family Limnephilidae; genus Halesus; species Halesus radiatus. The sequence continues at coordinate 148,650 of JAHDVE020005135.1, read as the reverse complement.
ATTATGTGTGAATCCTGCACTGAGTAACTACTAAGCGTGCTCTCGAAATCAACCCACGTTCAAAACATAGTTTTATTTTCTTATCATAAAAAATGTTGAAATAATTATTTTGTTTAGCTAAAATGTTAAAAATAGTTTGATAATATTAAATTTGATTTTCATTAAAGTTGTGGAATGTGAAATCTATTTCAACATTTTATAGACCTACCTTTACTTATTGTAATATAATAAAGAATTCCTGTGAAAAATATTGTATAAAAATATATTGATATAGATCAGCAAACGCCGATTCTGAGAAATGTAAGTTTTATTATTTATAATAAATATACGTAAAATGTATAAATATAAATAGTACGCTGTCTGATAGGAGGATTATTTCAGACCCACTTGTATTATACAGAGTTATTAACTGCCGAATTGACAGCCCTGCCATCGTCGCCACTATTAAATTCCATTTACCGACGAGGAACACGAGACAAAATGTAACATTTTTCTGCAACACATACACAACAAGTTTGGAAGTATTATTGATATATTTGCTGACTCCATTTATAAAATAATGCGTCATCTATACTAGCACTCTGATGAATCCTACAATGAATTATTATGTGTAGCTTTAATGATTTGTGTTACATTATTGTTTTAGTTTTCTATTTTATGTTACTAAACATTTTAAAAATATTTTTTAATTTTACTTTATGGTTTAAAAACTCTATAATAATAATAATAATACTGCTTTATTCCAGAAGGCATGCAGGGGTGGTGCAATGCAATACGGTCCACGGGCTACAATAATAACAGATAAAAAGAAATAACAATACATAAAAATAAAATAAAATAGTATAAAAAATATTAATTAATACAAAATGAAAAGGGTTTATAATGGATATTTAACGGTCCCCCAACTCCAACGGGCTATCAGGGGGGGACTCTGTTCATGCAGACGTGGCAGTAATGATGATATTCTTGGATTGACGTACTCTTCGCCATAACCTTCCCATGCGGCGGCAGAGAAGTGCCCAGAAAAAGTACACTCATCCCTCCAGGAACATTTCTGTAGCGCTACAGTATCTTGGTAGACGAAATAGTTGGCAATATGCATTATTGTAGATGACTTTTACCTTATGCCATTGGGCCGCAATGTAATCTACCTACAGTTCTGACGCATACAGAGATGTGCAGAATGCGTTGAACAGTATTCTTTTGACGTTTGTGCTGTAAAAGTGAAAACGCCTTGACTACATACCTGATTTCACGCATATCGCTCTTCTGTGTCTCTCCAATACATATAATGTAATCTCTAATACTTTACGTACCTATTTATAACTTTCAATAACTTATTATATTCTGTTCTAAAAATCCATGTAAAAGCCCAGATAGACGTATAATCAAATAAATATAAAAATAAAAGTGAATAAAAAAAACCGTCTCATCAAAACACAATATTGTGTTGGTACCATTACATTCCTGACATCTGACGTTACGGGTCTCGTCCACGCGTATTCTATTTGTGGATTTGTTTGGAAATTTTTATTTATTGATTTTGTTTTGTATTTTTAATACGATTTTTTTTTAGTTTTGCTAAAATTCAAACTTAATTTGAGTGATTTTAAGGTCTATAATTGCTGTTCAATGTAAAAAAAAATAATGTTATTTACGTAAATATGATATATTCATAGGCAAATCGACAACCAACCATTTATGAATTCTTTGAGTTAACGTTTCTAAAAAGGTACATAATGTTTTTACTTCGCTTTAGTTATGGTTTACTATGAATATAATATAATTATATACGTTAATGTTAATTCTTATTTCGACATCCTAAAAACGAGGTTATTAGGAAGACGTAAAAAATTAAAGTAATTAGGTTGCATTTTTAAACTTCGGTACATTCGTACACTGCAAAAACAATAGTGACGAGATGCTGGCATTTTACAATTTGCCTTTCAAATAAGAGTAGTAAAATTTTTAGAAAAATAAATTGCATAAAAAATCGAGTAAAGTGAATATATCTAACGGCAAATTCGACAGCCCATTGATGTCACACACAATAAGCCATAGATTTCGTACATTTTAATGGGGCTTAATAAATTAAAACGTTATCAATTACTAATTTTAACTATGAAAACGAACTAATTTTAAAAAAAAAGGAATATTAATTAGGTAAACCTAAACATTTTTGATTTATCGTAAACTGCGAGAATCTTGTTTCGATAGCAACCCGAAGCTAACTTCAGGTCTCTTCAGAACTGTAAAAAAAATCTCCGGAAACTACTCAAAACTTTGTATCGAAGAAAAGAAATACTTAGCGGCGAGAAATAGAACCACCGTCAATTTAGTAAGGAAATTTCTAAATCCGTTCGCGTTATGCGTCGATTCACATTTTAACCGAAAGACTTGTTCGAAGTGTTCACGCTGTTTGGCGTTGTTTACAAGTTTCCCTCCAGTTTCCAGGGGAACTTTTAGGCTACACTGCCGTTCAAAAAAGACGGCTCAAATTAAATAGTTAATTTTTTACCATAATTAAAATAACATTTATTAAAATTAGTCGGAACACGCGCGGTCGCATCGCGCCGTTACATATTTCCAAATCTGTATGTGCAGAATTATTTTTATTCTTATCTAACTAAGTAACCATCACGCCGTTTCCCCAATTTTTTTATCCAATACATTTATCGTTGTAAATAATTATTTATTACGAATGTATGTGATTTTTTGAAATTTTTTTTTGTTAAAAATGCGTGTGGTATTATTGGGCAAGGGTGTACTTTTAGTCAATGTGTTTCCAATGAAAGAAAAATATTAGGCTATTCAAAATATTTGCAGATAATTATTACCGGGTAGGCACCTACAAAAGTACCTACACGAATCATATTGGGTGATTGTTTTAAATGATTTTATTTAAGTAGATACTTGGCAGATTATTACGCATGGGTGTCCACAATGTTTACCAAACTTTACCAAATTTATTGAAATTGTACAAATTACATACGGAAATGAGTACCTACCTGTGGCGTACATTGCACTATGACCAAATGTAGGCTGTTTGTAAATTTTCTAGATCGGCTAAAAATTGTGTATTAAATATTTGAAAATGTCCATTTTATTATCAGCTTCTATTGATTGTTATGGCCAACTGAATAAATGAGCGTAATAATTCTTACCTGTTTTCTAGACATTTGTCACATCTTATCTTTTATTTTCTCTTTATGGTTCGTTGTTCTTCCTAAGGTAGGCAGAAGTTTTCGGCCTTTATGATACCTACCTACTTTCACACAAATATAAATGTTAACACAAACATTGGATTTAGAAACTCTGAAAAACATACAAGATACACCTACATACTCGTATGTATCACGTTTGTTAAATTGTGTAACAATTGTCTATTAATCAATGCTTTACATGGGCTTAATGTAATTATCTATACATCCTCACTCTCACTTATCAACATTTCATTATTAAGGTCCGGTGTTACTTAATAAATATCTCTGTCACCAGCAGTCTCATTTCATAAATATAAGACCACACTAAAAGAGTGTTTTTATGATAAAATTAATGTGATCGCCATTTTCAGAATTATTCGGATGTATTAATTGTTTTTGTGTTTAATTGGTAGAAATCCATTTAATTTTTTTTTAAATTTAATCTAAATTAAATTTAATAATGTTATTATTAAGTTCTGCAAGTTTTTTAGTTTTTATTATTGTGACAGCTGTTTCGGCGTTTAAAGTCATTTTGTTAAAGTACTTGTGAGGTATCACATCAAAAAAATAAAATAAACAAAAATAGTGCCAAATTTTATTTATATTTGCAGTAATTGTAAAAAACATATATCAGAAAATATCGTCAAATCAGATGTCATTAATTTTCTACTTAGGCATTTTTTTCATAGAGAAAAAACATAAAGACTAGAACTTATAATATATTTTCACCCAATCTCGTATGCATATCATTAAAATCATAAAATAATAAAATAAAAGAGTTAAAAATAATTTATTGGGAATATTATTATTAGAAAAAAAAATCTGCAAAAAATAGGAAAGGAGTAACATAAGAAATAAGTGTTATTTATTAGCAATAAAACATGAAGACACTATTATTTACAAAAAAAAATCGAGTTTATATAAGATACAGCAATTAAGGAATGAGATTGGTTCCGTAACACTGAAAGACCGGTCAGTGGATGATTTGGTATAGCGTCTGGGTCCCACTCAGGCATTGCAAATTCAATTCATCGACTGGATAAGTCCTCCATCATGACACAAGCAACATTTTCCGCTTAGTGTGATGGTAGTATATATTTTCAAATATTGTCGGCTTATTTGTAACTCTGAAATGTTTGTCTTTCTTACTAAAAAAAAAAATTTTGCTCTCAACTTCCGAATAATAGGTATCCAGTGTGCCTCAGTAAGTGAACCAAAATAAAATATATTAAACACTCTCAGCAAGTGAACAAAAGCAAAGTGTATCAAACACTGAACCTCAGTAAGTGCACCAACGTAAAGTGTATTTACCACTCACTACACCTTATTAAATGCACCAAATTTAATTGTACATATTGCAACATTGTACCTCAGACAGTGAACCATATTAAAGTGCATTAAACATGGCACTTTGCAAACTAACCATGGTGTAAACCAAATATTGTAAGGTACATATCCCAATCTCGTTCCTTATTTACCATACAATGTTTAACAGGCTTTACAAATTATAATGTGAAATGCGAAAGCAATCTATCGTTGAATACAATTTGATTAAAAATGCTGTTTTGCGGCGGCGGACGGCTTCCCTTGTTTGCATTGATGATGTAGGTGACTCGTTCTTTGATCTCGTTACGCGGGATGTCCCCCCGGAGGCTCAGCAGCCGGATGAGGTGGTCCTCCGTTATATCGGGACACTTGTCGTGCAGTTTGTGCAAGTCTAAAGATAACATGTCGGTGTCTTCACATTTGAGAACCTAGGAGAGAAAAAGAATATGCATAAATTGAAAAATTCATATATTTACCAAGTTCCCGATATCAAAATAACAGGAGTACGCTGAACTCTTTTTGACAGTGTCTTACTCTTTGTTTTTAAACATGTAACACATGAATTATTTGCACGTAAGGGTGAATATACATAGGTCCATCTGGAGCTATGTATACATTACAATAGTGTGAAATCCTATTTTACATCACCTATACTAGTCCTTTTCCGAAGCATGTTATCATAATACACGAATGGGCATCAGTAGTCATAGCTAGGAGTGAAATCAAAATAAACCTTCATAAAATACAAGCAGGTACACACATACAGTAAAACTTCGTTTTTACGTTTTTCAAGGGAACGATCAAAAACATGTGTAAAACTGAGGAAAATGTAAAACTGAGGAAATGAAAAATGTATGGAACAATTTTATTGTTAAGTAATTACTCAACAGGTTTACCTTGTTTTAAGCGGATTATCACTCGGTTATATGATTGTATTATAATAATATGTTTACTTTGCCGAAAAAGGTAGATCCAGGTAGTTTCAGGTTTTAAAATAATTTCAAGTCTGGTCTGTATGCAAAACTGACGTAAAACCGAGGGTTGAAATTTTTTAAAATCGTAAATTCGGGGTATACTTGTATAAGAATGTATGGAATAAGTTGGGACGGCAGTAAAAAGTGAAATAGGGGTGACGTAAAACCGAAGTTTTACTGTAAGTTACTTTGCTTACTTTGGACTGTCCTCACACTTAAAAAAACTCTACTTCTACATACAATGTTAATAAATAAAAAGGAAATAACCTCAGCCAGCATATTGATAATTTCGAAAGGCCACTCTATGTTGCTAACTTCAGGTGCAATCCTCAAGAAAAAGGCCTTAATCTGGTTGTTCTCTTTCAATATCTTCGTAACGGCAGTCTGATTTTCTTCCATGGTTTTGAATGTCAAGCGCCGTGACAACATTGCAGTGATGTACTTTTTGCAGACAAGATTTTGCGCTTCGGTGATGACGTATTCAAAGTTTTTAGACGTGAGATGATTGTAGTCTTGAAAGTAGTCTTCTAATGTGACAGTGATGGTGTCTACTGGTATGGAAGATTGCATCCATTTTATGGTGAATAAGTCATCAAAGTGGGTATCCAGATCCAAGAAAGCCTCTTCCAATAAATATTTCACAGCTTCCTTGCGAAGGTCCTAGAAAAAAAAAAATCAAAAATTCGATTTTTAAAGGCCTTTTATTTCGTAAGATCAAATTATTTTTTTTTAAATACTTATAATCCGTACTAGATATTTTCTATATCTTTCAATGAAAAGAGATCATTCAGTTTAGGTGAGTATTTTGGCCTCAAATCCAAAATTAAGTTTTGTATGAAACAGCCGGCGCAGCCATTACTCTTAATGGTATTTCAAGCAATATTTTGATTCTGAATGGTGGCTTCCCACCAGGACGAAACAGAGTGTATCTACGACTCTGGACATAAGAACAATTATATAAAAATTATACCTCGAATGTGTTCAACAGCGCCTCCACCTTGGCTTCGGCTCCGGCATCGTGCTCTCCTCGGGACCAGTATCTCCGCTCCGTCTGCCGGGCCAACTCCTGCATCTGTCGGCAGTTGTTCACCACCGTGATGATGTGCTGCGTGAAGTATGGCAGTAGGCTACGGTCTTTGAAGTGCTTGTTCTGTAAAGGAAACAATTATTCAATCAAATGATTTTAAAAACCTTGTGTAATGTACTCTAAAAACCTTGTGTAATGTACTCTAAAAAACTTGAAAGCCCAATAACATTCTTGAAATGTGCACACAAAATCGGAAAGAAAAAAATTTATTAGGTCTACTTCATTTTAGGTTATTTTTTGATCTTAAAAGAAAATGCACAACAATAATGAATTTTTCAATGATTTTGTGCAATAATGTTTGCCTCCTATCGGCGATGAATAATTTTTATGCCGAAATCGACCGCTTTATGCCGACTTATGTGACTGGATAGTATTTGAACATGCACATATGTACATAATAACTTGTAAATATGTACATGTTAAAAACCCTTGTTAATTATTGGTCCTGTGGGTAAAGACTAACGATAATAGAGAAAAAAATATGAAAGCTTACCTTAAATTCAATAATAGCCGCCCGATACATTTGACCGTATCTTGTAACTTGATCGATGCTCATCAGCAGAGCTTTGCAAGTCAGTTGTTTGCTTATTGTTGTGGTCACCTACAATCAAATTAAAACAGAGTTTTTTTTTTTCATATTATGTTGCAGTGACGGTCGGTCATTTGGGGTTAATGGGGACAGTCTCCACCAGATTTTCCTGATACTTTCTAAAATAAAATGAAAAAATCAGTCAAAGCTTTGTCTTTATGTTTATGTTTACTACCATTGTCCATATTTTTTTTTTATTTTCTACAATTGCAAGTTCGAATTTTGGTGAGCTACCAAAGCAACTACTCTGCGCTATGTCTTGGAACTTACAAGCGACACAAACTTTGTGAATCGACGCGAAGCTTCTGTCAGAGTCCGTTGACGCACTTTCAGTGAGCAGAATCTAACGTGCAATCGGCGATATTCCGATGTGTCCCTGCATTTGTGTACATTCAGAGTATTTCTTTCTCGATCCTAGGCATTCCGCGAAATCACGCATGTGCACTTGTATGTGGATTTCATAGAACTCGAAGACAAACTTTTAAAATGCCTTATGGTAAAATATTGGACCATTTATTTTAGTTTAAGAAAGTTATGTTAGTTTTGGGCAGGAATCCACGCGTGTTCAATTTAAGTTCGATGATAATCTTTCAAGATATTCCATTACTTTTATTATACTTGTGTTTAAACATCTGATAAGGTGCATGACTTGTCTATTAATATTTTTGTTTGAGAAACTTTATATATTCTCTGAGTAGTGAGATTTCAATATACCTAAAAAATGTAGGTCCCCACCAATGAAGTGCTCGAGCCACCACTGTTATGATGTAAAGGGTGGTAGGAAAAAAATTTAAGAAAGACTGCCTCTTTGTTATAAAAATCGCACGGTCTATTTTAGAACTTTTAGTTCTAAATTTAAGGGCCTGGGGCCTGATTCAGTTATTTTAAGGATAGAGCATTGTCCTTATCCTTAGGGTTAAATACATTTTGCCCCAGAGTTCAACCACACAGCAACAAATCTGTTGAAACCATAGATAAAATAACAATGCACATACTGTAATCCAAAACATATTTGTAATTGAATATAATTTATGTATGACTGAGTTTTTATAACTGGATTGTTTTCACGTAAGTGCTAATATTGGTGAAAACACAGTGTATAAATAAATAAATACCTGTAGGTTCTGGTCTATCATCTGAAACACAATGATGGGGGCGTGGGTGTGGAAGGCGGAGGTGTGGGGTTCCTGTTCGGGGGGACCGCCGGCCACCCACTCCGTCTGCTCGGAAACCAGGGTCTTCTCCATCCACTCCATGCAATTCTTCTCCATGCGCTGAACAGGAAAATAATAATAATTTGTTTAAATCTAATTATTCTATTCGAATTAAACTACGATCCATATTATACAATCAATATTATGTTTCCATACAAAATGGCATATGCATCACTGCTGAGAATCAGATTATTATTATTTTTTTAATATGTATGAATGTTGTATGAACATCTGAGTTATACATATGTACATTGCCACAAATTGTGGCAACATGTAATAAAAGAATTTTACCTACCAATAAAATTTATATTTTGTTTCCACCGATGCTTGGAATCCATTATGAGAGAGAGATTTCCGACTTGCGGGTTCTACCGCTCCTTCGTCAAAATCTTTTTTCTTATCAACAATAATTGAAAAATATGAAATTATACAATATGGCAAGATATTTTTTGGCAGTTAAATGGATATTCAAAGCTCCATACCTCATGATAGAAATGATAAAATGAGACTGAAATGCCAGACAGAAAAAGCTATGCAAAAAATGATACCAAACCTCATTGAACAGATTTTCTGTATCATATGTAGGATTTCTTAAAGCATTAAAAAAAAAATTATTTACCTGAAGGTACTGGTCCTGCATTTCATTTAGAGTTTTATCACTGAGCAGAGGCTGAAACCCAGACAGATCAATGTTCAGCTCTGAATTCTGCATCAAGTCCGGCCCAGGATATGTATTTAAGATCCAAGATAGTAATGACACATATTCGTTGCCTTCAATTCCACTGGAAACCAGGTCTTGCAACTAAAAAAATAATACAAACAAATATTATTCTTCGTCTTGTCATCAGGACAATATATTCTGCCAAAATTATAACTAGGGATTATAATGTGGTGGTTTCCTGTTGATTCCCACGTGACAGTCCCACAGATGTGCCTCGTTACAACTCGGTTGTTTTAGAGCAGTGATGCACAACCGGCGGCCCACAAGTCTTTTTGTATGGCCCACTTGATTAAATAAAAGAAGAAAAAAATCAACACCATTAATTTTTTGGTTTGATCTCGGGTCTAGTAAAATTTTTCCTTGCGGCACTTTCTTTGTGAATGCTATAATTGTTTAATTAATGATTTCCATTTTGAAGTTGTACATGACCAAATGTTGTTTCTGAAAACATAGAAGTAACAGAAGTGAGTTTATATTTTTTATGATCTGGGCATCAAGTTTGAAGGTATCGTTGATATATTTGCTGACTCCATTAGGTAAAGTGTCATCTGAACCAGCACATTGATGAATCCTACGATTAATTACTGTAGCTTGGATAATGCAGCATTAATGATTTGTGTTGTAATATTATTTTAGTTTTCTATTTTATGTTACTGACGTTTTAAGAAAATTATTTGATACTTTATGTTTTAAAATCTCTATGTATAATTTTCGATAGCTTATTATATTTTGTTCTAAAATTCCATGTAAAAGCCCAGATGGGCGTATAATCAAAAAAAAAATTAAATTAATAGCAATCGCTCGGATATCCGAATGCTATGATCAAATTATGTCTGTCTCGACACAGGAATTTTCCCAGTTAGACAGACATCGAACATGCCTTTGAAATTATGTTTCATCAAGATTAATAAAAAAACAAAATATTATTATTACTTTTCTGTTGTTTTACAAAACATGAAGGAAATTGCGGAAAATTTTTCTGTCTTCAATATTTTTAATCAGCCTTCCAAATATCAAGCATTTTTTTACATGTTCCTTAAAAATTCAATTGGATAAAAATCAACAGCATTTATTGGATTGATTGACAGTGGAGATTAAAATTGTTCACCGGCGGCACTATTCTTGTCCATTATATGGTTGCTTTGTTATGGTTACCGTTTTACAAAATACGAAAAGGTCACCCAACCAAATTTTAAAACGCTGACTTATTTTTAAATAAATTATGATATGGCATCTAAAGATTTAGATAATCTAAAGCTTCAAGTTAATCTGGAATGCAATATTTTAGATAGGTCTAGCTATTTTGTTTGTTTATAACAATTATATAGTTACCTACTGGCTCCGGACAATCGGGAATTTTGTACGGTATTTACAAACAAAAATATGTACATTGGCGACCCCACCAACGGCAAAATTAACCGTGTCAAGCAGGTACCCTACCCACGTGTCCCGCGAATATATTTATAAGTGATAAATTGGCCCTCTAGCTAAAAAGGTTGTGAATCACTGTCTCAAGGGGTCTTTCTAGAACTTAGCCAATGTCAATCATCGTCAGCCTCAAATACTGGTAGGTGATTATTGTTGGTCTCTATAGAATATTCTGTTTGTAATGCCAGCTGTGATGTGTGATAGTGAGACATAGGACCAGCAGAGGAAGAACGAAAGGAAACTGAAAGCAGTAGAAATGAAATACTTGAGGCTAAACGTGCAGTAAAACTACGTAGGTATGTATAGGAAATCCAAAAAGAAAGAAAGATGTAAGCATAATCCACAAAATGAAGATTCATTTCGACATGGACGGAGAAAGCAATATCAGGAGAATACATAAAGCCCAAGCGGATGGTACAAGTAGTCGAAAACGTCCCTGGAAGTTATTGTACAATTAAGTGAATCAAACGCTTAGTCGGGAAATGACAATAGGCAATCTGTGCAAGCAGTTAATGAAACAACAGTGGGAGGAATTATATTTGGCAGTTGTTCAATCCAGAGTAATTAATATAAATTATATCGATGTCATATTGCACAATCTCTATCTCACAAGTCATATCTCTCAACATGATTTTATTGCCACATAATTCTTTCAAGTGAAATTTACGTCACTGAATTCATCTAGAATTCATAAACATTGATTTTATATTTTATTTACGTTGCTTTAATCTTTAAGCATTACATTCAATGAAGTAAGCTTTTAAGATAAATTTTCAGATCACACTTAGCCTGCTCTCCGAGGATCCGGTTAGGAACGAACATTTCAAGCGCCGCTGCAGACACTGCGCAGAAGAGTAAAGCTCGCTAAAGTAAGGTAACAGTTTGCAGCGCAGCCCATTGTGGGACTTTTCTACGCAGTGTCCACAGTAGCGAGTGAAATGTTCGTTTCTTATCAGACCGTCAGAGAGCGGGCTTAAACGGTTTTCGCACAATATCACCAAATTATTATTGATGACTACTATGGTAGAGCAGTAAGTTCCTTGACTCAAAACTCAGAACAAGTTGTGGATTTGAGACCCAATGCGGGTAAATAAAAAAGTATTTCATTTATGTATACATATAAGAGTTATTTCTCAAATAATGAAAATAAAATAATACATTCATAGTACAGTTTACCGACCAGATTTGAATAAACAAATACTTCCCAACCAACTTCTTCCCCAACTCCTTCCCCTCCCCTAAATCTTTATCCTCACAGCGTACTCCCAAGTGGGAATGCCTTAGTCCCACTGATTTGAGGAAGTTGAGACTCTTGTGCTATAGAAGTGTGTTCTGGGCGTGTTTGTGTGCTTAAAGTAAGCTAATTTTTTCGTTACTTCGTGTGAAATTTTCAAATATCAAAATTCTTTCTTGAACAGATAATCAATTCAATTGACATGTCTGGGGCCTAGGAGTTGAAAGGTCTGATGTAAACTGGCAACATCAGTTTTCCTTGAAATCGGAACGAATTACACTTCCAGGCATTATCTATCAGTTTTTTGTTTTAAATACATTTTTTTAATAATTTCTTCAAAAGATTGCTATTCACTTTGTCACATCATTATTAATAAATGAAATAAAAACATCAACATGTTTCGAAAGTGAAGCTTTCCTCATCAGAACATACAGAATACTAAAAAATAATAATGTCAAGTATAGAGAAATGATAAACATAGAACACAATAATGTAAGAATAGACAAATTATAAACATAAACAAAAACTGATTAAAGTAGGTAAGTAATTAATCAAAAATGTTAATAAAAAATTATTATAAAACATTGAACTTATTTTCGTATTAATATTAATAATAAAAATAATTTATTTTTAAATTTCTAATACAGATTTGTTATTCAATGTTTTATAATATTTTTTTATTGACATTTTTGATTAATTACTTAGCTACTTTAACCAATTTTTGTTTATGTTTAGAATTTGTCTATTCTTACATTATTATGTTCTATGTTTGTCATTTGTCTATACTTGACATTATTATTTTTTAGTTTAATAAGTTTAGTTTAGTTTAAAAAAAGAAAGACAAATATTCTCTGGATACAAATAACCTGACAATATTTGAAAATCTCCTACTACCATCACAGTAAGCGGAAGATGTTGCTTGTGTCGTAATGGAGGACTTAGCCAGCCGAGGAATTGAACTCACGACGCCAAAGAGCCAAACGCGATGCCAACTCAGCCACTGACCGGTTGATTTTAGTATTTTGTATGTTCTGATGAGGAAAGCTTCGCTTTCAAAACATGTTGAAATGTATATATTAATAAAGTGGTGATTACAAAGTAATTTTAACTTTTTTTTTTTTTTTAATTGAACTTACGCTGGTGGAAAGGCATGTGTGGTACATTTGCACATACTGATTGACAATATCATAATGAGGGGGAAAGCAAGGCACGCAAAGAGTCTTCACAACTCTCAAGTCTTCCAGGATAAGTTGGCGAGTGAGCTCCAGGTATCTCACGAGCCACATCTTGTTGTCAGCTCTCTCGTCGACCCGAGTGCCTTCGATGCGAGTCGCCACCGACAGCTCTAACACTTCAAATGCCTTCTTACGCCAGCATTTTGGTCTTCCGGGAGGCATGAAGCCACTCTGTTTGTCTTGCTGGAAAAACGAAACAATGTTAAGAAAATTACAATTCAATTGATATATTTTATTTTACTCCACACAGGAGGCCTTGAGGAAAATAAATAATTTCCCTCAGGGCCTATGTCATAGAGGATGCTGTGTGGAGGGTCTTTATGGGGAGAGGAAGAAGTGAACATGGGTATTGAAGAGACCCATGTTGTGGGAGGGAGGAAACACAGAGGCTAGCAAATAGTTCCACAGCTGGACTGTAGACCTCACGAACGAGTCGTAAAAACGACCCATTCTCTTATGACAAATCTCGACCGTGTACAAATGTTGGGCACGCATTTGGCGTGTTTCCCGACTATACACTGGTGGCGAGGGGAGCAATAATGCTAGCTCCTCAAAGCATCTTCCATTGAAATACCGATAGAACAAGGACAGCATTCTCACCTGACACCTGTGCTCTAAAGTTTGTTAAGATAGGGGAATCTATCAAACGGACTGCCCCGTTTATGCACATAAACTAAGGTTTTTTTTCAAGAATAAAAATTGACATATTAAAATAAATAATTACATATTTTTCAATAAGACAAAAGAGTATTTAACTTTGGGAAAAGCCGGGTATAATTCATAGAATTTCTTTGTAGAAATTTATAAATTTAGTTTTTAAAATTGAAATAATCTAAATTTCTCATTGGTGATAATCGTTGTGTTGCAAAACCAAGTTATGAAAAATATTATAATAATGAATGCCAATAGACATCAATATTTTTTTTACAAAACGAGCAGTATGAATCAAATAATTGGAATGATTTGACAACAAAATAATGTGTAAGAATCTGTTAAACGTAATGCATGCATAAATTTCATACAATAAACAATAAAGTTAGCGAAAGACTCTAAAATATCCTCTTCATTGATACATTTATTGAATGTCTCTAGTGATAATTATTGTAAACACATATTTACGATGTAATTTCTTCAAGAGGATGATAAATCTGTAATAACTTCTTATATTTCTGCTTGTTTTTTTTTTTATTTCTATACCTGAATTGCAAGAAGGTCCCTCTTTTCCTCTCTTTCAATCAGTCTAATAGCCGTGACTATAACAGTGGGTTCCTTCCTAACGGTGTTCAGTGTTCTGCCGAGGATGAGCCTGATCTGCTTGTCCAACAGGTTGGACAAGGTTTCCACATCTTCAAAGTAGGCCTTCAGCATTATCTTGTCATGGTTAGACTGGTTCGGTAGCTTGTGGAGCTCGTACAACAAATCGTCTCGTGAGTTTTCCAAGTCTGTCAGACACTGGAACAAATTAATAAAAAAAATTGAATGAAAAAGGCAAACAAAAAAATCATAGATAGAATAGTTTCCATATGGGGATGAAATTAACTTAGTGTGAGCACTAATACACCTAAAGAATGCGTATATTACACAACTTAGTCACTTACGCTAAGCTTATAGTAGTTCCTCAATAAATCGAGAACAATGTTTTGGTGAACAAGAACACATAGATAATAATTAATGACAATGAAGAACAGAATGTAATCTTGGAAAATTGTATTTAGATGATTACCAAAGTATATTTTGGTCACCAAATTGCTTATGATAAATAATTAATGACAATACAGAACAGAATGTAATCTTGGAAAATTGTATTTAGATGATTACGAAAGTATATTTTGGTCACCAAATTGCTTATGATAAATAATTAATGACAATACAGAACAGAATGTAATCTTGGAAAATTGTATTTAGATGATTACGAAAGTATATTTTGGTCACCAAATTGCTTATGATAAATAATTAATGACAATACAGAACAGAATGTAATCTTGGAAAATTGTATTTAGATGATTATCAAAGTATATTTTGGTCACCAAATTGCTTATGATAAATAATTAAGAATCACCTAAATGATATTCGGTTAAGAGTTAAAAATAATTTCTGATCTAAAATTTACTTCAAGTTATTGAAATAACTTATTGAAGCTTATAAACCTCGTTGTATTATATCATCGGTTGCTACCTGAATATATTTGCAGTATCCAGAAAACCAGGATACTTATGATTTATGATATATGGCAAAAGCAAAATTATCGCATGAAAACACCATTAATTTGGTGCTTTAAACACTAATTACCTGATGCGCATGCAGTAATTTCCCCTCACTGATCCACTGTTTCGTTTTCTCAACACTCTCGGGCACGGTGAAAATGTGCTTGAGGCTGTCCATGGCCGTCACGTACTGGGAGTGACGCATGTTCTCCTCACGCACGGCCTGCAGGGACCCACATAGCGGAGCTACAGTGCTGAGCGATACCTCCAAGGAATCCAGCCTAAAATCATTATGAATTCAATATAGTAAGCTAGGAACTGTTGAAGAATTCTAAAGAAATCAGTATGAAATCAATATTTATTGAATACAGTAACCTAGAAACTGTAACACCCTGTCTTAACAGACGAGTAGAAACCTTTAGAACATATATGTCAGATGGAAATACATTCTGTGTTTGTTCTATCAAAATTTAAAGAAATAGTTGTTTCTCATTGTAATTAAACAAAAAAATGTGTTTTTCATCAATTTTGTGCGTATTAAGAAGTACGTCCTTATATGCATATTTAATAAACACAGTATCGGTTATTCCGTCCGCCCACTTTTCAGAAATCCAACCTAAATGAAACGAAGAATTCGTTTTGAATGGCTTTCAACAAACATACCTTAA
Organism: Halesus radiatus; assembly: GCA_022606495.2. Classification (NCBI taxonomy): domain Eukaryota; kingdom Metazoa; phylum Arthropoda; class Insecta; order Trichoptera; family Limnephilidae; genus Halesus; species Halesus radiatus. The sequence goes on along the minus strand of JAHDVE020005135.1, from coordinate 132,767 downwards.
GGTGACATCTTGAATATCGTCCAAGCACTCCCGAAGATGATTTAGTCCAACTCTTACACCATCCAATTGACTTTGCATCGCTGACTTTAGCTGGGCTTCAACTGATGCCTTTTTATGCGAAATTCGTCGCTTATATTGTTCAATCTAATAAATAAAATGATCATATTATATTTCAGGTATCTAACAAACATGCATAACACTTTATTCAATACGTAAACTTAGTAGGTTAAGAATTTATTGATTGTCCAACACATAACAATTTACTGATATTATTAAGTTACCTTTTCTAGTTGTCCCGGCCTTTGCATCATGTTGACAACCATTTTTAAAGCCGCTTCTTGAGCTTCTTTTTCTATTTCTTCCATGTTTGTTAATTAATTAGGTTATTCCTACTATTATAAAACATTAACGTAATTTGTAGGAATTTAAAGTGAACTGTTTGAGAATTGTGTCAAACTGACGTTTACGCCCGTTGTTCAGTGTTGCCAATGGTCCTAAATATATATTTATTTCTTTATTTATTATATTTTTCACATTTTTTTATGGTTATTTACCCGATAGTAAACAGCACAAAATTCATAATCTGCATCATTAATTATTACAAGCTTGTTCAGTGTGCAAAACAGAAAAGAGTTAGTTTTAAAAAAAAAATTGAATCGGCACAACGTTGATAGATCTGATATAACCTCTATCTCTTTCTTATAAGCCCTATAGTAAATAAATTGAACATTATTATTCTCTCTGTATTTTTTGGTCAGTATTTTCAGCTCACAATGTAATTTCCGTCATGAGCTATGGAGATTTGAAACTTTTTTTAAATATAAAAAAATAATTTTATTTTTTAATCTGTTAATACTTGGTGGAATTCCATTACAATGATTAAATAAAAGTCACTTTTTTAAACACTATTCCACTTTTTATTTTTGATCGTGACCGGGTTCAACCTGTTATCTTCAGACTCATACATTTAATTCTTAAACTATGGGTTGTATACAATTTTGGGTAACAGGGGTAACAAACCATGATTTTAGGTAGATTATATATTCCAGTATTGTTATAGCATGATTTTATACAACTTGACTTGTATGGTACATTGAATTTATTAATAATATTACTTTATATATCAATCTGGTTTTAAAAATCATTAAAATGGATTACAGTTGTTTTTATTGCAATATTTAATCAGTAAAAAAATAAGATAAGATACCGTTTTGTTTATTTTCATTTATATTTATTCATTGAGAAAAAAGTGTTAATCTACTAAGAGACAAACCAAATTGTTTGACTGTTTGATAAAAGAAAGAGAATATAAGGTGATGTGAAATTATTATTTACATAATTTAAAATGACGGGAATCGTCAATCGGAGAAGTGAAAATTAATATTAAATTATTGGTATTAGGTAGGTACTTATTTGTTTCACTTCCGCTTTATATCACATCAATAATTAAGAACGTATTTATATAAAACAAGATTGCACGAAGAAAGATTTATAAAAATGTAATTGTTGCGTCGTAGTACGTATTTTTATTCATCATTCAACTGTTGAAGAACAGCAAAATACGAGTAGGATGATCGAAGTATCTGAAAAAATTTAAAATATTTGTCATTTTTTAACTTGGCACTCTATTTCATTTTTGCACTATGCCATCGAAAATGAACATAAGCAGGTACGTAATCGAATTTCTAATAAGTTTTTTTGATTAAGAAATAATATTTTTGAAAAATATGTGACTCACCGATACAAAAGTCTGCAGGGATAATGGGAAAAAGTATCCCGCTCTGGTGACGATAGGCTGCTTCAGTCTCTCCATGAAAATTATCAGTGTGGTGTTGAACGTTTTTGTACGTTCAATCCATGGGGATTTATAAGCTGCATCTGTCAATTCTCCACTCTTTTTAAAAAAAGAAAAGGGTGTTTTATAATAGTAAGTTCTATTGTTAGTACTTATCTATCTCTTTTGGCCATCAGCATAGTAAAATTTGTAAATTTGTTGAGGAACTATATTAAAATCATAGTCCCTAAAACATATTTCTTTTTAGCGCATTTACCATTTTATTCTTTCTATGATATACAATTTTCTGCAATTCTCTTTATTTTGTATTACCTAGGTATGTATTCATTTTTCTTTATTTTATACTTACTGTTATTGAAATATCGTTGCCAATCCTGCAAAGAAAAAATATTTGGGCCAATATCACCATCATGTAAGTTACCTTTGTGAAGAATCGTATGCTTGTTGGACTTATCTAGAATTTAAAAAATGTGTTCATAATATTTGTTTCCTATAAAGGTTGTTTTCAAAAGTATAAAACTTACGTATTATAATTTTTTTATTTTAAGTTGAAGATATCTACAATCTTATTGGCTCGTAATGACTAATACACTTGTCGATGAAGTAACCCCATGTGCATAATATGGCGTATACCGTAAAGGTGCCTAACTCTTTCCCTCCAGGGGTAACTTTGCTCCATCTGATTTTTTTTTAAATTTCTTGAAAACAAGTGTAGGTGTATTGAAAAGCTTCACCACGTTGTATATCTGTATTCACTCTATGACTTGTATATATAAGATTTTTTCCATTGGGATTAATTATGTTTGCCTCGATATTAGCTGAGTTGAATCGAGCTCCTTTTGATTTTAAATATGGTAAGCTCACCAAAGTCAATTGTAGTCCAGTGATGCAAATTATTCCAACGCTGCCAGCTATTTGTGCCAGTATTCCCCAGTGGAAGACATCTTCAACGCCGTAAACAAACCTAAAAATTTAAAAAAAATGTCATATAAAGAAAAACACTATTTTAAAAATAAAACCATATTTACGATATAGGTAGTAGCTACGTAAAAGTACAGTACCTATCTATTAAAGAAAATAATGTCATAATGACTTATTGGTTATTTTCATGTTAAATGTTTGTTGCTAACGTACAAAGAGGCGGGTATGGGTACCGCCGTTCCGGGAACCATTACTTGAATAACCAACACCTCTGCCAGAGGTCATCCAAGTGGTTCGCTACGTCTGGTGACTTAGCAGGGGTGCCCGGGTTCATGGAGTGAGGTGTGGCCAGGTCTTGGTCAGGTCAGGTAACCCGGGAGCATAAAAATAGTTTCCTACGTTCATAAGTGTGGTGTACTCATAATTTGTTGTATGTAGATTACTTATATCTAGATTGGGTACATTCATACAATGACTACATAATTTAATTTGAAATATTATTTGATTTTGTATATTCTTTATTGTACCTACATGACAACAGCTCGGTGATGTAAAATGCTGTTTACGAGACTAGTTTGGATCATATCTTCAATATTTGATTTTCTTCGCGAAAAATCAATTCCTCCAAACGAATCCATTTCTTTCCCAGCAACCACATTTTCATCGACTTGAGGATTTTCGTTTCTCAGATTTTTTTCAAATTCGTTCATGTCTTCTCGGGCGTAGGTTTCAACCTGATTAAATGAATAAAAATGATAACTATCTTACAAATGAAATTCAAAACATTTACGAATTGATAAATAATTAACATTAGGAACTTATAATGATTTTAAAAAATCTTTGTTATTTATAACTAGCTGAAGTACCCAGCGTTGCCGGGGTTGTGGATGGTTTGGTGTAAATTTTTGAGATTGTGATGTGTTACCCCTACTACTACCTCAGTAATTTTCCTCTAATTTTAAACGTCAAGTGTACAAAATTGAATCAAAATTCTACTATAGGGGTAGAAAAGGGGGAATGGGGATGGTTTTTCGAAATTTCATGTACACAGTGACCTTCCTCTTGTGTTGTAGGTTAAGTGTGCAAAATTTCATCATGCTAAGAATAAAATTGTAGATTTGTATACAAAACAAACACACACCACCCGCCCGGGACATTCTTCTTTATATAATAGAAGTAGAAGAAGAAGAAGATATAAAAAGAAGAAGAAGATGAAGACGATATAAGAAAAAGACTAGCTGAAGTACCCGGCATTGCCCGGTGTTATGAATGTTTTGTAGTAAAGTTTTGAGGTTGTGATGTTTTAAACCTATCCCTACCCTTACCCTTACCCTTAAACCTACTACGAACAACGCTGATGATTTTACACAAAACCCGCGCCCAGTAGTTTTTTAGTCTATAGCGGATACACCTACCAACATTTCCTTATATATATATAGATAGAGTGTATTATTCTTAAAATATATTCTTTACATAGTTACTATTTATACCTGACTCCACCCGTGTTCCAAAACTAGATTATCCATGTATCCAAAAATATGACAAGACGTCATAATATGGTTCGTTCCGTAATATGTTTCAACGGTTGAATTATGTACTTTTAAATGATTTCGGAATGCTACTGAGAGACAAAAGAATATTTTTCAATGACATTACTTGAATGAAAATCAAAATTATGTTATTAATTGTTTTTTGTGTTTAATTCGTAGAACTCCATTTAATATTATTTTTTATTTAATGTAAATAAACTTGAATAATATTGTTATTAAGTTCTTCAAGTATTTTAGTTTTTTTACATTAAATAGAAATAAAAAAAAAAAATAAAAAACACAAACTTATATTGACAAGAATCATAATCATGGGCGGAGCCGGTTAGTTAAACTAATGCATGTCGTCGACCACCGCCGCAGCACTGTCGTTCACTGAATGTTTTTATTGCAGAAAACGGTGTAGGGTGTAGGTAATATGTTATATATTTTATATGTATATTTAGGTTATACTTAGTTTAATACATTTTTAATTTATTTGCTTATTTTGTGTCTTATTTATTAAGAATGCTGCAGACACGTTTGTATAGAGACATTAATGTTGATTGTTAATATTGTTTGTGATACGAGCATGTTTCATAAATGTCCTGTTTGTGTTTCAAAGAAATTAAATTAAATATAACCCATAATTATTATTAAAGTGAGAAAATAGAAAAATCTCGCTTTTTAAGTTTGTGTGCTATAGATATGAAATCTCAAAAAATCTTTTGGAAATTTACTCCCAAAGTGCCCACTGAGGTAATGCAATGCTATCAAATTTGGATAACATACACGCTCCACAAACCGAATTGAAAGCGTAATATAGGATAATTTTATCATTGTAGAAAATAATAAATTTGGATACTGCAATAAAATTGTTACAGGTAGACTTTATTTCTTTATTAAAATGGTCACATGACTCTGGTCTAATAATCAATGCTAAAAAAACGAAATTGATGCATATAAGATCCCCGCATGCAAGGTACAGCGAGGCACCTGTAATCATATCCCATTCATAATAATAATTGCATTCACAATAATACCAAACAGCCCTGCGCGTGTACAAGTATCGAATTAGTCAACCAGTACGTGTATCTAGGTGTTACGGTGGATTGTAATATAAAATGGGACGTACAAATTTCCAACCTCTGTAAGCGACTTCGAGCCATTGTAGGAAGACTCCACAAGCATAAAAATTCTACTGCAACATATATCTGAAAGTCCGTATAAGGCAGTGGTGGATCATGTACACAATACACGTTTCACACAAAATATAGGAATGATAGTGCCAATATTTCAAAATAAATATGGTCAACGAACCCTTGAATACATTGTATTTAACAAATTCCCGTACGAATTTAAAAACAATTGTCCTATGATGAAATTCTCACTGATGTTAAAGTGTTGGCTTTTGGAAAGTAACCTTGTGTATTGATGGTAACAAATATGACGGTCTCCTTGGTTGTATAGCTCCTAGATATCTGGTGTACTTACTGTTACGGTGTTACTATTATATTTAAGTCTATCCTCATTGTAACCAACCTGTACTGCTGTTTTATGTATATATCTTTTAAATTTTATTTCTTAATCTATTTAATACTTACAGATGCTTTGATATTTCTGATATTTACGTAATAGTTATATTTTTGTAATATTAATGTTTTTATAATGTTGATATTTTTAAAAGTATTGATGTTTTTATAATATTGATATTTTTATAATATTGATACTTTTATAATATTGGTACTTTTATAATTTTGATATTTTTTATGATATTGACATTTTTATAATATTATTTAAATCGGTGTTGTAAAATTGGACTCTAGTATCTCAATAACAAATATGTAATGCTTTTACCATTATTTTTTCTCTTTAATTTTTTTTTCTCAACTTATGTACAGCACAAGATGCATGCGCCTAAATATAATAATTTTTGCCCTACATTTGTATGATGATTGTAATTTATTGTTGTATTATATTATATTGTTGAAATAAACTCCTGCTGACAAGCTACTTGCAGTGGCTTAGCGGGTATAAGTTCCCACTATATATAATTAATATTATACAATAAAATAAAAAAAATATATAAATATATATGTATATATATATATATATCAACATAACCTAAATGAAACATGTAAACGGAAACAACGACAGAAAATAAAAAGATTTCAGTCGCATCTGGGACACGAACCCAGGACCTCTGCCTATCCGGGGCAACCGCTTAAACAACTTAGCTAATGAGACCAGTTCAATTTATGTCATCTTCATCGATATCATATCTCAAATTCAAGATTCGTTAATATTGTTCTCCATATTAAGCCGTTGCCCCGGATAGGCAGAGGTCCTGGGTTCGAGTCCCAGATGCGACTTTAATCTCTTTATTTTCTGTCGTTTTTTTCCGTTTTCATTTTTCATTTACATTATTTTAATATTATTTTCTACAATGATTAAATGATAAAATGAAGTTTTTAGATCTCAATAAAAATAATTAATAATTAAAATCGTAATATGGGACTTATACATAGCATATTAACATAATTCAAACGAAAAATCCGAGTATTTAGATTGAAATGATTACATTTATTAAGTTGTCCTTCAGCAATTCAATCTGGGCACAGCCCATAGCCGTCATTCCGGTGAAGAGTTTATCGATGCTGACGTTAACCAACGCGCTGAACCAAATGCCCACTATCTGGTAGAAATACAACAATTCGTAGTAAGGCGACTGGTCAGCTGGGAAAGGATACCTGCAAAATAATATGTCAGATACAACAATATTATCACATCTCATCTTCTTCCTATTGTTCCCGACTTCTCCTGGGGCGGCCCGCTAGACATTATTATTATTTAAATTATTTATTTACATTTCTTCATCACTGATATATTTTCATGTCTGAGAACGTCCAAAAGGCATCAAAATCTAGTCTCCTTCAACTGAAGCAATCTTCCCAACAAGCCTTCCATTGATATGCTTGGTGTAACTTCAAGTGACCAGCTCAGGCACGCGGGCTCCATCGTAGCCAGAGTCAAGTTAGCCTCTCAGAAGCTGGGCGTACTGAACAGGGTTCGAAGATATTTTAAGAAGAACGGCTGCGCGGCCTGTTTCATACAAAACTTAATTTTGGATTTGAGGCCAAAATACTTACCTAAACCTAATGATATTTTTTGTCATCAAAAAGTATAGTAAATATCTATTACGGATTAGAAGTAATTTATTTATTTTTGTTTTACATTATGAAATGTAGGCCATTAAAGGAATTGATTTTTGGCGATTTTTGAGGCACGTTTAACAATTATTTGGGGGCTAACGGCGATAAAAAAAATTACCCCGCTTAATTAATTTGAAAATATAATGAAATATAAAATAAAATAAAATAAAATAGACATTATGGCGGACTTTAAATTTAATTTTTAAAAACACAATTTGCCGTAAGTAATTTAAAATATCGACCTGAAAAAACGTTTTTTTTATGTTTTGTTTTTGTATTTTTATTTGTAATCATATTTACAAGGCAGATGTGATAAAAAAAATACAATAAAATTGTTTTTTTTTCATGGCATACTCGTATACTTCATAATTTAATACAAAAATAAATAAAATACTTCTCATCCGTGGTAGATATTTACCGAACCTTTAATTTAAAAAATATATCATTCATTTTCGATGGGTATTTTGGCCTCAAATCCAAAATTAATTTATCTATGAAACAGGTCGCGCAGCCGTTCCTCTTAATGGTAGGTACACAACTGTTGACCCTATACATATCACAAGTGCGCCCTAGTGTTGAATTTGGCACCTCTGGTTTGGATCCCCAAAATACCTGAAAAAAACCCTTGACTCAGAAACAGGTGATTCGTTTGATAGCCCTGTATTAACCCTTAGAGGACAGCCCTTTAGAGGACAGGGGTCAGGTGGGAAAACTGTCCTTGTTCTACCGGTATTTCAATGGAAGATGCTCTGAAAAACTTGCACCATTGATCCCTTCGGCGCCGGTGCATTGTCTGGAAACACGCCAAACGCGCACCCAACATTTATACACGGTTGACATTTGTCACATGAGAACGGGTCATTTCTATGACTAGTTCTTGAGTTCGACAGCCCAGCTGAGAAACGATTTACCGGTTTCTGTGTTTCCTCCGTCCTATAACATGGATCTCTTCAAGACCCATCTTCACTCCTTCCTCTCCTCAAAAAACCCTCCACTGCATCTTCAAAAATGACATGGGCTCTGAAGGAAATTATTGTCACAGGGTGAATTTACCTGTACTCTGAACAGACTTACTAGTAGGGCTCCACTCTAGGCTGTGTTTTATCGAAATTTATTTATCTCTACGAATATGCGAACAAAAACTCTAACCTTGAATGATATACACACTTTAAAGCTTGAATCATGTTATTTACCAAATATATTACTTTCTTCACCCTAGGTTCGGTTCACATCAACCGGCACCGCACAGTGCAGACAGGCAAAGTGGCAGGCACGACAAAATTAGTCATTTAAATTATCTATTAACACATTCACGCACGAATACTACTTTACGTGTTTGCACTGCACGGTGCCGATAGATGTTTTTTGACGGCCTTCGTGGTCGAGGGGTAAGGCTGTCGTCTACGAATCCGAAGGTCGCGGGTTCAAATCAATTTCTTTTAATTAATTTGTCTTTAAAATATAAAAAATTACTTGGTTTACTGTTTTTTTAGGTTTTTGTTTTTTTTTGCAATTTATTTATATTTAAGTTAACTCATCTGTATTGCTATGTTGCAAGATACAACAAATAATCAAGTAAATAAAAAAAGTATCGTAAAGATTATTAAAAAAACATATTAATACAATTGCTTTTCTTACGGGTAATGCGCATCTCTGCATGGAGCAAATCTATCACAATTCATTGCGTTTACGAGAAAAATCGCCTTTTCCTTTTTTATGATGATCATTGTAATTTTGATACATAAAGTCACTTGCGTCAGAAGGATAAACGAGGCTTCGGCGAATTTCTCTATGTCCCTCCAAACGGTGACCAAATAAATTATTTGGAAAACGGTGTAAAAGTATTGCGTAACTCCCAATAGGAAAATAGCGTAGATTTTGTAAAGGGTCGGGTTGCTGTCTTTTCTCCAAAGTCCTAATAAATGCATTAATATTAAGGGAAATTTTACATATTTCTCTACAAGGTTTACTGACTTGGGACGCTCCATCTTTCACCGTTTTGCCGACTTTACTGACTTATCTGATGTTGATTTGCGATCCATACTCAAATGGTATTTGGTTTTAATTCTCAGCTGGTTTAGTGCACATCATTGGGTGGGTCTAATACAGTGATGCACAACCATTTATTACGACCCACATTGCAATATATACCATGGCTGGGAAAATTCAGTAAAGATTTTGTTGTAATCTAAAAGAACTTGATTTCTGCTGGCAACTCCCCTTCATTAAAAATAGAAATTTTAATAAAATCTCTGTTTTGAAGCGGTAAAACCTACTCCATTCTAAAAATTCTAAGTCAGTGTAACTACTTTCAGCTCGTAGGATAATATCCGCCGTGAAAACTATTGAGCTTAAAATGTTCATTTAACTAATTTCTTAAATTTTTATTAAAGAAAATATTTCATTTTGGATACTAAAAAAAAAATCAACAAAAATTAACTTTGTCTTATCCATTCCCCGAAAATGTTGAAATAATGTCACCCGAGAAAGACATGGCCAGATCAAGTGAATCAAATACCTACTTGAGTTGGGTAATGTCATGAGTCAGAATAAAAGAAGAGTTTGAATAAGACGATACATGAATGTGAATGAAGCAAGAAGTGTGTGCCGAGACAGATTTGTGTGGGGGTCTATTCTATCTGCCTACCCCCGCCGATATACGGCGTGATGGTTAGTTAGCCACTGGATAATTTGAACACTTAAATATAATTTATTCATTTCTATGGCAGTGGGTGTGGCGTGAAACCCTCGGGGCATGGTTTGAAAACTTCTGTACCCAACTTAACTGCAACTTTAAGTACTTGAACGTTTGATTTTAAATTTCAAATAGTTAGTTTTCATTTAGCAAAGGCTATCAATCATAAAGGTATCCATCAATATACGTGGGAAAGAGGAAATGAGAGGTCAATGATTGATTTTGTAGTAATTGACTCGAGGTTGAGAGCCGTCACCGCAGACACCAGAGTTTTCAGAGGGGCTGAGGTAGAAACCGACCATTTCCTGGTTGTGTCGAGAGTAAACCTCTTCCGCGGCTGGCGCTCTAAAGTGAAAACGGTGTCGACCCCAACTAGAGTCAAAATAGAAAAACTGCAAAATGATAATGTAAGAAGTAAGTATGAAAATTGTGTAGAGATGAGACTGAATGATACATGGGACCACATAAAAGTGAGCCTCTGTGAATCTGCTAGAGAGGTATGTGGAATAAGTACGCAAGGTAGAAAGAAAGGTGATGCATGGTGGGATGATGAGATTAAAGCACTGATATTTCAATATCTCAAAATGCGTAGTCCTGTCTTTCACCAGAGCATTTAGTCTCACCTACCACAGATATACTATGCTCAGTCATAATCTCAAACGTGTTTCTACTATAAAGGATCTTGGAATCGTGTATGAAAGTAAACTTACGTTTCGTGTTCATATCGAAGGGGTATGTCAATCTGCATTAAAAATGTTAGGATTTATCATTCGGACCGTGAGGGTTTTTCGGGATACTCGTACTCTTAGAATATTATACTTCTCTTTAGTCCGTAGTAGGCTGGAGAGTGGGTCGGCTATTTGGAATCCTCACGAGACGGGGTGCTCCCTCATGTTAGAGAGGGTTCAGAAAAAGTTTTTGAGATTTCTTTACATGAGGGAGTACGGACTCTATCCGTGGCTTTATCCAACTAACTTTCTTCTGGGCATGCTTGGATTTCACTCCCTGCAGCTCAGAAGAGAGGGGTATGCCGCTACCCACTTTTTTAGACTATTGCGAGGCTCCATAGAGAATTCAGCTATTTTGGAACGCATAAGTCTTTATGTTCCTGATGACTATCTAAGACAGCGTCGTCATAGATTATTCTATCTTCCTACCTATAGAACCAACCTGCCAATGGTTCTCCCGGTGGGGAGGAGTATATTGCTCCTGAACAAAATCTCACAGGATATCGACATATTTTGCGTCAGTGAGGAAAGATTCAAAAGGGAAATTCTATTGATTCTTGAAAGAATCTCTTCTCATTGACGCGATCTTCACCACTGCCTGAATTTATTTAAATATCTCTGAATTTATTTTTTTTTTTTTTTTTAGTATATTTCTTCATTGTTTTACAAATATTAAATAAGTACCTGTAATTTCTCTTACGTATTAAATATAACATGTTTGTAATTGTATTAGAAATTAAATAAAAACATTATTATTATTATTATTATTATTATCTCAGAGAAGAAGAAAGCGTGGTTATTTCTGATAGCGACTGTCAGTGCTTCTAGCGAAGAGAGGGATAGAGCGAAAGAAGTTTACAAAGGATGCAAGAAAAGAGTAAGTGATGGAGTGAAAGAACGAAAGAAACGCCTGGAAGAGGAAGAGGGGATCAAAATGACAAAACCACTTCCAAGAAAATATTAAACTATTTTGGAAGGAGGTCAAAAGGTCACGAAATGGCCCAGAAAGTGGATGTGTGAAAGTGATAAAATCGAAAGATGGAGAAATGTTGACCAATGAGAAAGAAATAAAAGAGAGATGGATGAAATACTTTGAAGAGGTCTTCGAAAGCAATCCGAGTGATAGAGATTCCAGTGGCGAGTCAGGTATGAATGACAATGGGGTGAATGTTCCCAAAACTAGCATGGATGAAATTAAAAGATCAATTAGATGTATGAAGAATGGTAAGGCTGTTGGTTTCGACAATATCGCTGCTGAATACTTTAAAGGAAATAGCCGTATAATTCTCACATGGTTATACAAACTTTTTAACCAGTGTTTAGAGGAGGGTTACACCACATTAGATTGGAGAAGGGCTGTGATCATGCCTCTATACAAAGGTAAAGGGTCACGCATGGAATGTGGAAATCACAGGGCTATTAGCCTGCTAAGTTCAGTTGGTAAGCTGTATGGTAGGATATTGATTGAATGGGTACAAATGAAAACAAAGGATATAAAATGGATGTGCAAGGCGCATTTATGAGTGGAAGGGGGTGCATGGATCAGATTTTCTCGTTGCGTATGCTCACAGAGAAGTTTCTGGCAAAAAAACAGAAACCTTTCTGTGCTTTTGTAGATCTACAAAAAGCATACGACAGAGTTGACAGAAAAAGTTATGGAAGGTGTTGTCTAAGTATAGTGTGAATACAAATCTTATACAGGCAATCGCATCGCTGTACGAGGGAAGCGTTGCATGTGTTAGGGCAAACGGTGATTTTACGGGGTGGTTTGACATCACAAAAGGTGTTAAGCAAGGCTGGTAATGTCACCGTGGTTATTCAATCTATACATGGATAATTGTATGCAAGAATTGAAAGAGGTGGGCCTGGGCGCGAAAATGAGTAGTCTACAAGTATGTTGTCTGTTGTATGCTGATGATGCGGTGCTGATTGCTAACAGTATGGAAGATCTACAGTCCCTCGTATCTAGGATGAACGAAGTATGTATGAAGAATGAGCTAATGATGAATGTAAATAAGTCCAAAGTCATCGTGTTTGAAAGAGAGAGTACGAAAACAGTATGCAATATAGTTGTAAATGATGAATACTCGGAGCAGGTCAATGAGTTTGTGTATTTGGGAAGTATGTTTACGAGAGATGGAAAGACAGATAGGGATATTGAAAGAAGGGTGAATGCAGGAAACTCCATTAACGGAGGACTGAACGCGGTTGGCGCAAACAAAAAGTTGTCCATGGAAGCGAAGCTAGCAGTCCACAATGGAGTGCTGATACCAACCTTGATGTATGGCAGTGAGGCATGGAACTGGCAGAGGAAGGATGAAAGTAGGCTGAATGCTGTAGAAATGAGATCTCTGAGACGAATGTGTGGTAAAACCATGTATGATCGAGTGAAAAATGTTGAGATTCGTAAAGAATGCAAAGGCTGATGTAAGCGTAGTGAGCAAAATTAAGAAAGGGACGCTTAGATGCTTTGGGCATGTAGAGCGAATGTACGAAGAAAGGAGTGTAAGGAGAATATATGACGCGAATGTGAATGGAAGAAGAAGCCGGGGACGCCCGAGGAAGACATGGCACGATCAAGTGAATCAAATACTCGAGTCGGGCCATGTCAGAAGTCGGAATAACAGAAGAGAATGTATGAGGCGTTGTATGAATGTGAATGAAGCAAGAAGTGTATGCGAAGATCGAGTTGTTTGGCGGTCCGTCCTCTCTGCCTACCCCTGCGGGGAAACGGCGTGATGGTTAGTTAGTTAGTTAGTTAGTTAAGTACAGTTGGAAGTCCAAGGATACTTAATAACCTCGGGAATACGAAAACCAACTTTGTCAGCACCGGTTGACCGGTTCTATCATAAGTATGAATGGAGTGTACCTACAGTTGTACAGCCAGAGCGACAATCGTAAAGTGGTCTAGGATAATTGTTGTTGAAACGTGTATACTCGTATTTACATAATTCAAGCGTTTTTATTTATTTTGATCAATATCGTCTAACGACCAATAGCTTATGAGACGCATCTTGTAACACCGGAAAACATCAAATTAAATCTGTTTGAACTCTAACACATGTTCATAAATACGATATTTTCAAATCACGAATTGAAATCATCAAAACATGAATCTGTTTCACCTGGTACAAAAGTCCGGTTCGGTGTGTAAACTATATATTTAAGCCATTTCCAATAATCAGCAATGAACTTTTTTGTGGCCTTCATTTCATCACCACTACATGTTATTGAATATAAAAGCACATCATAAAAACCATTGTAAAAACACTGAATTAAAGTAAATAATTTTAAAAAAACTTAAGTGTATATATATTTTTATTGTTCCTAAGCTTACAATAAATATAGACAAAGATTAGATTACATTATTCCTAGCTAATTAAATATGTTACCTGCACAAATTAAAAAATTGTATTAAAATAAAACAGTTAATAAATACGTTGAAGACTTGGTTACCTGAAAGAAATTGTTTGTATTTTTATTTTAAAGATTTAATTTTGTTATAAATGTTTTATTTTATATGAATATGTATATAAATACAACAGTAATAATTTTTTTTTAAAGAGAATCACCCCTTAGACATACTACTAAATAGTATATCGGGACTTGCCTCCTGTTGGAAATTTCTTTAAATTTAATAAAAATAAAATATTGTAATGATGTTTTCAGTATTTAAAAAACATTTTTGTTCTTTCATTATATTAATTATACGGAGGGAGTTATTCAATTTATCACCCATTTTTCATTTGATGGTCTGTTTAACAGCAACTCTTTTAATCAATTTCTAAATCGTCCTCTTCTCTTGTTCTAAAAGTAAAATTTAAAAAAAAATCTACTACAGATCGATATACACCAGTGAAGGGAATAATCCCTTAAGTTCATTTTTTTTTTAATTTGTGCAACACGAAAAATATCCATTGAATCTAATTTCATCATTTGGTCTCATTGACTTCAATTATTTTAATATTATTTCTAGTACCGCTAAATAAGTAAGATTATAAATATTCCAACATGAATCACAATATCTAAAATACGCTATAGTCTTGTTGCTGAGAGATCCAGTTTATTCATTTTTTATTATTCAACTGCTGGAGAAGAGCAAAATAAGAGTACGATGATCGAAGAATCTGAAATATTATGATAAAAATATATATATATATATATATATATATTTACTAACCACAACTTGTATAACAACTATAAAAATAACATTTCCGATTATCTAAATAATTCAAAATTTTATTACAATTCAATATTTTAGAATTTCTTACCGATACATAAGTATGCAAAGATAATGGGAAGAAATATCCTGCTCTGGTTACAACGGGCTTTTTCAGTCTCTCCATGAAAATTAAGAGTGAAGTGTTGAAAGTTTTTTTACGTTCAATCCAAGGGAGGTGATAAGCAGCTTCTAACACTTGTCCACTCTTTTTCGTGAAATAAAATATTCTTACGATATATGTATAAACGAGTATATATTTTTAATAAATCAGTTCAGATAAAAAATATTTTTCAAAAATTAACATCACACTTCATTGCATTTAAAATTAGTTTGATATTTTTAAATATTATTCTTACAGTAAAAATGATAATTACAATATTGCTATATTTACTTACTATCACTGAAATGTCGTTACCAACCCTGCAAATGAAAAATATTTGTGCCAACATCGCTATCAAGTATAGTATCTTTGTAACAAATTTCAAGCTTGATGGGTTTATCTAGAAAAAATCAAATAAAGCAAAGCATTAATTGACGAATTCAATAGAAACGTTTTTTGTATTTAATCTAAATAAATTTAATAATATTGTTATTAAGTTCTGCAAGTATTTTAAATAATAATAACTATTTTTAAAACCCCGTCCAAATTAGAATGGGGTGGGAGTAAATAAAACCATATAAATAATCAAATGTGGATTAACCGTAGTTCGAAAATCGCATTAAACGCCGAAACGCTGTCATAATAATAAAAAACTAAAAATCATTTCAGAACTTAATAACAACATTATTTAATTTGTTTTACATTAAATTTAAAAAATAAAATAAATGGAGTTCTACACAAAACAATTAAGAAATGCTTTTCATGAATATTTTAATGGAAGTCCCGTGTGCCGGTGACATGGTAGCTTTTGGTTCTTGCCCCTATAAGAGAGTCAATGAAAATACAGAGTTATGTCTCTATTACACTGCCTGTATTGTGTATTGTCATTCGATTTTTTTGAAATGAAATGATGACGAATAATTTTTTTTGTATTAGAAATTTTAAGACACTAAAGGTAGACTGTTGGATCACGAAACACGTCCACATTGCATTTATTGTGTTCTTATTTATTATATGACATGGTTCCTAAATGATTCACTCATGCATTTTGATATTAACACAAATTCTACTCTTTTCACTATTCATTCGGTCGTAGGCTGTCTCTTCCTTCAAGTGATGAGAGAGCCCATTAGAATCTGATCCATTACGTTATTCTTAAAATAGAGAACTGAGAACGATCTAGTTGTCGATGGTACCCAGTCCCACACGTCTATGGCAGAGATTGTAAAATACAAATTCTTTTATTAACAATATATTTTTTTATTTAACTTACCAATGTTATCTGTAATCCAGTGATGCAAATTATCACAACGCTGGCTGCAAATTGGGCCAAAATTCCCCAGTGAAAGCATTCTTCCATTTCACGAATAAATCTAAAAGTATTAAAAACCTTAAGATCAAACAAAATAAAAATAATAATTATTTGTGTATTTTAAAGAAGTAGTATTATATATAGGTATATGTTTTTATATTTTAGTTTTCTCCTACTTGACAATATTTTGGTGATGCAAAATGCTTTTGACGAGAGCTATTTCAATCAGATCATCAATATCGGGATTCCTTTGCGAAAACTGATGTTTTTCATATAGGTTCATTTCTCTCGCAAAACTCAATTTTCCATCGACCAGCGATTTTCCTTTTTCCTTTGAGGATATTTTTTTGATAATCTTTAAGTCTTCTCGGGCGTAGACTTCGATCTGAATGAAGAAAATAATTAATGTTACCTTTATTTTAGTTCATGTCATATTTTTCTCTTACTTATAATTACTTACTCTAATACTTATTGCGTGGTTATTTTTTTAAAATTATTATTAATAAAATGTATCGGAATGTATAATAAATATATAAACTTTTTCCCAGGGGTTTGCCGTCCATATAGTCTACTCGTATGAGCTATGCATGCCAGCATTCCCAGAGAAAAGAACAAGAAAAATATTTGTTCCATTATATACCAATTAATTTATATTAAAAAAAATATTTTAAAAAAAACAGAGAAAATTTTGTTTTCAAAAGTATATTATGTTCGCAAACATATTGTTGATAATCGCCAGAGCGATAAATCGGCACACTTTTGAAAAGTGATGTAAAGTCATGATAAATGATTTTTAAAAATTCGGTTAACTAAGTTAGGTTAGATTAGGTTTTAAGGCTAGCTTTGTTTCATAATTTTAATGACTTGTCATATATATATATTTGAAATATAAACATGTGAAGTAAAATTACATATAAATTTTAATTGGGTGGGAGTAAATAAAATCATGTAAGTTCAAATGTGGCCTAACCACAGTTTGAAAATGGCATTGAATGCCGTAACAGCTATAACAATAATTAAAAACTAAAATACTTTCAGAACTTAATAATAATATTATTAAATATGTTTTTCTCATAAAAAAATTAAGATAAAGTGGAGTTCTACCAATTAAAGATTAACAATGTCTTTATATCACTCTTCAAAATGGAGCTGAATTAGGAACTCCAGTCTATTTTATTTTTTTTAATTTTTGTCATTAATGACGTTCAAACTTAAATACCAGTATATTTCGCTTTTTCTAAAGTTAGTTTTCATAGTTAAAATAATTTTCAAAGTTTCAATTTTTCAAAGCCCGCCAAAACGCTCAAAATCTATGGCAGGTCAGTTTCGAGGTTAAAATGTCAAATGTCAAAATTTTTATTTTCTATTCATAGTAAACCATAACTAAACATATGTAATAACATTATGTACCTTTTTATAAAATTTAACTCGAAGAATAATAATAGTATTGAGCATTAACATTATCAAAATATCCATATTCACAATGGGTTTGCTCATGAATACTCTAATTTCTGTTATTAATAATAGTTTTTTTTAATATATATTGAACAACAATTATAGAGCTTCCTGTCACCAAAATTAAGTTTTAATTTCACCAAAGGTAAAAAAAAATAAGTATTTAAAGTACAAAACAAAATCGAAAAATAAAAATCTCCATACTAATCCAAAAACAGAATACACACGTGACTTCAGATGTTACAAATGCAATGGTATCAACATAACGACGTGTTTTGATGAGATGATTATTTATTCACTTTTAAATAACAATTTATAAATTCTACGTATAATTATGTATAATAAAAGTTACATATTCAGAATCGGGGTTTGCTGATCTATATGAACATATATTTTTAAAGACATAATATTTTTCACTGGAGTTCCTTATTCCAATGGAACCGGTTTTTGAGTAACAACATTTCATCGAGAATCCCTAAAAAACGAAACGCATTAAAAATATCAATCAGCGTGTATAAAGAAAGCGCCGCAGGTGAACATTTCGTTGGACCCAAGGACAAACCAATAAATATTGTTGATTCTTATCGTTGGGAAGTCAGATTCCAAACAAAATATTGTCAGGAATTTTTTTGAAACGGAAACCTTTAAATTGCATCAAACGTAGATCTCAATAAAAAGGCGCTAAATTATCTACATTTAAGGTCAACCACAAAATTCTGACATTTTCGTACCTAATTAATTCATAGATAAATAGAAGATTATTTCGTAGTTTTCTCTTCTTGGAGAATGAACAGTTTTACACCATTTTCAAACAACAACAGGCACCGAAAAATACAGATAATATATATTGGAATTTAAAAAAAAAAGCATTAAAATAGTCATTTCATCAGTTTGCAAATCAGCCAGGCGGAACTGAAAGAAAAGTGATTATGGAATAATGAGACAAGGTTATCGGGGAGAATAAAATTTTGATCGGAGGATTATATTTACATTGGCGAGGTTGTCTTTCAATATCTCAAGCTGGGCACAGCCGAGAGCAGTCATGCTGGTGAAGAGCCTATCTATACTGACGTTAATCATAGCACTGCAGCAGATCCCTCCTATCTGGTAGAAATACAGCAGTTCATAGTAGGGCGTCACATCGGCCGGGATAGGATACCTGCGAAATATGAGAGATAGGTAATATTATTCATCACAAAATCATCCTGGAGAAATATTTATTGCAAACTAATTCTACTTCTTCATTAGACGTCGAGCATTGGACATTGGATTTACCGAATCTTAGCGGCTCTCGCCCATCCGAAGCCCGCAGTTCTCTTCAAATCGTCAGCCCATTTCAGCAACCAAGGAAGCTATCCGATGATATTGTGATTCCAACGACATACTACGCAATAAATAGCCCAAATGAAGAAAATTGCATAGGTACATACACATTATCTAAAGGTGTTGTGCAGTAGACTCACCTAACTGCGCCTCCGAAAGATGATTTAATTTTGTTTGGTAATTTAATACAAAAAATAACAGAGTTTCTAGAAACTTTTGTGCGCAATATCGAATATCCTAAATTTGTTTTCTGTGCGAACACCGCACAAGAATTTCAACTGCTCGAAGCCAGTGAGACTATGGCATCCCCTTTTGGTGTATATTGTGATGTGAAGGGAGTGATAGGGGAGGAAATGGAAAGGGTAAGATGGGGAAAAGGAAGATGGGGATGTACCTGGATAAAAATGAAAGTCCACCCATGAACGGAGCTCTGGCACTGTAATTGACGTCGTAACTACCACAGGCATGATTGGGAGCAAAGCATTTTTTTGAAAAACGTCTTTCTTATTGCGTTTATTACTATGGTTAATGATTTTAATTTAGGTATTTGTTTTTTTTTATTATGTGTAAATAATAACTATATATGTGTGGCGATGGAGCCTGCGTTTATTAACTGAATGTATGGGAGGAACTAATAATTAAAATGAGGAATTCTTTTTACAGTGTTACTCATAAGGCGAATGGTTGGCGCCAGTTTTACATCATTAATTTTTTTCATAAGAAGCAATCACTTTGTGGTTTGACATTGTATTAAGTAAATGAAGCACGTTGTTATAAACCACGATTTTTTTTTCACCAACCGGTTTCGCTTAACTCAAGCTTCATCAGGGTAAATATAATAACTGCTGTTGAAGCTTGAGTTAAGCGAAACCGTTTGGTGAAAATAAAATATATTCGTGGTTTATAACAACGTGTTTCATTTACTTAATCATTAAAATGATTTTTTTATTGCTTTTCACGTTCCTGGTAGAACAGTTACAAGACAGTATCTACCATTTTATTGTGACAATTCAACTTCAGCGTCGTAATATCACACTCCTATGCGACGGATTCAACATCTAGGCGAACAAATACTTCGATGATGTCTTCTATGTACAAGCATGCATTCGAACGGTTTTTTTTCATCGACTAGAGCCAGGTTATTTGAAACTACTTAACTCTGTATAAAAGTGTCAAATTATGTTGTTTATTTTTTATATTATCTATTATAATACATGTGTACCTTTTCAATATTATTTGTAAATGTCCACATACAAGCCTGTATGGGCGTAAATAAATAAATACATCATTATGTGAGTTAGTTCTTAAAACACATTTACCAGGCTTTGAAAGGGAGAAACTTCTCTCCAGGGGCTGCATCGATCAGGGGCAGGATAGCCCAAAGAGAGATTGTAACTACAGACATAAAGAGAAATAAGAAATACTCTGCAACTTGCATTGCAGCAAATGTGTTGAGAATCCTGAAAAGTGATAAAATACGAACAAATTTTAGTAATAAAAATAACTCCCAGACATTATGATGCAATTTTCATAAGCTGTTGATATACCTACCAAAAACAATACCTTAATGTTAACTAATGGGTCGTCGTTTTCGTGAAAATCTACTCGAAGACACTATATAATACAATGTATAAGAATCCGGCAAAAAAGCGGTATTTTGGTTCTCCTGGAGAGTTGCTTATATGAGTTACGACCGTTTGTGTTGTGGTCAAGTTGAATTAGTCAAAATCATTAGTTAAAATAAATATTAAATTTATACACCTTACAACCAACCCCCACAGCATCTCTATATATGGTATAGGTCCCGAGAGAAACCTTTACTTAAAGCAGTATTGTTGTCTGGAATTTTGAAAAAGTCATTCTTAATGCTGTGGATTTTATTATACCGTAAACATTCCTCAATACACCTATCTAAACCGAAGGGGTGATTCATTAAATTAGCTCGAGTTTAGAATTTATAAGAAGTATGACCGGCGATCGCGGCTGCGCGAGTAGCCGAGAAGTAGTGAGAAGGAAATACGTAACACGTAAAGGGAACAAGAAGCAAGAACTGAACGAGAAAAGCCCTATCTGGCCGTAATCATTTTTTCGAGAGAGGGGTAGAAGTTCTTTATGGCCTTGGGTTGGCAGATTAATCGTTAAGTATCGATAGTAATTTCGTTTAAACCTCATCAAATATTACAATCTAATCATCAAATATTCTTCTTTAAAAAAACTTACATACTCGTACGTAAATATTTCGTACAAAACATTTTATAAATAGAAGCAAATTATGCACCTACCAAATTAAGAATCGTGGCTCCCTTATCAGGCATAAGGACTCCTCTATTCTGATAAGGTATATACATGACCAACAATACCCATTAATTTATTTTTTTTTGTAAAATACTTGTAATGCAACTTATAAGAAATAAAAAAAAAACTTCAAAATATCCAACATAATAACAACAATACCGCCTTAAAGGGAAATCTCACGGCCTCCTGTGTGGGATGATTCGATAGTTTCTCTTTTAGCCCCCTGCCAAAATGTATTTCTTAGAATATTATGTTATTGGGTTAAAATATTTCGTCGGTACTGAATATGCTTAAAAAACCATTATTGCTATATGCTTAAATATAATATTACTAGCTGATGTGTACCCGGCCTTGCTCGGGTACAATAATTGATTTGACAGCGAAAGTAACTATCTCCAAATAAATAAACATTCATTTGAATATTTTATTTCATTCCAAACGTTAATTTTTTCATAATATATCTAAAGTTCTTAAGTAGGTACCTACTCGTGTTTTCCATTTTGAAAATAATCTGCCTAAAACAATCGTCTTCTTTTGAATATGCAATCTGTGGCTAACCAGAGTGTTATATCTTTGAGCTAACCTAAATAAAACATGGCGGGTTCAATGTTTTTCATACTAATTTTAAAAAGTTATAGCAACAGTTTTACATATTGGATTTCATTCAAACTACTTTCTAAACCTTCCCGGCAATAATAAAAACAAATTGCTATTTTCAGCGAAACCGGTCCAGTGATTTTCGAGAACATCGAGGACAAACAAACAAACTTAGATTGATTTTTATTAGATGTATAAGATGTTCTTACGGCAAGTGTGCTGGCCTACTTGGCGCAAACGCATCAGAATTCATAGTTTTGGTCAGATGAATAGCTTTGTCTTTCTTTGCTATAAAAAATACAATTTTTATACAAAGAGTCGCTTCCGTCAGGAGAAGAAACGAGGCCTCGGCAATTTTTTCTATGTCCCCCCAAACATTAACCATATAAATTATTTGAAAAGTGGCATACAGGTATTGTGTAGAGAACAACAAGATGGCAGAATACATGAAGTAAATTATAGGTTTGCTTTCTTTCCTCCAAAGACCACAAACATGCAGCAAAATTAAAGGCAACCTGATGTATTTTTCTACCAAGTTTACCGACTTGACGTGATCCATCTTTCAGTGATGTTAAAACACTGCTCGGTAATCCACAAGTATTTAGATTTGGTGAACGTCTTCAGGTGATTGGTGATTGACAGTTAAATAATCGAAATCACCTCAATTAGTTGAATAAAATTCATAGACGGCGCGTGAAGCAATTATTGACATATTTCATTAATATATTTTACTTAGTGCAGAAGTAGACCCTTTTTCCTTTATTTTTTTTCCCCATATTGTTTAATATTGTCATATATTGTTCCAAATAGGAGCTGTCTATATGTGGGTAATATAAAATATATAAAATCTTCGATTTTCTCGAAAATTACTTGACCGGCTTAGCTGAACATAGCAAAGAAAAATATTGAGCCCGCCATGTTGTATTGAAGTTAGCCCATAGATACACCACTCTGGTTAGCCACAGATTATATATTCGAAAGAAGGTTTGTTTGGCAACAATAATTTCAAAATGGAAAACACAAGTATATACCTACTTATGAACATTATTATTTAGATATATTTTGAAAAATAAACTGTTTGAAATGAAATAAATTTTTTTAAATAAATTATTACATTTTTTTGTTTCCTTGTTTGGAGATAGTTAATTTCGCAGTAAAATCAATTATGGCACTCAAACGACAAGCAAGAAGTCCCAACTTCATAACTTTATTAAAAAAAAAATCCCCAGCAAGGCCGGGTAAACATCAGCTAGTGTTACATAAGATTCAGATAAAACTACAATTTGTCTCTTTTAGAATTTAATTTTAATGGTGTATTCGAGAGTATCATCGCGTTATTTATAGTGACCGGACAAATCAACACACGTATGAATCGGCACAATTTTGATAGCAATACTACCCTTAAAATCTAATCTAATCTAACCGTTCACTATTTTATTTTTTTACATCATTTTCTGGTGGACTTCATAGTTGAGTGGTTACAATCCTTGGCTACGACTCCGGAAGTCGCGGGTTCAAATCCCGGTGTGCGCAAGTAAATTTTATTTAATTCAATTGTATTATTTCACAATTTATTAATTTCAAATAATATGTAGTATATTTGCCGCACGTTCCAGAGTGGTAGATATGTAGAGTGGTAGGTATATATCCCCCTAGTGAAAAACCACCATTCAGAATCGAAACGATGCTTGAAATAACTATAAATAAATAAATATTAGTTCAAATAAATCAATTTTATATGGTGTTCCTCAGGGTAGTGTTCCAGGTCCAATTTTATTTTTATTGTATATTAATGACCTTTGTAAATTATCATTCTTGGGTTCTTCATTTGTATTTGCAGATGATACTGTTTTAGTCTTTGCTGGTGATACTTGGGATGAAACTTATGCTAAGTGTGAGTCAGGATTGAACACTGTTAAAAAGTGGCTTGATCAAAACCTTTTAACTTTAAACACGCAAAAAAATAAATATATTACTTTTAGCATTTCCTCTGTAAGTCAACCCTCTGTGGACCGTTCCTTAACAATGCATTGTTGTGCACACGAGTGCAATTGCCAATCTTTGGAAAGAGTAGACAATATCAAACATCTTGGCTTAATTATTGATAAATATTTAAAATGGAACGATCATATTACTGTATTAACAAATAAAATAAGAAAACTAATCTTCAAGACTCTGAGAAATATGTTGGACAAAGTTACACTAAAACTGTATATTATGCTCTTGTTCAATCTCTCCTTTCATATAATGTTGTATGTTGGGGTTCATGTTACAAGACTACCCTAGAGCCCTTAAATGTTACTCAAAAATTAATTTAAAAAATATTGTACATGAAAAGCTATTTTTTTATATTCATCACACTTATTATACAGTGAAAGTAAAATTATGACAGAAAGGCAATTGTACATAATACAGGCTATCTTAAAAAAAATTAACAACATTGATACTGCCATAAGGTCACAACAAGTGCACAATACTAGAATGGGTTCTTAATAATAATAATAATAACAAAGCATTTATATAGCGCAGTTTTGTGTTTTTTCACTTCAAGTGCGCAAATGTTCTTCTCTAATGTATCAGCCGGCAAATAACAGAACATTATTTGGACAAAAGAGTTTTTCTTATAAACCTCCTTTGTTATACAATAGGCTTAGTGAGAACATTAAAACTATAGATACGCTAAATTTATTTTTAAAAATGGTCAAAATGTCTATGTTAGCTGAGAGTGGTGATTTCGCTTTATCCATGTTATTCCTTATGTTGTAATCAATATTGAAACTTATGTATTCTCGATATTATCATTATTATTTACTTATTATTATTTACTTATTACTATTTACTTCTTATTACTTACTTATTACTACTTACTTATTATTATTTACTTATTACTATTTACTTCTTAATACTTACTTATTACTACTTACTTATTACTATTTACTTATTACTATTTACTTCTAAATACTTACTTATTACTACTTACTTATTACTATTTACTTATAGTTTTTTTTTTACCTACATATTATTTACTTATAACTATTTACATAATTTTATGAATATATTATTATTTACATATTATTATTTACCTTTTATTTTTATTATTATGTACTTATTACTATTTACTGATAATTGTTTACTTATTATTATTATTTAATTACTATTATTTAATTTTTATTATTTATTTACTATTATTTACTTATTCATATTTACTTATTTTTATTCACTTATTACTATTTACTGATTATTATTAAATTGTAAGCCGCTCTTCTCAGCACAGGATTGTCCTAGTGAGATGAGTGGCTAATGCTTTTGTTTATATATACGAGTATAAATTTAAGTATAAATAAATAAACGACTTTAGCCGTATTTCGTGAATAGCCAGGAACTACCCCGCCTTCCCCCCCATCTCCATCCCCTTCTCGATACCTTCAGCCTCATAACAGACCCCAATTGGGGATACCATACTCTCACTGGCTCCAGACGGTTGGGAGCAGCTGGGAACTCGTGTGGGATCACATAAAAAATTTTATTTAAAAAACTTACATAAATAAAAAATAACAAAATTATTAAATTTTAATTTTAGAATGTTTGACTAGGTTAGGTTTTTAGGCTAGTTTATTTTTATACTCTAACTTTTTATTACTTTTAAAAAGTGTGCCGATTCATACGTGTGTTGAATTATCACGGAACCGTTATTTATATGAGATCACATTTGTTGCGTCTACCTACATAAAAAATAGTTTCTATTCTTTTTTAAGCATGTTTTCCCGCCACCACAGACGGAAATCAGATAACACGGGTAAATCTTTATCAATATTGTAAATAATAATCGTCTGTTGGAATTTACGGTGGTTTAATAGTTATCTCAAACCTTAAATAAACGTAATCTATCTAACAGCTCTATAATTTTAATAACTCTTCCATCGTTTGAAACACTGTGGGCGTGCAGGGAGAAATAATATTTTCACTACTTTTATGATATTTGTTTTCTATCCTTTTGATATACCTCTCAATTATTTCCCAATTAAGGCAATAATTAAATAATCCCAATTAAAATAATACGTAGACTTCCATAAAATAAAACCGTTTTATTATACCGTCAATCATCATGAAGATATTTTTTACTCCATTAAAAATAGTCAACCTAATGTTCTATTCATAAAACTTTTTTTATTTTGTTATTTTCAGGACATATTTAATCATAAAAATCCATAGGAGTCCTAACAATACTAAAAGAATTTCTTTGGTATAATCACATATATTTCGTTGAATTCGGGCGGTTCGTGGCCTATTTCATTGGGAGTTCAATCGGAGATTCTTCTTCTTCGTATGGTGAAACTGATGAACGGGACATTCTTATTCGATGTGTTCTGTTATTTGAATATGGCCACATTCACAAAGTCCTTTAGGCCCCATTTGTGCATCTTACGCACAACGGCTGTGACTGCACCGGATGCGGTTTAATGAGGTTTATCTCTTCCGAGGGAGAAAGAACCGTAGGAAATTAATAGTATGGTCTGCAGCAAGGTGCTTTATTTATACAAGGTAGTAAAATGTTGTGTTTCATCTTCAATAATATTGTGTTTTCACTGTACAGTTTTTTTATTATTATTTTTTTTTTTTATATTTTATTATTATTATTTTATTTTTTTTATTTATAAAACAGATCTATTATAATATTTTCTACACTAATTTGTGTTTACATAACTAGATGTGTGTATAGTACGGGGATGGGAGGGATGATAAACTAAAACCATTTATTTATTTTGTGAATTTATTTTTATTAATATAAGCGTGCTCAAATCACACAATTTTCAACTAATGTTTACACTCTAAAGTTAATCAATCATTAATAATTGTAATTTAGTTACCTAGTAGCTATAAATTTTAAAAGAAAATAAATTGCCCGTCTAAAAGTCAGGACATTAATATTTTGTTTGGACTACTCCACGTTGGAAAAGAAAAACAAGTTAACCTCGTTGTTCTCATCTAATTTTTTTATCAATAGTTTTGAATGTGATATAGGCATATGTGTAGCATTGCAGTGATGTTCTTTTACAGACATTTTTTTCTTCGGATGTAACATTTTTTAATTTTATTCTTTAATATTTAAACGCCCAGAAGTCTTACATACAAATTCATCATTTTTAAATCACATTAAAAAAATAAAAATAGAAAACATGCAAAAAAGTGAATCACACTTGAAATAAGAAAAAAGAAAAAAATGCACCAAAGCTAAAAATACGCAGGAATATATAGGAACAGAAAAAAAACAAATAATACAATATCCACAGTCAATATTAACATTAATAACAAATAAGTAAATAATATAAAAAGTTGCACTTAACAATAATTTATAAACTAGGTAGAAATAATTCGTCCAAACTTTATTTGAAATTTGCCAAGTTTAGATTATTGTCAAGTATATCCATATCATTTAAGTATTTGTTACAAAGATTGTTTAAGCTTTGAATTGGGGAATGCAAATTATAGTTGAAACGAGATATAGATATTTAAAATGTTAATGTTTGCTTGTGGTTCGTTTAGGTATGTGTAGGTTGATTAAATGCAGGAGTTCAGAACAATCGAATTTACAATTTAATAATTTTAATAAAAAGGTTAGGTTAATTTTCTGCGTGTTTTCTAAAGTTAGAATATTGATTAACGATGAGCAATTTATGTGCTCTAAAGGTATTTTAACTTTAAAATTTATGAAAAGTAAAGATCTTCTTTGAATTCTTTCTACATTATGAATATATATTTTGTAGAAGGCGACCACGCGATGGCATTATGTTCTATTAGACTTCTAACTAGGGATATGTACAACAATTTTATTACTTGTGACGATTTAAAAAAATATATTGTTCTTGATATAAATCCTAAAGTTTTCTTGCCCTTATTTACAATTTGTTGAATGTGAGCAATGAAATTTAGTTTCGCATCCATTATAATGCCGATATCTTTCATTTCCTTAACTCTTTCTAGATTTATTTGATTTATTGAATAGAAAAAAAAGAAGAAAAAAAAATCTGGAAAGGGTTAGAGTTTTACATTTAGATATAAATTCTTTTGTGAACACCAGTTATTTAGCATATCAATATTAAACTGAAGAATTCGACAGTGGTTTGAATCAGTTATTTCTCTATGTAATTTAATATCGTCAGCGAATAGCAACTTTGGCTTCTTTAAAGCTGTTGACTATGTCGTTTATAAAAACAAGAAATAAAACCGGAGTTGCGGTACGCCACTAGTAGCGGAAAACGATTTGTGTATAAAAGATTTTATTTTGATAAACAACGTTCTATCTGATAAGTAACTACTTAACCGCATTAAAATATTTCCTGTGATTCCCAGGGCATGAAGTTTCCGGATCAGTACTTTGTGAGATATTTTATCAAAAGCCTTCGAGAAATCAGTGTACATACAGTCAACTTGTTTATTTTTTGCAAATGCCTCCAATGTGTAGTTTTGAAAAAGTAATAAATTTGTGCTAGTTGATCTACCTTTGATGAAGCCATGTTGTTGGTCATTAATTACCTCTATTAGTGTGGGATACATTTCATCCAGAACCAGAAATGTCAGTTTGAAATGACAGTTTGAAATGTCAGTCGCGTCACCTTTTTTTAAATATCGGAATAATATAGCTGGATTTCCAGTAGATGGGAAAATATCCAGACGATAGGAAATGGTTAAAGAGAATGCTCAGTGGCTTATACAATACAGAGGAGCATATTTTTAGGAAAATTGGCGAAATGGTGTCCCGGCCTCCAGATTTGTTTATATGTAAGGAACGTAATTTCCTTTTAACAGATTCTTCCGTGATTAAAGTTTGTTAAATGTGTGGTTTTTTTAAAGTGTATGAGGGTACATTTTCTTCTAATGTTTTATCATCGTATACATTTTTAAAGAAATCTGAGAACATGAATTATTTAAGAATTAAGGCTTGTCTTATGATATGAGTACTTGACAGTAATACGCCGAAACATTTGTATCAATTTAGCGAAAATAAAAAATATGCAATGTTTTTTTTTTAAATTTGTTTGACTACTGTTTAAAATTACATAAACTTCAAACTTTTGTAAAAAAAAGCATTACTTAAAGTGAATTCCAACTGTGCCAGTCTAATAAAAAAATTAATATTAGGTACTTTTGTTTCGTAGTATGTAGGTATTCATTTTTTCGTGTTCAACTGTTGGAGAACGGCAAAATACGAATATGAAGATCGGAGAATCTGAAAAATAGTGATAAAATACTAAGGTTTGGGTGTTTTATAAAGACACAAATGTAATATGGTCATCAAATGGCCAATCAGCGCCTTTTTGTATTTTTTTATTTATTTATTTGAAAGGTCCCCGTTAAACGCCGATTCTAGGTCATTTTCAGCTTTCTATCAAATTGTGATCACCTGACTAGAGTAAAAACAATGCTTTTCAACAATGTTTTTCCATTGATCACAATTTCATAACAACCTAAAACGGACCTAGAATCGGCGTTTAACTGGGACATTTCAAATGTCAAAAAAAAAAGGAAATAATTTGAACATTTCATTTGAATCTCTGAGTAACACCTCACCCTAAGAACATAAGTAAGTATAATAAACTCCACTCCATTATGTCGTATTTTTCTAAATTTTGGTTAAATGCTTAAAGTGAATAAAAACTTATTGACATTCGTATATTTTCTTACCGATACAAACGTATGTAACGACAGCGGGAAAAAATATCCTGCTCTGGTGACGATAGGCTGCTTCAGTCTCTCCATGAAAATTAAGAGCGACGTGTTGAATCTTTTTTTACGCTCAATCCACGGGGAATGGTAAGCTGCTTCAACCACTTCTCCGCTCTATTTTTTAAAATAAATTACGATGTTACAAATATAACCGGAATTTACATATAAAAATCGTTTTTTTTACATGTTCATACTTTGATCAACTATAAAGTACTGAAAACAGTGTTAGAGCTCATCAATCTTGGGGGTTAAGTCTATATCTTTTACGTCAGCTAATGCAAGTTAAATATGTCATAAAGAACGCATTTTGATAAATTGAGTTTGCGTTTACGTTAAGAGACAAATCCGTACCCGAACGCAAAGCTGCGTTTATGAAAACCGTCAAAATGTGCTGTTTTAATTTAACTTACATTAGCTAACCCAAAAGATACAGACTTGGCCCCCTGATACCTTTTAGCATCGATTTTTATTTCACTTCTTTTTTTATTAATGGAAGGCAGATAGAACAGTTTTTTTCTTAAATTTGTTAGCAGGAAAAAAGTACGTTATTGCGGTAACATATTCTACAATATAGCTTTTTACTTACTATTACTGATATGTCGTTGCCAATCCTGCAAATAAAAAATATTTGGGCCAACATCGCCGACAGGTAAGTTATTTTTGTAACAAATTTTAGACTGGACGGGTTTATCTAGAAGAAACAAAAATGTTTGATAGCACGGTACTATTGGTATAATATATGGATCACTTCTTGAGTCTTACAACAGGTACAAGTATTGATTGAAGCATAAAGCGCAACGAAACGGTTAGTATAAATTGTCAATAACTTCGTACAGGCGCTACAAATTAGCTAGACAAATGCAAACAAGTATCAAGTAGATATTGAGCTAATAAATTTTTCAATAGTAACCAACTTCTAATTATATGCAAATCTCAAATACCTCCAATAGTTGAAATTGGAACTCACCTCTGGGCTGGAGTTCCCAAATACTAATATAAACCTGCTTGATTCTGTGCAAAGGAGGGCGGTTCGTCTAATTGACAATCCGTTGTTAACCGGCCGATTGCCATCTCTAATGCACAGACGCAATGTAGGTATTATGAGTCTGTTCTACAGATATTTCAATGGAGCCTACTCGAAGGAGCTAACAGCATTGATCCCCTCCGCACCGGGACACGCGCGTGAAACTCGACGGACAGAAGCGTAACCCCCGTTCACAGTTGAAGTTGGCTTCATAAGAACGAGTCGCTTCGCCGACTCGTTTTTGTGTAAATCGGCTCGTACATAGAAGGAGCTACCAGATTCTGTCTATCCTCCTACATTTAATCCGGCATCTTCACGGCCCGCATTAACAAATCCCTTCCTGCAGCCCCTTCCTTAATCCGCCTCACAACATTGCCTAACCGGGTACAGACAGGGGTGCTTTTATGAGGTGTCACATAAAAAATAAAATAAAAGCAATAGTTCCACAATAATGGAAATGCCTAAATTTATTATCATAAGTCAGAAATGATTTCATTTTAGTTGGGAATGTGTGCTGTGCGTTGTGCGAACTGTCTGGACGAAAAAATTGACAATTGACCGTCTCGGGGCGGTTAAGATATCATTGAAAGGTTTTTGTATGTTTCATCTCTTGCAAAAAAGTAGCTCACACAAGCCCCTTGCCCCCTCTTAACCTTAGCTCACCAGCGTTATTTGTAGTCCAGTGATGCAAATTATCCCAACACTGGCGGCAAACTGTGCCAATATGCCCCAGTGGAAGCATTCTTCCATTTCGTAAATGAATCTAAAAATATTAGAAACAAATAATATCTTCATGTAATTAGATTAAAATTAAATATGCTTATGTTATTGATATTTTTTTATGCTTACTTGACAATATTTTGGTGATGCAAAATGCATTTGACGAGACCTATTTGAATTAGATCGTCAATATCGGGATTCCTTTGCGAAAACTCATTTCCATCATATATGTTCATTTCTCTTGCAAAACTCAGTTTTCCTTCGACCAGCGAATTTCCCCTTTCCTTGGGGCGTAGTTTTTCAATAATGTTTAAGTCTTCTTTGGCATAGACTTCAATCTGATTAAATAAACAGTATATATTACTCTTTACAGTACATTCAAAACAGTGCTAGATTTGAAATCTTTTGAGATTTTAACAATAAATATCTGTTTACAGAAGAGCACATATTAACTTTGAATTGTAATGAAAAAAAATTTATAAAGTTGTTTGGTACGAAATAGCCTATGTGAGGATAACGATTGACACATAAAATTGTAATACAAAGGCTTATGTTTTTTTTCAATAAAAATATTACATGTTAGGCTGATCTCTGACGGTCCGGTGAGGAACGAACATTTCACTCGCTACTGGAGACACTGCGCAGAAAAGTCCCACAATGGACTGCGTTGCAAACCGTTACCTTACTTTAGCAAACTTGACTTTTGTATGCAGTGTCTGCAGTAACGAGTGAAATGTTCATTCTTCAATGGACCGTCAGAGAGCAGCCTTACTGTTTCATAATGCGACAGATGTAATTTTATGATAAACTAGCTAACGTGTACCCAGTCGGTATTATATCTGTGTGTTATTACATACAGATATAATAATAAAAGTAGTTGTACCCCTACCCCTACCCCTATCCCTAACTCTTCACCTAGCCCTACTCCACAACCCCCAACTTCAATTCCACCACTTCCCCTACCGCTACCCCTTTCACCCCATCATTCATTCAGTATCTTTACAAACCGTTACATCTCTCGTAAACATACTTCTCAAATACACAATCTCATCCACTTGGACAAGGTACTCATAAGTTGTACATAAAATTATTTTGTTAATAAAATTAAAATATGAACATATTGTTTTCAACTTTGGTCGTAGAACAAAGCAAAATAGCATTGGGGACAACGTTTGAACCTTTTGCAACTGAAATCGAATGGTGTTCCATTTTAGATCCCAGTACGTTTCGTTATTTTTTTTAAATCAATTTTTACATTTTGTGACTTCCGTTGACCTCGGAGGCCAAGTTGAAGTATATCGCATTGTTACTGTCTTTAATTCGACCCCATAACCCATTTCAACACTGATATAATGCGTAAAAATGAAAAAACAAGCATTCATATTTAAAAGGAGCTTTACTATCAATTTTGCAAAACAACAACTTGAACACAACCAAAAAGAGCATTTGATTAAATGAGCAGTTTATATGTGAAGATTTTAGATGAAGGATGGAAATTTATTTTTCCCCCTTTTCCTAATCGACCCATTGCAATGCTTCGACCAGGCGCCTACAGACATTTGTCCTGCGCTACTTCAGCGGCCTCAGTTTATTGCACGCCAAGTCATTCCTTGCACAGCCTCTACAGCTGTTTTCCCAGAGTAATCTAGGCATCTGGGGACGTCTTCCCTTTATAATTGCTACCGATGTCTTATATGGAAGTCGCTCTGATAGTTTTCTGAGTCTAAACCACGTAATTTGCTACTTTCCTAAAAAAGTGTAGCGGGGATTTGATGTTTTATTTGATTATATTAATGATAGTTACATTGACGAGGTTATCCTTTAGTATCTGAAGCTGAGCACAGCCTAGAGCAGTCATGCTAGTGGAGAGCCTATCGATGCTGACGTTAATCATAGCACTGAACCAGATCCCGGTTATCTGGTAGAAATACAACAGTTCGTAGTAGGGCGTTATCTCGTTTGGCAAAGGATACCTGGAAAGGGAATAAATTAGTAAAAAATCATCATGGAAAATTAAATACAACTCGTAAAAATAGGACACAAATAATGCAACAAAATTAAGTACACCGCTACAAAAATTGTATGGCGCCAATGCACCTTTAATGATAAATGAAAACTTTTATATAAAAATTTAAATACATTCTTACCAAGCTTTGAAGGGGAGAACTCTCTCTTCGGGAGCCGCATCAATCAGAGGGAAAATAGCCCAAAGTGAGATTGTAGATGAAGTCAGGAAAATAAAAATGAAAAATTCCGCGACTTGTATTGAAGCAGTTTTATTGATAATCCTAAAAAAAACATTTTTAAATCACAACATTAGTAAGTTATCTGTGAACAATTTTAACTCTACAGATTTGATGCGATTTCCAAAAACTTTCTCCAAGTTGTCTTATACGAGAACATAATATTATTCGTGTACATTAATTCGTCGCCTATAACACAAACAGGCGTATCTCATATGAAGCAACTTTCCGGAAGAGCCAAAAACTGCTTTTTTGGCCGGATTTCTTATACGTTTTATTACATGTTTCGCTAATGAGGTTGTATTTACGCTTGTTTTATACCATTAGCGAAATATGTGATCAAATGTATAAGGATCTAGCAAAATAGCATTTTTGGGTCTCTTGGAAAGTTCCTGAATATGAGATACGCCTGTTTGTGTTTTTGGCGACGAATTGACTTAAAATATTTCTTCGTTAGGTATTGAATGTTAGGCATTATTCTTATTACTAAAACATATTCTCTTACGGTAAATGTGCTGCTCGGCTAGGCGCAAACGCATCAGAATTCATAGATTTGGTCAGATAAATAGCTTTGTCTTTCTTTGCAACGAAAAATATCATTTTTACACAGAGAGTCGCTTGCGTCAGGAGAAGAAACGAGGCCTCGGCAATTTTTTCGATGTCCCCCCAAACATTGACCATATAAATTATTTGAAAAATAGCATACAGGTATTGCGTAAAGAGTAAAAAGATGACAGAATAAAGGAAATAAATTATAGGGTTGCTTTCCTTTCTCCAGAGACCAAATATATTCAGGAGAATTAAAGGAAACCTAATAAATTTTTCAACCAGGTTTACTGGCTTTAGGTGCTCCATCCTTCGGTGATTTAGAATCAATGCTTAGTGATCTATTAGTAATTGGTATTTGGTAGACATCTTCAGATAATTGACAACTAAATCATCTTAATTACGTCAATCACTTGGTGACTCACGTTCATAGAGGGTACGTGAGGCGGAAAATTATTCTGTTTGTTTTTGCTTCACCATATTTGCCAATACCATATTTTTGTTGAAAGGAATCACTTTTACCACTATTTACTCTGTATAATAAGTTCATTATAATTAGAGATTGCAATCCGGATTGCGAAAAATACAATTTTTCGGATTTTTTGCAATCAAAATTCGCCGGAAAAAAATCCGGATATATTAATATGAAAACCGAATTCGAAAATTTTAATAAAAATAAGTTATTTTCAACGAGATGTCATATTAAATCAACGTGTCCAACAGACTAACAAACATTCAATACTTTATATTATGCAGACATTCCTAAGATATGGATAAATAAATTTGTTACAAAATGTTGGTATTGTGCATGGATAACAGATTTATTACAAAGGTGCTTATTATTTAGCCAGAAATATATTAAGAAAGAAAAATGAATGTTTAAAGTAAAAAAGGGAAAGAATTTGAATATGAAATAGAAGAACATATTATTAACTGGTCTGAAACTAAATATCTACTTATATATGAAATTTAAATTTTCAATAGGGCACCCTCTTAACATGTTTTCTTTCTTTCATGTGTTATTATTTTCGGTCACTGAATTATTAAATATTTGAAGAAATTTTACTATTTAAAAAATCCGGATTTTGGGTTTTGCGAAATCCGAATATCCGGATTTTCTAAAACAGTTTTGCAAGCAATTATTGGACGTAGTTGTGCAGAAATCGTCCAACCCACAAAATACCAAAATCTGCTTTTTCACGTTTTCCTACAGATAAACACAACATTTTTTATATGCTAAAAACATCCAAGCTCCAAATGTAATAGATTTTTGGTGATTTCGCTTTTACTCCACAAATGCCGTAATACGCTTTTTTATTATTCAATTTCCAAACACCTTTTTCTCAGGTTCAACTTTTTTTGGGTTGGATGCTTTCTGCATATCAACGTCCAATTATTGTAATATTTATAGCCTATGGTTGCGCTTATATTTACGTTTCCTCGGAGCAGTACCTACCTACATTAACAATTAAATACCTCGTGGTTTTATTTCACGTATAAAAATGTACTGACAAACACTACAAAGGGATTATTTATTTCCAGGTTTTCTTTGAATTTTTCGTTCATCATGATTCATGACATACTACACTTTGTATAATTAGATGGATCTATTTTTTAGAATACGAAATTCATGATGGAAATCGATGATGTTTTTCGTTGCATTTTCTCTGCTTGCAAATTTTGATCCACACATTTGTACAAATTCCTTTTGCTTGTTATAAATATACGCAGTAGGAGAGGCACATCAAATTGATCTGCCCAGGTAACCAATAATAATTAAATTTCTCAACCACATATAGGCGAAACCGTTTTTAATAAAAGTGTGCCAAAATGAGTTGGCTGGATTTCTTGAAGGCCAATACCGCATCCTTGGGAATAGGAACTGAAAGGAGGCAGCAGGAAATCGATAGAGGGAATAGAGGAGGAGGAGATATAAAAGTCTTCTAGGGTTGGTGACAATGATGGTAAACAAATCGGAATAGTTTTTTTTCTATATTGAGTACGAATCACCTCGTTTGTCCGCCGCCACAGCTAAACATCAAGCAGCACAGCTAATTATTTATCGATAATAAATACATAATTAAACCTCTGTTTGAACAAAACATTCCAGCAAACCTCAACATAATTACAGTGGTTTAGGTGGATTTGGGTCAATTAAATCTAAACTCAATTAACCGTAATTTAGCTAACTACCAAATTAATTTAATAATTCACCCTTCGGTAGAAAGTATATGGGCTTGTTAGAAATCTTTGATAAATAATTTGATTACTTTTATGATATTATTTGTTTTCTATCATTTTGGTAAAATATAATAATAATGATAATAATAATTTATAATTGTAATAATAATTATTTATTTACTCCGGAATTTGGGGAGGTTAGTGCAGTCCCACACATCCCATAAAGTATGTACAAATAACATAAATAATATCTATTAAAAAAAATTGAAATATAAACAGAACATAATAGATGTTAGTGAATTATTGTACTTGAAATTGATGGAGCTAATATATTTCTACATCGTTCTTCTGTGCTGGAATCTGGACTCTGGCGGATTCAATGATGAGGACATTTCCGGATTTGTTTACCCTCTCCCTAAATCCTGCCACCCGGGTTCTTATGAGGGCTGCAAAGCCAGGAACTCGCCCCTCCGTGAGCACGTTGGAGGCACTGCAGTGTCTGGAAAGACTGAACATCGCGCGATAGGCGTTGTTGTATTGTACGCGAAGTCTTTCCATGATACCCTTCTTGAAGTTCGCCCCGAGCTCGCATGTGTAAAGAGTTGTACAGCACGCAAGAAATATCGTCCTTTTCACAAGTGGACTGCAAAGCCGGAATCTTCTACTGAGCATGTTTGACTTTACACTGAGTGCTCGTCTTTGCCTGTCGATATCATCGTCATCCATAAACTTACTAGTAATGACTTGTCCCAGATACTTGACTTTTTCTACCTCCTTCAGAAGCTCACCATTCAAGAAAGCTGGTAGAATGTTTTTAGGACCCTGTCCATATCTGATAATCAATAGTACTGTTTTTTGGGTTATACAGCATGTTTGTTTCGTATGCGAACTCTTCACAGATTTTTAGGAGGAAACGTAGCCCTCTTATCGACGGTGCCATCAAAACCATATCATCTGCATATATCTACCATATTATGTTACGCCGTAGATAATGATTAGATGCGTCCCATGAATATTGATGTAATAGTACCAAGCGGCCTCCATGGTCGAGGGGTAAGGCTCTCGACTACGAATCCGAAGGTCGCGGGTTCAAATCCCGGCATGCGCAAGTAATTTTTATTTAATTAATTTGTGTTGTTTCACAATTAATTCATTTAAAAATAATATAGTATATTTGCGCACGTTCCAGAGTGGAAGATACTTCAGTATCGCCCTGGTGAAAGACCACCATTCAGAATTGAAACGTTGCTTGAAATGGCTTTTAGCCGTGTTTGGTGACCAGATCTGAATAGCCAGGTATTTACCCTTCTCCTTCTCCTCCCCAATGCCTTTAGCCTCACAACATTCGCCAATTGGGAATGCCATAGTCTCACTGGCTCCAGACGGTTGGGAGCAGTTTGGGACTATTGTACGGTATTCATATAAAATTTTAAAAAACACTTTTTAAATGGAAACATTTGACTATGGGAATAATAATTATCATGAAGTTATTTTATTTACGCCCACCTAATAAACCTTTAATAAAAGCGTTTTTGATAGCCCTTGTCGTTTTTCATACTGAATTCGACTAAGTATATATATTTTTTGTAGCCAAAAGTTATCAGTAAAATTCAAGAAACCTTCAAATGGAATAACGGTTTTCATTCTTACAATCATTCAATAATTTACATACATACATCTTTTTCCTCTTGTCCTACTCGGGTCGGGGACCCATCGCATCGACAAGGCGTCACCCAGGCGTTCCTGTCCTGAACTACGTCAACGGTATCCGTTCATAGTAGGTCCAGCCTCTGGAGTTGCTTCTCCCACATGTGTTTGGGACGGCCTACTGGATGTCTTCCCTCCGGAATAGTACTCAGAATTTTAAGCAGAATTTGACCCTCTAGCATTCTTTAAATGTTCCCAAGCCACCTCAGTTAATTCACACGGTAGATATTTGTTTTTTGAAAAAAAATCTTGTTTTCCATTTGTGTTCATTTATAACTTGGTCATTCTTTCTCATATGCGCTGACAATCATTGATTGCAGAGTGGTAAAATCCTTAACTCACTCAATTTTCTAATTTGATGGTGATAGTACCGATAGCTCCGGGAAGTGAGGACATTTACGTGGTATCTTATTAAAAATAGCTGTACCTATATTTTTCTTGATAAATCCTACCAACCCTTTTGATTGTGGTAGGTATATTTCACGAGATCTGAAGTAAGGGTGTAAATAATGATTATTAATCAATTTTAGCCGTAGTCAGGTTCAAGGAGGAGGAGGAAGAACAACTGACTTATTATCTTAAAAGTCAATCATCATTATAAGTATAGATGCTATTGAATGAGGGAATCTAACATATGATTTGAGATTTTCAAAAGCATTATCGTGATTATTTTTTGAGGTCTTTTGCCGGGATGATGGACACTGTAGCGCTCTGCGAAATGTTGGCTAAATGAGGGGAAAGCGCAACACAGGATAATTCCCCCAAAAATAATTACGAGATAATCAAATCTGACCCAATATTTGTGCACCTCAATATCGAAAGGTACCTAACGACTATTTGTGCTTTGTTCTAAACTTGAATGTAATTATGTTCGCTATGACAACTTCTATGTGGGAAATATAACTTTAAAAAATAATAGTTTAAAATATCTAAATTATAATTTCCATACATAAACTATCATATCGAACCCAGTTTCTTTCAAATAAAAAAATAATAATAATTTTGCTATAACCTTTCGA
Organism: Halesus radiatus; assembly: GCA_022606495.2. Classification (NCBI taxonomy): domain Eukaryota; kingdom Metazoa; phylum Arthropoda; class Insecta; order Trichoptera; family Limnephilidae; genus Halesus; species Halesus radiatus. The sequence goes on along the minus strand of JAHDVE020005135.1, from coordinate 93,421 downwards.
TATTGAGGTAATTGATATAGCCTTTTGTAATCACCTAAAATAATTGACCGAATTCACCGAAATATTTAGATTTAAAATGTGCATTTTAAATAGTAGGAATTCCCAGATTAGACCGGCCATAAAATAAATTTAGTACAAAGGCTAGCCGAGCCTATTGTTAGGAAAAATCGTAACTAGAATAATATAATCTTAACTGCTATTTTGGGAAATTCCGCAATTCCTTTGTGATTTTATGGGACGTCAATAAAAGATAATCCCCTCAAGGGAATTGAGCCGCGGATGGAACGACCGCTGAACAATACAGGTAGACAGGTAGACAGAAGGACAGTGGGCTCTAAGACAGTCGATTGCCAGAGTCCGCACAGGACGGAGACAGTCGATTGTAAGAGTCCGCCCAGGACGGAGAGTCGGGTGCAGTCTTCCGCGCAGGAAGCAAAGTCGCGTGTAGTCTTCCGCCAAGGAAGCACGAGTCGTTGTAAGAGTCCGCCCAGGACGGAGAGTCGGTTGCAGTAGTCCGCCCAGGACACACAGCCAAGTGAAACCTTCCGCCCAGGAAGGTTCCTATTCTCGCTCCGTGGAGAGGCCGCCCAGGTCCTCTACGCTCTACGAATTCTACGCTTCCATCCCAGAAGGAAGCAGCTGATCTTCGCCCTTCGGAGATCAACATCGGAGACCGCCCAGGCCTCTGATTATCGCCGCGTTGCCCCTACTCCCGATCCGGAGGTACACGAATACGTAGTGCGAACGCGAGGACTCTACATACAACGCAGCCACTGGACTCTGGACATCCATCACCTAAAAGGGAAGTGCCTGACTATAATGATAATTCCTCCCACCTTGCCTAAGCCAGTGAACCTCTAATTTTAAGTACAAAGACTTTAACAGTAGAATTAAGTAATTACCTAAGTCAGTGAACCTCTAATTTTAAGTACAAGGACTTTAACAGTAGAATTAAGTAATTGCGTATCTAGTTTTATTAAATTTATTATGTCTAATTAAGTTTTACTCTAGATTTAAGACTAATCCCACGTATATAAAAATAAATTACTTGTAACTACCTAAGATCGCATTTCTATTCCTCCCTTTTTGCGTTATTCCTAGAATAGTACCTACTGCCCGACGGACCGTCATATCATACTAATTCCCATTATTTCAAGAAAATTTCGATTATACCATCACTAGTGATTTTTTTTATGCGACCTGCCAATGGCCTCCACTGATGTAGTACTCCTAAACTTCTATGCATGGACATAACAAATACACAGGCATTCTGACATAATCATTATTTACCAACACAGCAAGGACACGCACACACATATAAAATATATATGTTTCTTATGGCTTTTGGCTGTCACCGTTACAACTGTCACGACTGAGAAACAGTGAATTATAAAACCGACGTGTTTACTTTTTTATCGCTGTAATACTGCCGGTTTGTTACTTTTTAATCTAATTTAGGCCTCTATATCATATATCACGTTTTGTAATTACTTTTTTATTCATGTTTTGCAAGTGAACTCAAAAGTTTTTTTCACTACTGTACTTATTATATATTTATGTTATCATGTATCAGTTCAAACTTTTACTTTTAAAGTGTAACACAATCTATTTGGACCAAAAGCTTATTTCTAAATGTGATCTGTGTTAATTGTATTTCTTTCTAGGTTATTCCAGCCGCCTTTGGAAAACAGATTGGCTCTATTTCTTCCTAAATAAACTATTATTTGCCAGGCTTTTTAATATGTAAGTTGTATAAACTTTACGTATTATTAATATTGGAAGTATATTCATATTAAGTTGTCAGTAAAATGTGTTTTATTTCTAGTGGTTATTATCTAACACAGGATCTTGAAAAAATCTGCATTGTTGTGTGGGTGTTGTGATTGTGCTGCTAAGTGAAACTAACCAGATAATATTGTTTCTGCAGTGTGTTATTTAAATTAATAGACAAACGTAACTGTCTGAGATGCAGTGAATGTATTTCTAGAAGCATCCATTATTTTTAGATGTCTTTATGAATAATAATTCTTCTCATTTTCAGGATGGTGAAGCTGCATCTCTACTTATTGTATGTTATTACTACTGTACCACTATGCTTGCTAGCCGAAGAAGATTATTATACCTTGCTCGGTGTTGGCAAACATGCAGATTTACGTGAAATAAGACAAGCCTTTAAGAAACTCGCTGTTCTTCAACATCCCGACAAAAATCCTGTAAGCTTTTCATCCTTGTATTTTTATTTTATTTAAAAAGTCATATTATATCCAAACAATCTACCTATATAATTTTGATGTCACCAAACATTTGCTCTATAGAGCCATTTCTTGCAACAGGTATTTGATGACCGAATTGAGATGATTACAGTTTCATAGGTTCTGTTGTATGTTTCATATTTTATTTATTTATTTAGACATATGCACATTTATTTACATTTTATTACAAATGATGTAGTAGGTATATTCAAATTTACATAGTTATAGTACCTATTATGTATGTATATCTTGGTAATTTTGTCTGGGATGAGAATGCTTCTTATCAGGGAGAGGGACGTCAGAGAGTTATTATTTATTAATTCAAAGTAATGATAATATTATTGTGCAGTAAGATAAACATGGTGTTTTTAAAGAGAAAAAAAATATATATATATGCTTTTATATTTTCATATGAAGCGGTAACTTGGTGATGTGACATTTAAAAAATAAAACAATAACATCACTTTTATTTATACTTTATCCAATCGGATTTCGCTACTACCGTAGCTTCGTCAGGGCAGTATAATACTAAACTATGAACTAAGATGCACATGTGTTATGGATTGATAAAAGCGGGCGAGTGAAGGGCCGAGGGTGGGAGATCGGCAGGTACCTGGCAGGGAAGGGCGTGTACTTTGTTTATTGGGAATAATTTAAGAATTGGACTCTTATTTAAATTTATTTGGTTATTAATGAGTCTAGTATTAGTGTTTTTGGCTTTCCTTATTTCTAACGCTTCTAAATTATCAAGTCGAATTCCTATTCCATTTTTATGCAGTAAACTAGTGCCTCTATTTTTATTGAATGTGTGGTCTGTTTCTAAGAGGTGGTTGACAAATTTCGAAAATCCATTATTATTGAGACATCTTAAGTGTTCTTTTACACGGATATTAACATTACGCAACGTTTTACCTACATAAAACGACGGGCAGTCGTTGCATTGAAGTGAATAAATGCCCGAGTGGCCTAAAGTGTCTTCTTTATCTTTACCATTAATTAAAAATTTACCTATATTATTATCTGTGTAAAATGCTGGTTTAATATTTGATGGAAGGTTTTTAATGCTTTGTTTAGAAAAGTTATTGATATACAAGATTCTACGCCATTGGTAAGGTTGATAATTATTATTTATTATATTATTATTAGGGGGGGGTACTGTTGAATAGATATACAAAGTATAAATAAAAATGTAGACACTACAAAGACCTGATTTAGTGATCCGGCTCACTAAACTGAGCTGCTTCGCCCACCACTAGTATACGTGGATTGCCGACTTTTTGAGGGAGAGGTCAATTAAATTTTTTTTTTCCTCAGTAGTGATATCACATAAACAATAAAACGCATTGATATTATTTTCAATGAATTGATTTATTTTTCTAGGACGATCCTGATTCTCATGACAAATTTATTAAATTGGCGGAGGCCTATGATATCCTGAAAGATCCCACAAAAAGGAAAGATTACGATCAATACGGCAAGAAGAACTTCAAGAACCACGCACCGCCGCGATACCACAGCTACACATATTACAGAGACCAATTTGGTATATACGACGATGATCCACAAGTGGCAACCCTTAGCGGAGATGATTTTGGTAATAATTTTGATATTTATCAACTGTAAATTATTATTATTAGAAGACAGTTACATAGCCCATTTTAGCACTCAGACCATAGGTCCATTATGCTGGCTATACATATTGTACAGCGAAACTCGCTTTAAAAGTTCCCACTTAAGGAGTTTTCATGCTGAAGAAGTTTGGTTTTTTCGGTCCCTTGAAGGCTGAATTTGAAAAATGGTCCAATTTGTCCCACATATGAAGTTTTTTTTCCGGTCCCTTGGAAAATCTTATAAGAGAGTTTCACTATATTCCTCCAACAGTGACCCACGCTGTAAACATGTATTTTAGGCAACAATCTGGAACTCCAGGATAACTCATATGTATGTATATGAATATTTGAATGGTGAAAAAAATAAATGGCATCAGGATTATATTGGTGCACAAAGAACAAAGTTTTATTCTGGTATATTTGAAGGCCCTACTTATTGAATGCCATTTGTAAACTTAAGGATTCACGGCAGGTCGATATTTGAAAGTCTAATAAAGACCCATAACTGATCATCCAGCCCACCCTAACCCTATGCATGTGAAGACACCCTGATGAACACGAGCATTTCCGGTGTACTTTTTTTTTGTAATGATCCTCACAAAAATATTTCCAAAACATTCCAATTTTAGTTAGTAATTTGGTAAATTCCTTCGATCAATCCATAGAAAATTGTTAAATGGTATACAGAAATGTATATTAAAATTAGAATTAACTTATTGAAGCTTTGCGCTTCATTGTAATATTAATTATTGAAAATAATATAAATAATTCTCAATAAAAATATCTCTTATTGAGAATAGATAGATATTTATAGACCGTATCTTTTTATTTTCTCGGTCTTCTTTTGTTTCATATTTTCATAAGTTTTATTAATATTATTTTCAAGAAGAAATGTATATGTTTGCCAGTTAGAAAAGGTTCTGGCCTTTTATGCCCATTTATTATTAATATTCTTTTTCAATTTCCAGAAAACAGTGTTTTGGAGAATACATGGTTCATTAACTTCTATTCTCCTCTGTGTGGCCACTGCCACGACTTAGCTCCAGAGTGGAGGGAGTTAGCCAAAAGTCTGGAAGGTGTTGTAAGTTTCAGGGTTATTTAAATTTCATTGAAAATACATATGTTATATTAAATCTTCCTACAGAGTATTGGTTTCCTCTTGGTATAAGAATAACCTCGTCGAATTTAATGTTTCAAAGACCCAATCATGTCTGATTACGTCTAAAAGGGATCGAAATGATATTCTAGTCTCCTTTAATGGAAGCAATCTTCCCAACAAGCCCTCCATTGATATGCTTGGTGTAACTCTAACTGACCGGCTCAGGTATGGGGGCTCCATCGAAGCCAGAGTAAAGTTAGCCGCTCAGAAGCTGGGCGTACTGTACAGAGCCCGCAGATACTTTAATAGTACACAACTGCTAACCCTGTACAAATCACAAGTGCACCCCATTGTAGAATTTGGCAGCCACCTCTGGTCGGGAGCCCCAAAATATCTGAAAAAAACCTTTACTCTGCAGAATTGGGCAGTCTGTTTGATAAATTCGCCTATCCTAACAAACGGATTGCAATCTTTGGAACACAGACGTCAGGTGGGAATACTGTCCTTGTTCTGCCGGTATTTTCTTGAAAGATGCTCTAAGGACCTAATGTCATTGATCCCTTCGGCACCGGTGCACAGGCAGGAGACTTGCCAAACGTGCATCCTACATTTGTACACCGTTTACATTTGTCACATGAGAACGGGTCGCTTCTACGACTAATTCTTGTGTTCAATAGCTCGGCCTTGGAATGATCTGCCGGCCTTTGTATTTTCTCTCTCCTACAACATGGGTCTCTTCAAGACCCAGGTTCACTCGTTCCTATCCTCTAAAAGACCCTCCACGCAGTATCCACAAAGATGACAGGTCTCGAAGGAAATTATTTCCCCCAGGACCTCCTGTGTGGAGTTACTATAAAAAAATATATGCATATATTGGTCAAAAAGCATCACTAAGAATTGTCCTTGAAATGTATACCAAAACTAAGTAGAAAGAAATTAAAATATCATATTTAAAAGTGATCCCAAAAATATAAAACTAATAATTAATGTTATTTAAGGTTAAAATTGGAGCTGTCAATTGTGAAGATGATAGAATGCTCTGCCGAAGTTTGAATATTAGACAGTATCCAACATTGATGTACTATGGCGAAAAGGTAAATTAAAAAGTATTATTTTTTTTTGAATAACTTATTGAAGTTTATAAACCTCATTGTAATACATTTTTAAATATATGGGAATTAATTGAGGATGATATTGACAGTTCTTAGAAGTCGAAGTATGATACCGATAAAAATGACAGGATGGATTGGGGTAGCCGTAGCTTAGTTGGCATAAAGCGCAGGTCCCGGATAGACCATGAGGTCCTGAGTTTGAATCCCAGCTGCTACCGTTATCTTTTTCTTTTCTGTGTCTTTTCAGTTTCGTGTTTCGATTTGAGAGTTGTTAATATTATCTTCAATGATTAAAAAATATTAAACTATGTACAATTGAATGAGATAACGGTCAGTTTTATAAATAACTTTTCATTGTCTCTGGAAAAATGCACCTCCCTGCAAAAGGTAATACATTGTCTCAAAATAAGTTAATACATTCTTTAAAAATTCACAGCATATTAGAAGTAGTTTAATCGCTAAATTACACTTTCATGGTGCAATTTACAGCAAGCAAAGCTAAAGGAACTAAGGCAGATGCATATGTAGTTCCTATAAAATCTATGTTTTTTACTAAATAAATTTGCATTAATATGTATATATACAGTGCAATTCACTGAACATCTCCCACAGTTTTCATGTATAAAAAATCGGTTTCTTGAAGCACAAAATAATTAAATGGTCATATTTATCCCACATACATATAAGATTTTCCCACATAGGAAGTTTATTTTCCAGTCCCTTGAAAAACCTTATAAGAGAGTTTCACTGTATTCCGTTACTGCAGGACAGAAAGAAAGAAGTTCTATTTCTCAAGTATATCAATTATCGAATTATCAGATAAGAGAAAAGAAACATAATTTATAAAATTGATTCATAATATGGAATTGTTTTGTATCACTTTCGCTTATTTTTATTCTGTATAAGTTCACATTGATAATATTGTTAAATATTATTGTAGGCAACAATGCACGAAGGAACGGAATATTTCGGCAGGAATATGGCCGAAGACATGGAGGAGTACGTAATGAATCTCTTCTCAGCTTCATTCCAGGTGGAAGTGTTGAAAGATTACCCAGAATCGGGATTCTGGGTCTTCTTTCTCTGCACTGAAGATGGGAATTGTGCAGAGGAAAACACACGAATTAAACTCGCAGCTGTATTGGTAGGTTCTATAAAAATTACTTAAATATGTACCTTTTCATACTACATAATAATATTAAACTCATTTGAATTAAATATCATACATAATATGTACGTACATATTATCGATAAAAGTCACGCATATAAATCTGTGATAGCTGAGCACTTCCTAAATGACTAACATTTCATTGAATTTGGATCCTAAGTACACGGAAGCCCCAAACTTATTGATCTTACCTTTTAGTAATGGCTTTTTGATATTTATTGCATGCACTCAATTAACCCCAGGAACAATCGGTTGTCACTTTTCTGTGCCCAGCTCAAGAAACCACATTATTAGTGCTAAGAAGTAAATGAATAAAGATGTAACATATCATGTTTGAACATTTTAGGCAGCCATCTTGGCTGTCAGTATCTTTGCCTTTTATATAGGCGGCGTTAATTCAAGGTCCAAGGGTAAAGTGTTACCCACAGTTATAAGAAAACCTTAATTTTTTCAATTGTTATCTTTTTATAATTAATGTATATACATATATAATAATATTTCGTATCCAGTTTATTAATGACTGTTTTTCTTTTTAGAGAGGACTGGTTTCGGTTGGGTTCACTGATGATGATAATGTGATTGAGAAATTCAACACACATGAGTCCAAGATTATGTTTTGGACACGAAAGGATGGAAGCGCGATAAGTATCGATCTCGACGGGGAGAATTTCATAGATTTGGCCTTGCAGGCATTACATCAATTGCCGGAAGCCGAAAAATTAGATGAAGGAGGTTTTCAGGTGATCCATTTCTTAGAGAATTATGAATATATTGGACATTGTGTAATCAAATAATATATGTATGTATATGTATTATACTTTCAAATAGTACGGATTGGTTTATACATTTGAGATAATTATTTTTTTTATTTTAGAGAATTCGAACTGAGCTCAGAATGGGAGAAGATGAGCCATGGGTGCTGTGTTTTACACTTGGAATGGACACCGAAAAGACAGTAATTTTGAAGAAGCTGAAGGCATCTCTAAAAGGAGTAAAAATTGGTTTGTTTCTAATTACCCTATTAATTTATGTATTGAAAAATACTGCATATCCCCTATAAGATCTTCGGATATAGGATATTCAAATTTAAAATGTTGTTCAAAAATTGATAAAGGATCAAATTCTTTCTTCCGTGTAAAAAATGTTTCAAGTAATATTCATTATCACTGTTAAAATTTTTAAGTATTATTATGATGGCAGAAGTAATTTAAGGTTAATTTTCAGGTGAAATAAACTGCGCCAGGTGTGCCAACCTTTGTGCCTCGTTACACATCAACAGGTACCCTACCTGGGCCATATTGAAGGTTGGGGGTGCCTTTGAAGTCCATAATGGAAGAAGTTCGCTTCACGCCGTGGAGAAGTTTGCGAGAGAAACTCAGGCGGCCACCAACCTGCATGCCCTTTCGCCTCAAGACTTGATGAGAATTATGGCAGAAGGTAGATTCTTTATCATTGCTGATTTTTCACATCTTTGAAATAAGTTTAAAGTTTGTGTCACTCATCTGCATTTATATCATATGCCGTCTGATAATGTTAAACCATTTAGAATTGAAATGGCTTTACCTATATATAGTAATTATATCAGATTTTTACATTTTAAACTCTTCATCATTCCAGGAACCCCTTGGCTTATTGGCTGGCTTTTAACAGGATGTCCGCCATGCAAAAAGATGCTTCCAGCACTTAGAAAAGCGAGTAATCATTTTACTCCGGAAGTAATTCAGGTACCCTCAACTTACTTTGATTCCTTTTTTAATATAAATTTGTTCAGTAAAGCCCTCATTTGAGATTCACAAATGAGAATTTAAAAAATTTCAATGCCTTGAAAAACCTTATAAGGGGTTTCACTATATATAATTTTTTCTCAAATTTAATGCTCATATAAATCCTTTTTTTTTTCTATCCCGCAGCACTTAAGATGTCATCAGTTTTGTGGGTCTTTACTTTTGTATTATTATTTATTGATCAGATCTCTAGAAAAAAATCTTTTTCTTCGATGATCTCGACACAGGAATTTTCTCAGTGAGGCAGACATCAAACATGCCTTTTTTATTATGTTTTATCAAGATTAATAAAAATAAATAAATAAATGTTTTATTTCAGTTTGGAACTGTGGACTGCGCCATGCATTCTCATGTCTGTTCCCGCTATAACGTACACATGTATCCTACCACCGCTATTTATAATGCCAGCTCGGTCTTCACCTTCGAAGGAGATCCCGATGAAAAGGCCATTGTGGACTTTATTCGAATGATGAAATATAACTATGGTAAGGAAATTCTTATTCTAATTAATTACTGCTAATTTTGGTAAAAATGCGCTTCCTTGTAGCAACTTTCAGCTGATTTATCACGTTGTATGAAAGTGAATGAAGCAAGAAGTGTATGCCAAGATCGAGTTGTTTGGCAGTCCGTCCTCTCTGCCTACCCCTTCGGAGAAACAGCGTGATGGTTAGTTAGTTATGTTGCAAAAATAATTAGAACCCTCCGTCCGTTGTTGATCTAGTTTTACTCTGAACGTAGAAGATTATTGACAAAAGAAAATGTACTAACTAACTAACCATCACGCCGTTCCGCAGGGGTAGGCAGAGAGGACGGACCGCCAAACAACTCGATCTTGGCATACACTTCTTGCTTCATTCACTTTCATACAACGTCTCATACATTCTCTTCTGTTATTCCGACTTCTGACATGGCCCGACTCAAGTATTTGATTCACTTGATCGTGCCACGTCTTCCTTGGACGCCCCCGGCTTCTTCTTCCATTCACATTCGCGTCATATATTCTCCTTACACTCCTTTCTTCATTCATTCGCTCTACATGCCATAACCATCTAAGCGTCCCTTTCTTAATCTTTCTCACTACGCTTACATCAGCCTTGCATTCTTTACGAATCTCAACATTTTCACACGATCATACATGGTTTTACCACACATTCGTCTCAGAGATCTCATTTCTACAGCATTCAGTCTACTTTCATCCTTCCTCTGCCAGTTCCATGCCATACATCAGAGTTGGTATCAGCACTCCATTGTGGACTGCTAGCTTCGCTTCTTTGGACAACTTTTTGTTTGCGCCAACCGCGTTCAGTCCTCCGTTAATGGAGTTTCCTGCATTCACCCTTCTTTCAATATCCCTATCAGTCTTTCCATCTCTCGTAAAATATATTTAAGTAGGTATTCAAATTGATTTTGAAGTCATGTTGGTACTAGCTCGATTTCAGAGTATAAAAGTACTACATACGTATTTTTTTAAATGTCTAATCTAGTTACGTATTTATATTATCTTTCAGTTACTACTCTGACGATGGATAATTTCCACTCCGAGGTTGGCGCTAAAAGTGAACAGGATATATATGTGGTGGAGTTCTATGCCCCTTGGTGTGGTCCTTGTCAAAAACTGCAGCCTGAATGGCGGAAAATGGCTCAAAAGGTAAAGAAATTTTTTTAATTTCCAAAGTTACTTGATATGTTTTCACTTTTTTTAAATTTGTACATACATTGCTAATAATTTAAATTGTCCGCTTTGATTGCATGAAATTTAATTTTAGAAGAGCATAGCTTTTCACATCCAAGGTATGTCTGTGCCCAGACGGTCGATAGACTTCTGTAATAATTATTATTCTTTGTATTTTTAGCTATCCCATTTGAAGCACGTCAGCGTTGGTGCGGTGAACTGTGAACTAAATCGAGAACTCTGCCTTGAGCAAGTTATCAAATCCTATCCCACAATAAGATTGTATCCCACAGGGTCTCGGGGACTCAATACAATGGCGTAAGAATATTATTATATTTATTTGTTTTTCAATGCCTCGTAACCCGAAGGGTCTTTTTAATTAATTTTCTAACCCCACAAAATTTGATATTTGATCTACTTAGGCCAAGCCTAATGTGAAATCATTATGTATTGTTTCAGGATCTATGCAAGTTATGAGAGAGATGCAACAGCTCTACATAAGTGGGTTCTTACTTTCGTACCATCCTCGATTGTCCAATTGAATGCTCAAAACTACAAAACGCAACTTCTTTCAAAAAGGTTTGTTGTTTTTATAATAATTGTGAAATGGCACAACAAAAAGAAGAACATATTGATAATTAAGACATGGTTTATAAAATATGTTGTGTTTTAGGGAAGACCGAACGTGGGTTATCATGTTTATGGCACCGTGGTGTGGATACTGCCATCAATTTGAGCCTGAGTTCATCACTGTCATTCAGGTAACCTACATCATTATTTTATTTTATCGAAGGAAGCAATCACTTTGTGACTTGACATTATAATTTAAATGTTTTTGTTTTAAGCCACTTTATTTTATTTATATATATTTCTGCATTCGACCGGTTTCGGTTGGACTCAACCTTCTTCAGGAATGTGCACATATAAACGTTTAAATAAAATGACATTTAAATAAACGATAAGTTTATATGTTTCCTGAATAAGGTTGAGTCTGAAACCGATCGAATGCAGAAATACGAGTATAAATAAATGAAATGGCTTAAAACAAAAACATTTAAATTATTATTTTATTTCTTCAGGTATGAACACATTTAATGTTTCTAACAGATTTTTCTAATGAATAATTTTACACCAGAATTAGAGACGTTGATTCATTTTTGGTGTCAATGTCTTTAACCTGATATACGCAGCTGCGACAGCTATCCCCGTATGCAAAATTCGCATGGGATTCATGAAGTTTCAATACCTTATGTCAAAACGTACCGCATGGTGAAATTAGATTGCGTTAAAAAGTCCACCATTGTAAAGGTTAACAAGAAGAAAACTGTGATAGTTACAGACTCCTGATGATTGCCCAGATATTTTTTTCTAAAAAATTAAGTATTTGTCAATAGAATAAAGTGAAACATCGTACAATGGGTCAAGAACCTGCAAAAAAATTTCATTTTGTTTTTTATATTGCTTTCTCAATTTGAACATTGGTTTTTCAGCGGCTAGAACATATCGTTGTTGGTGGAAAAGTTGATTGCCAAAGAGAGGGAACCCTCTGCCACCAAGAGGGGATCAACAGCTACCCCTCTGTCAAGTTGTTCCAGAGGGTAGACGGAGTCACCAGTCTAAACGGAGGCATAACGATCGAAGGCTTCACCAGCGAAGCTCTGTACTCGGAAATATCCCTCCTTGCGGCCAACGCATACATAACTCCGGTTGAACATGACGAACTATAGTATGTAAATCACATAGTATTTTGTGATGAAATCGTTGCAACTTAAGGGTCGTCAATATATTTGGTAGTGGGAATTTATGCAATATTTTAGAGCCTTATGTCACGCTTTCATTGTTACATCACACTCCAGCGAAGTCCCCCTTCCCAAATTTAGTATGTTTAAAAAAAATACTTAAAACTGAAGGTCGGTGGTTGTAATCATGTCCCAATGACAAACTCTAGTTGGAGAGTTGTGAAATACCACCATTTGACAGCCTAACATCTCAGATCTCTGCTCTCATTATAACTCCTGGTAATCTTTACGATAATGTCAAAGATTACCCATTAAAAGTAGGACAGTAATTTTTACTTAGTTAAAATTTATTACTTCTATGCACGGGAAGACATACACATAAGTCACACGACATCTCCAAAGATGATCTACGCCTTAAGGGAAATAGGTCATACACAAGACCTAATAACACAAGACTGACTTATGTGTTTATTTCCCCTTTATCAAATGCAAAACATATTATGTGATAGTAAAGTCTCAAAATTATGATGAGGACACGCATTGTGTTCAATTTGTACTCAAATATTCACTTCACTTGTAAAAAAAACACATGTTGTGACTTATGTGTATGTTCCCCCTGCGCATAGATTTGACAACCTCAGTGACAACGTGCTAAGAGCATAGACTCTGGCCCAAGAGGTCATGAATGAAAAATTGGCAAGGTGTAAATAAATCATTTATTTAATTGGCCTGGGTTTTTACACCGATACATTTTTTTAAAATTATTTATAATTAAAACATAAGATACTCTGAGCATCGCCTTAGTGAGATACCGCCATTAATAAGTTCACTGTCACAAAAATTTTAAGTTACAAACGTACTTGTAATTTGGGAGGCAGGTATGGGTACCGTCGCCCCGGAAACTATTATTTGTTCAAATGGTTCGCTACGTTTGATAACTTGGCAGAAATGCCTGAGTTCATGGGGTGAGGTTTGTCCAGGTCTAGGAGGTGGATGCGTCTCCCCACCAGCTGCATGGTGGGCCAGATCAGCAGAGGCCAGTTGAGAGAGACCCCTTGATTTCTCTAGTTGGACTCACAACCCACTGCAGTGGGAGGGATGGATCAATATACCTCACTCCTGAACACACCGACTCCTAGAATCCTACCCACTCCCCACACCGTTTTCCTTCCCAGAACTTCCTCACATTCTTTTCCTTAAAAAGACCCCCCCACACAGAATTTTCCCGATCGGGACCGGTGGCACCGAACGAGTTAAGAATCGAAACATGGCTTTGCCTATGTTTAGTAACTGTATAGATCTGCAACTTCTTAACCTTTTTATGCTCCCTTAATAATAAATGGATTATTTTTATAGCGCCGTTTTCGTGAGAAAATCACCTCAAAGGCGCTTTACAACATCTCTTATATTTTCTTGTAATATTCTCATTTGGCTCCAGGCAGTGGAAATCTTGTGGTGTTCACATTAAAAATCAATTTTGAACACCGGTATTTTGTACCGGTAGAATTGAAATCACTTTACAAAATCAATAAAAAAAAAATTAATTAAGGAATTGTGATCTGATAAAAATGGATCTTATCGAATGTTCAATTTTTTTTACATAGGATGATTGTTCAAGTATAAAATAAATGGTCCAACTCATGGCCAACTTTTATATTTCAAGTAAAAATGTATTAACATTTTTTTTTATAATACCTTAACTTTATCTCTTTAATTTATGTATTTTTGTTCAGCAAATTTTGAAACATTTATTTTTTTAAATAATAATTGACTAACTTGCCGTTGTATGAGTGAGGGTAGGTAACCTGATACCTGTAATATGAGTATGTAGTGTACCTACATAATATTAGAAAATTATTTTTATTAATACTCGAAACTGCATGTCAGTCCAATAATGCAGCATTAAATAATTTTATAGGGACATTAAAATATTCACTAGGGGACAAATGTCCTCTAACAAGATGCGTAACATAGTCTACGAGACGCGCGATAGTGATTGGGGGATATCCCAACATTACACGCAACTCGGCGTTGAATTCGTATGTGACGTGGGACATGTTGTCTGCGCTCACTCTGCGAACGAGCTCAAGCGGCACGCAACAGATATTGACGAATGTAGACAGATGCGCATCATGCCGCTCAACATGTCAGCAGTGTGGGGTGACAAGATCGTGCAGCACTGATAAACACAACCTCTTCAGGCGACATCTCTGTGATGACTGACTAGTATGTACGAGCGAAATGTCCCGCACCATTGTTCCATGCAGCACGCACCATAGTATGTGCCACAGCTTGTCCCCTAGTGAATCCTAGGCTTAAAGCCGGAAGGCTGAAGGACCTCTGCAGACACTACTACCAACAATAATTTGTCTCCACCACTGAAGGCAATGATCGTAGCCTGTCAGAAAATATGCTTTCTGACGGTGTACAAGTTGTCTATTGACCACGATTGTAGACCATCAGAAAGTACTTGTCTGCAGGGACCTTAAAAGGATATGAAATTGCATTTATTATTTCCTTCTCGGTAGGCTTTTACTATTACTAATTCCAAAGAAAATGTGATTATTTTTCATTAGTATGGTAATAATAAAACGACGGAAACATTGTTTTGTATTAAGTATTTATATTTAATAAATAAACAAATCATGTACAAAAATACGCTTTTATTATTTCGTCAAAATATTGGTTTGTACGATCTTCTGAATTCGTTATAAGAACTTACATTATCTGCTGCAACGTTGGAAGGAATAATTTTCAAGTCTATAATGGGAATTTGAACTTTGTGTTTACTAGTTAAAGATGCTTTGTTTTTATTAATTATAGCTGCTTTCATTTTTTCATGTCTGATTCGATGTCTTTTCATTTCTGAGATGTTGACGAAGCCCAGTTCACATTCGGGCCAGTCACACATGAATTTCTTGTCGCCCGTGTGTCTTTTGAAATGGTTGGACAGATGGTAAGAAGTGATGAACGACTTATCGCACATTGTGCATGCGTATGGTCGTTCTCCTGTGTGAATTCTGATGTGCTTTTTCAGTGCGTGTGAAACTGTAAACGCTCTGAAAAAATATACACAAAATTAAAACTGGAATGAAAACAAGTCCTACTGAGAGCTTTGTAACTTTTCTTTCTGATACATACGTCTTGATGAGAAAGAAGGAGAGGTTACAGCGCAGCTATCAGCGGCATGCTTTAAATATAACTGGGCTTTTATAAGATTAATAATAGTCTTTGTAAATGAATAAGAATTACTTTGTTTACACCACTGTCTTTAATATATAAATATCAACATGTTTCGAAAGTGAGGCTTTCCTCACCAGGATACAGTTAAGATTAATTTAAATTATGACTCCACCAATTAACTACAAATCTATTGAAAAAATAATTTTTGTTTTTATATGGGGCATATTTATACCTGGAGCACAATTCACATTGATAAGGTTTAACTCCGGAATGTGTTCTAGTGTGGATCATCAAGTGCCCCGCCTGAGCAAACCTAGAAAGAAATTATTATTGTTATATGTAATTGTATTACTGTATTCAATGCTCAGTTACAATTGGATTGTTATATTCAATGCTTAGTTACAATGGAATTATTCCACCTTCGATCATGATACGCCTTTAATGTTGAGTGACATAATGTTAGTTTGGGGTCCAAATATGACTCCATCCACCTGTCTCCTCGACCGGGAGGTCTATAATAGACCTTAGGTCCCTCATTTTGTGGCATTTAAAGTAGTTTAGAGCATCGCACTTTTATTTTGCTGGTAGCCACATCACTCAGTTGCAGCTGCCTTCCACATATGCAAATGCTACGCTTAGTGTACAGTTTGGAGGAGATACCATTATTCATGAAAGTATTCCTCGGTATCTTTGCTCAACACTGGACAGAAGGCCGATTTATAGCTCCTGGAAAATGTTAACAAGAAGACCAAGACTCGCATAAATATGCTAAGAAAACTAGCTGGGGTTGCGACGCTAATAACCTAAGAACAGCTATGATTGCCTTGGTCTCCTCGGTATCGGTAGCATTATATTGCGCTTCAGTGTGGGCTAAAAGTACACACACACAGAAGATCGACATGCAACTAAATACTGCTAGGCACACGGTGAGTGGAACACTTTCCTCCACCCCACTACAATGGCTCCCTGTCCTCTCGAACATCGCACCGCCCACTGTAAGACGAAAGACAGCATTACCCTCAGGGAATACGAAAGGACCGTGAATGGTAACATTCCACTTCAAAATGACCTTGAAAACCTCCCCGCCGGCGCCTGACATCCAGGAAACCTTTTTGGAGGCGAAAAACTACTTCTATCACGATACTCCCCTAAAGAGTTGTGGTGAACTTAATGGCAGACCTCGGACGTGAAAAACAAGCACCTTGTTGTAGATCCTACTATTAAATTGCCAGAGTTCCCTCTCCCTCGGAAGACACGGACGTCATTAAACCGCACCCAGGGCAGTCACAGCCGTTGTGCATATATGATGCATAAATGCGGCCTAAAGGATTCCGAACTTTTTGAATGTGGACATATTCAAACAATGAAACACATCATAGAAGAATGTCCCCTTCATCAGTTTCCCTATAGCACATCTGTGCTGAACCAAGTGACTCCCGATGCCGTTGACTGGCTGAATAACCTTAGCATCCCACTATAACCTCCACCAACTCTCCTCCACTATACAAAGAAGAAGAAGAATTGGATTATTGTGTTCAATGCTCAGATACAATTCCAGGGCTTAAAATCAAACATTCTCGGCTACATGATAATCAAACAACGTCATGTCAATCTCGTACTTTTCTAGTTTCTTCTTAAATCATCAGAAAAGGTTAACATTAGCTATGTAAAATAGCCCTTGTTTAATATCAAAAGATTATACAAGCTATTAGCGTTGTTGTCATAAGAAAAATCGTCAAATTGTCAAACAATATCAGCGGCTGTTGAAGTTTTCTGACACAAACAAAATACGATTCTTATGCGCTCATTTTTTGACACTAACGTTGATACCATAAACTGTGCATTGTTCATAGCAAAGCAAACCCTACCTTCATTCATCTATCAGTTTTGACATGACGCAGTTCATGGTTCATCAGGAGAATATATATATTTAAAGTTGATTTATCATTGTGGGACGTTTTCGTTATTTTTATCTAATATGTGGGGTGTTTTTGCTCTGCATTAAGGGACATTACATTGATAAATTATAAGTTTTTTTATTTTTTTATGTGAAGAATATTATAAATAAATATTGAGTTTTACTTATTTTTTATGAAAATTTGTACCTTTATATCAATTTATTACTTTAATTATTTTTCAGCCAAACACTAAAGTGCAGAAAGAATTCGTACACATGTTAATGTCAAAAAACTTTAACACCTGTTAGTTTTACTACTTTAGTGTCAAAGAACAGTAACCTTTCAAACAAAACTATTTTTCATATTTACCATACCTACATATTTGAGAATTGCCCCAAGCAAAATAAATTAACAATACACAATAAATTGTACAATAGGTTTTAAATAAACATCTCCTTTGTCGAGTTACAAGAAAACGTTGTTTGCCTCTCCTGTAGTTACACTTTTTGTTTGTATTTCCTCTCCCCACTCCCTTCAGCTTCACAACGTACAGCAATCGGGGATGCCATAGTCTCACTGGCTCCGGACAGTTGGGACTCTTGTGCAGTATTCACATATATAAGTATTAGAACACCGATCAGCTGTTGTACAGTGTCGAATTTTAACACATTTAACAATAATTTACAAGAAATTAAATTGATAGATATTGAAAATTTTAATATTTACCTTCGATCACATATAGTACAGCCGAAAGGTTTATCACCAGAATGAACCCTTTCATGGTCCAGCAGATTACCGTGGAACAAAAACGTTTTTCCACAAACTGTACACATGTGTTTCCGAGTCTTGTCCCTCTCCTTTGGTTTTACAGCCAAACACCTACAACAAATCAATAAGTATTCCTTACATTCAGCTTCTAAATTCATTAAAACAAAAAGTAATTCTTAGAAGGTTCTCATTAAAATCAACTGCATTTAAAGTTTTACAATGGCAACATTTGCATTATTTAATATATGCAAATAAAATATATTCACTATGTTTCGGGATCACTATGGTTCTTTTTAAGAAAAACCTTCATCAGGGAATCACAAAATCATGGTAAATTCGCCCTTGAGGTGATTTACCCACGAAAACGGCACTATAGAAATAATCCAATTATTATTATTATTAAATACATTTGATAATGGTGGTTCTGAAACCGGTAGGAAAAATACTCAAAATAAAGTGGTGTTATACAAAGTGAATATATATATTTTTTTATAATTAACAACCACAAAGGTTTAGCTATACACAATAGTATATATAAATATAATCCACAGCATCTTCAAAGATGACATAGGCCCTGAGGAAAAATTATTTTCCTCAGGGCCGTAAAACTAATTACTCAATGTGGTTCTCCTACAACAAAATTTCACGTTATTTACAATTGTATCATAATAATTACAGCATGCTGACGACAGAACTTTTGGAAAATACCAAATACATAGTACCAAAGATATATAAGCCGTCAAAATGTTGATATTTTAGGAGAATGTTGGCTGATAAGCGTGTGACGTTACAGTACATAAAGTGACTGGCACCGCAGTATGTGGTACTGCCATTCGAATTGTGTCTTGTGATATCACAGGTATTTTGAGGGGGTCATTTTATAGTCACTTTGAAAGCTCATAACTTTGTCATTTTTGGAGATATCGAAAAACCAATTTTACTGTCGTTATTAACTCTTTAAATATAATACATTTTCATCAAAATAAAAAAAACTGAGACAATCTCATTGTGAAAATCATTTTCTTTTGTATTACAGGTATAGCAAACCTTACATTTTATCTTTTATTTTCTTCTCCATAAAGCTGTCTTTTGTCTTAGTGCAAGATTTATTGTGTGTTCGCTGTTTCGTTTTCAATATTTTTCCTTCTCTTTTTTTTGATTCAACACATCCTTTTTTGCTACGTTTATCCAATGTTATGTTTGCAGCCTGTGGCGCAAATATATTAAGAGATTCTTCATATTCGGCTTTAATAGATTCCATGCATGGTAATACTGCAAAACAAATCATAATAGATATTATATTAATTTTTATTAGGGTAATTTATTTTCCATTTTCTAGTTCCGGACTCCACTCCAAATCCCTAACTTTTACAAGTAACTAAAAAACATTAAAAATTGGTTGATTTAAAAACTTACTTTCACCATCACACTGGGCCGTTGTTGAATCCATGGAATCATCCTAAAAACATATATATTCATGATTAACACTTCAAGCGGGCGAAAACAAAGGTCCCGGTTCGAGAAAATGGATTTTGTTTTAAAACACTACTTGAAAATAATGCATATATTCCAATGATTTTTTTCTAACTTACGACACCCCAACTATAAAAGTATTACCTGAAATTGAAGCGTACTTTCTAATACGACTAAAGAAGTTGGTGTTGGGTCATTTAGTGTTGTTTTATGTGTAAAAATGTAATTTTATTATATTACAAATGATTGTTGTTTTCACTTAGCCTAAACCATTACAAACATAAACAATTTCCAATGCCATAAAGATTTATTTTCCTGTCTATGGGTTAAATAGTGTCCTTTTAATTGAATATTCTTTCACACGAAAGACAAGAAGCTGAGCAAGACTTTAATCATTTTTTTTTTACGCACATTCATATAGTTGGGATATCTACAAAGAGATTGGAATACAATATTCAAGCAATGCTTTTGCTTTTCCCGCTATTAAACTAGGACTGGCGTAAAAGATAGAACTACCCCTCCCGCCTTAAGTGTGCTAATATAAAAATTAGTATGTTTGCCTAGGTTTTTCTCTGTGTTTGTAAATATCAAATAAAGTTATTATTGCAGCAACCTTACCTCTGATCTAAACATTTTATTCACAGAACTAAGCCCAAAGTATTCCATATATAACTTCTCCGACGTTTCACATTTTTTACGGAACCTGTATGCACTATTCAACTCTGACAAACATTGGGAACAGATATTTGATGGAAATCCATCGTTTTCTTCAACCTAGAAACAAAATAGCAAAAAAATAAATATTTCTTGTGTTTATAGTATCGTTCATTTACAAATTCTGAACTAACTAGTAAGCATTAATTTTGCTGCGAAAAATAAAGGTTCTCCTTGAAGTAAACAAACTCTTTGGAGTTTATTTGGTAAAATTTTACAATTTAGACTCGCTTTTGGGTAAGTTTGTTTTTTTCTAAACCAAAACTAAGAACCTAATAACCTATTTTAAATTTAATGCAGTATTTTAATTATATTTAAAATAAGTTCTTAGTTTGAATTCAAAGAGAAAAACAAAAAAAACTTTCATCTCCGCCGACATAAATAGTTGTTTCTTGTTGTCGATTGTTTATTGAAATAACACTTTTTCAGTTAAAACAAAGTGTTATTTCAATAATTTGTGCGCAGAACGAGTCTTAATTGGAAAAACTTTAGTTTATTTTTATAGTTATTACTTTTACATCAAATTAAGTTATTCCATACTAACATGTATTGCAGTGCATGCCATCAAACGATCACTTATAGGGTCATCGGTCGTTGTTTCCCGGAATATGTTGATTTCTCCTTTACTCAGGCAAACTCTGCATAAACAGATAACATTATTCATTGTGAATTATCCTAATTAAAAGGTTGATGATAAATTTACACGGATTAAAACACGAAACAAACAAATTTTTGTCGATAAATATTAAGTCTTTTCGTAATGCACTGTTTTCTTTGCGCCACTTCAACAAAAGTCGAAATATAAACTGACAGTTCATACCACAGAGATGAATAACAACATAAACAACAACAATGGAGTTCTCCATAGATGTACTAAGCATTATGAATTGTCTACGCCCAAGTCTCTTACATCTACGCCAATCTATGGTCCATGTCACATCCGTTTATGGTATTTAGATTTTGTGATAAATTCAAAATTGTCAGATAAACACAAATATATATAGCGCCTTTGAGGTGATTTTCTCACGAAAACGGCGCTATAAAAATAATCCATTTATTATTTTTATTATTATTTATATATATTTATTTTTTTTATCCAGACAATAATTACGGCTAAAAGGTGTCGACAAACCGTTATTACTATGGCACAATAAGTTAGTTGTAAGTTGAACCTGGAAAATATGTATACAGCTTTTTATCCCTAATAATCGATTAAGGTATTACATACCTAAATAATCAGCACTGGATCTGCCATACGTTCATACTGTGCAAAAAACATAGACGTAATCTCTGAAGTGGATCCAAAATTATTCCCTAAATAATATTACCTAAAATGTCCCATAACAAGGAATACTTATGTCTTACATTGCGCTGGCAACATTACAACTCGTCTCTAGGTCTCTACGGCGCCAATGTGTGCACTGAACGATCGTCAAAAAATGTATGGAAAAAGTTTTTTGCAACGGAATTTTTTTACTTGCAAAATAGTTGATTGAGCGTAGAGCATGTTTTTCTATGAACATTTTCATGTACTTGGAGCACTATGCGCAGCGTTGTGCAGCCACGAACCAATCAGGAGTCCAGACTTTTGTTCCCAGCGTTCAAAATAGTTCAAATGGCATAGTTAGAGATGGTCAAAAATCCTGTCCCTATTAAGTTGTCCCGGAGACTTTGCAGTCACTGGATCGCAAGATGTTATTTTTCAGAGAAACCAAAAAGTTGTTTATTTTGTTCACGCGTAACTTATGTATGATAAACAAAAATATCATAAATGCAATCTTAAATGTCCGTATTTTGGGAATTGGTTCAAAAAGCAGCTTAAATTTAAATGGGTAACCAGAGTCGCAGTGACGGCGACAATCACTTTGTTAGAGATGAATTCGATTTGAATACAAATATTTTTATTTTAGCACCACTTTATTGAATACATAAACCAACCGGTTTCGGTTCAGTCTGAACCTTCTTCAGGGTTTTATAAAGAAAATATTTGTATATATACCAAGTAAAGTTTTGTTTACGTAAGTTATTATATGAAGAGTTTATTTTAACGTTTTTTTGTGTTTTTGCATTGCTGTCAAGTCCCAGCGGTCTCATTATCACGTGGTTGGTTTTCTGAAATGCTATTGTCGATTTTTAGCATTAATTGCCTTGATAAATCAAATTATCCTCGACATTTTTTTTTCCAAAAAATAATATTATACCATTATAATCACTGTACGGCCGAGCAACTATGGTTCAGTGGTAGAATACTCGTATGCCACGCGGGTGGCCCTAGTTAGATTCCTCCCCATAACACTATTTTTTATCGTATTTTTCCTTTTGTTTTAATTGCCTTTTTTTCTTCTATTGTAGACGTTGAAAGTTCTATTTTTTCAAATGGAGTGGGGTGCAATCAGTACTTCCTGCATAGGGTGTGAGATATAATGGAACCGGCCCTGTAACTAATACTTACAATTTCTTGCAGTGAAAGAATAATTTAACGGTGTTGTGGTATTGTAAATCAATGTTGACCGGTCTGTGGCTGAGTTAGCATCGCGTCCCACCCAGGCTTCGTGAGCTTAATCCCTCCGCTGGCTAAGTCCTCCATCACGAAAAGCAACATATTTCGCTTACTTTGATCGTAGTGGGAAATTTTTAAATATTGTCACGTTATTCGTAACCTGGGAATGTTTGTCTTTCTTTAAAAAATATATATAGTATTTTGTAAAACAGTAATTATTATAATTATTGTTTTTATGATTGTGTAATAGGCTACACAAAGTACCTACCGAAGTAGTAAAATAAAAAAGTACATATACTTCGGAATTTAAAAATGACAGGTTTTGATAATATTTCATAAAACGTACCATTTTTGTTATATTGACATTTTTTTATTTCTTACGAAGTGTTTATTTTCAGATTTTTTCTAAACTTTAATATTTTTGTTATATTGAGTTCCGATGGTGCAGTGAAGCATAGTTAACATTTTTTTAATGCTTTCCGATTCATATTTAAAATGTCGATGCTAATGAAAAACAGTATCTATATTAATGGCAGAGATAGAATTATCCCCTCCACTGTAAACTCGTACTTACAACAGAAAAATAAAATAAATCCGATGACTGTGAATAATGCTGTCTTGTCAGGTAGGTATTCACTTAATTTTATTAGCAGTCTCAACGGCCAGTTTTGCAGTAAACTCAGGAATATTACGAGTCGGATTGGGTTGTCGAGATTTCTACTCGATAAGAACTCGATGAATGCAAATATAGAGCTTAAATGCTATTTAAGCTCGGCTTGAGAAATATTTACATATTTCAAGTTGCTCTCTAGATTTAACTAGACTCTCTCTCTCTTAACCCTGACAATCTAATCTGACTAATAATATTTCTGAGTATATTGAATAGTCTACCCTCCGAAACGTACAATATATTTTTTCTTTTTAGTAAGCTAACCATTTCCTTACTTAACTTTCCCTCAGTATTTTCAAAAATCAACAAAGATAGCTGCGATTCGTTTTCTGCACTGTCGGATGATTCAGATGATGAAGATAAAGAACTCAGGCTTAATATTGTTCAATATACTTTAGGATTTGGAAGAACTGGCCTGGATAGATTGGTAAAAATACCTTAAATATGATAACATTAACGGAATAATAATATGGTTCATGTTCTAAATTTCCTCATCTAATTCAAGACGAGGCAGTAACTGCAGAATAGTCGAGTAGATTGGTAGTGTTTTCCATAAGCCAAATAGCTCCCGGCGTCTTTTTCTAACCAGTGATAGCTTTAAAAAGTGTCACCAATGGTTGGTAGTTGTAAAAGCCTTACCATCCGACCGGACATGTTGAATACCGCAAGTCGTATCGTCTTCAGCTGCTATTAGTTGTATAATATTATTACCTATTACCATCCTTATTTTGTTAATTATGAAATCTAACAGGAATATCTACAATAATAATTATCGCAAATCAAAATAATATTGATTTGCGATACTCTTTTTACGCTTTGCATTAGCTAGAAAAGGGAGCGGGGAGAATGATCAATGCTTGACTGTGATTCTGTAGTAGGCTGCTTTATTTACAGTGACGGCCAAGCGGGTGCACTGCGGTATACCTACCCAGGCTCATTTTCATGACTAGGAGTAAAGCATATAAGATTAGTATCATAACTAGACAATATTTAGATGATTGTTTTCAGATTGAAGAAATAAGGAACACTGATATCATTCACGTTCTAATACCAGCATTGACAGCTTTGATGGATCAGGTGAAGGATAGTGAGAAAGCTTTTTATTTAATCGATCATGGAGTAGTTCCCCGGTAAGTTTTTCATTTTGAGACAAACATAAAACTGATAAACTTGCACGCTTTTAAATGATGATTCCCTACTCCTAAGCTTTTTGTTATTGGAATCCTTGATTTCGTTTGATATGTTTATAGGGGGTGTACTAAACATACATGAATACTTTATTTCGGAGTAAAACACCGGTACACATCGACACTTTAATCTGTCAGCAGGACTTTTGTAGAGATATAGAATATAGGTCAATGAAAGTCGAACAACTTTTACACAATGGATGCTTTATTAAAGTAACTTCTCTATTTATATGTTTTTTCTCTATAAAACTATTGACGTATGTTCAAAGTGATTGACGTCTTTGAGATTAATAGAAACACGTCAGTTAGGACGTTTTTGATGATTTAGTTGACGTCATTGCTGTATGTCCCAGAAATAGTGACGTCAACAGCTGCCATTTACGTCTTTGAATGCGTCATCTGAATCGCAGAAGTACGTCACCTTGATGTGGTGACGCACTTTTTAGATGTGATTACGTAGGCGCATCTGTGCCATATCCTAAATACGTATTATGATTTGTACGTCGGATATATAGGGGATTACCTAACCATTCAAGATGAACGCGCAATGTAATTCTTAAGATAAATCTAAAATCTAGGTAAAAAGTGTTGTGAACTGAGTGGTGTTTCTGGCCATGTGGTTGATCGGTCGATTGGTGACTGGTTATGCAATGTATGGGTATATTGGCCCTAGCAAATAAATCGACGCGGGAAGTTTGTTTTTGAGGAGATATTACACTATTTACCTCTAAATACATATTTTTTTTTTAAATTTTCTAGTTTACATTGCTTACTACTCATTTTTGAGTATAGCGATAGAAGTTCTCGTAATAAAGCTGAACTCTGTGTGGAAAATAAAGAATACCTTGAAATAGACAGCGAAGAATTGAATGAAGATAATCCACATGTAACTGAAATAAGAAAGAAGGCTTGTATTACGTTACGCCACTTAGCTAACCTGTATCAGGGAAATTTGGCTATTATAGAAAATGAGATCTTAATTGACGCTTTGAAAACAATTATGTGCCAACATCATGAGCTAGGTGTTAGAGAGGAAGCTGCGAAAACAATTAATACCCTTTGCAAAAACGTATTGCGTAAGTATAAAGTATATTATATTTATCCACAATACTGCCAAATTATGGAGAACTCCGATATTTTTTCAGTGATTGGATGAGTTTTTTTTTTTCAGTTGCTCATTTAATGGCTACTAAATATTCTATAACAGTACAACTGATGGAACGAATACAAAAAGAAATGCACGTAAATATTAGAATGATTCACTTTGATTCTTTCCTTGCAATGCTGAACTGTGATGCAAACGGGGCTATTGAAAATAATGGCATTGCCATTATGGTAAGTGGAAATGTAGATACATAAGGTAAAATAATTAGTTTTATGTAGCTCATTGATGAATCTGGGAATTTGGAATTATCCCCCCATTGAGTCATTTTGTTACCACCCAGAGGTACTGCCGGAGCGCCTGTCCCTATAATTCCCCCCCCCCCTCCCTCCATCTCTCCCTCCCTCCCTCCCCATTAAATCTGTATAATGATTTTAGCGTAAACTGATAATTTCACACGATAAATCCATTGTGAGAAAAGCAATGGATGCCATGTCATTGATGCTTATTTACCTAGAAGATACGCAGGAGGGACACAAGACACACCCACTAATCAAAAATATTCTGGAATATTTTATTACAAATGGCGTAAGTCTCTTTATACATTATTTATTGTTATATTAAGGTGGAGTAGAATAATTTGTTAATTCGAAATAATAATAATATTATTACGCAAAATGATAAACAATATGTTTTTAGGAGTAAAAAATAGTTTCATATTTTAAAAATTTACATAGGCTTAGCATTTATCAAAATAAAATTAGAAATATAATTTTTTCTGACCCTCCTAGGTAAGTTTTACTAAATATGTTTCAATATTGAATATCTTCAAAAAATCCGTTGAACGTTTTTCTTCAACATGTCAAAAAAAATTCCAAAATAAAATAAATATAGAGTGTGAAGTTTAAGTTTTTTTTTATAAACACACCTTCGTGTTTTTTTTTTAAATGCGGATTAAAAAAGTTTAGTAAATTTTATTAAAAAAATCTCGTTGAAGAAGATGGAAATTATTTTTCTCTATTTTTAAAGAGTATTTTGAGATTTTTAAACCACCATTTATTTTAGAAAGTTCGGTTTATAAAAACAATTAATTATTTGGCCGTCAGATCCTGCTAATAATATTCTATGCGGCGCGAATTCGATCTAATTTTATTTTTTAAATAAGACAGATATCAGTAATTCATTTCAAATTTGGGCATAAAAATTAGATATTTTCATTTATAAATACTAAATTTGTCAGACCGTTCATAGGAGTTGATGGTGTAGTGGTCAGAATAGTGACTTTCCAAGTGGTAGGTCAGAGTTATACAAAAAAAAATAATTAAAACATGACGTACGATGTATTTATAGGAGGCAAGGCAAGGTGTTTGCATTAACTGATTAAAATGAACGTTTGGTCATCACTTATATTTTTGAAATAACGTTCGTCACTCAATATATAGAGGTTGCGAATTCGTTCCCAGGCACTGGTATGTATTTATTTTCATCTTTAATTCAATCTAAGTTTATTGAAAATAGGTACATCGGTATTAATTTTTCTTTTTATTTTGATCGTTTTTATGTTACGTACTTATTGTGTTTCGTAGAACTCCATTTTTTTTCATTTTAAATTTAAATAAAATAAATTTAATAATGTTATTATTAAAATCTGCAAGTATTTTAGTTTTTTTTTAAATTATTATTTTGACAGCTGTTTCAGCGTTAAAAGCCATTTCAAACTGTCTTGAACAAACGGTCTCATAAGTTTTTTAATAAAAATAATAATAAAAATAAATAAACAGAACGGCAGAGAATTGAATCCTGATCCACCAAATCGAAGGCAACTATTCTGACCATTACACCACTAAGTTTCATGAAGATGGGGACAAATTTAGTATCCATAACTGAAAATAGTAGATATTATATATTTTTGATATTCGAATATTACGTATATGTGGGTAGCTTTACCATTATATTTCGAGTTGCTTATGTTGTATAAATAAAAATCATTTGTACAAGTATACAAATGATTTTTGAATTCTGTGAATTATAATAATTTTTTTGAATATGGATTTATCTCGAAATTCCTACTATAAACCACTGTAACTAACAAATGGCGTTAATGCACCTTTGTGTTAAATTTCAAGGCGGTACATTGCACGTAAAGCCGATTTCATATTTATAAAAAAAAATTATTACAATATTTTTCGCATTGGATGGTACTCGCTGTGATAAACCCTTCCCATTCACTTGAAAGTTGAGCCCATTACCTATTGTGTTATGACAAAATTATATTTGTAAAAAAATGTCTTGTCTTTTCAGATAAAATATGAAGCTGCAAAAACCCCAATCGAATGTTCTTGAAACTCATGCATTATTACTTTTCACTTGGACTTGGAGATCTGAAAAATATTAAAAAAACTTTTATTATTAATTGTTTTTGTGTTTAATTCGTAAAAATCCATTTAATTTTTTTTTTTAAATTAATGCAAATAAAATTTAATAATGTCATTATTAAGTATTGGCAGAACTTAAATTAAAAAAGTACATCTTTTATTGCTTATCAAATCCAGTAAAAAATGATACCCCTAGAAAATTATGATATTTTTCCAGCGAATTACATATTTATTTTTTAACGTACAATTTTTTTGTTATTCATAATTTAAATATACGCTTTAAGCAATGATAATATATATGGTTGACAATCTTGGCCTTGCAAGTTACTTGGAATCTTGTTAGATTCTGATTACGGTTTTCTGTTACAATTTTCTTATTCTGTAGAATGTGCGGTAATTTTCAACCAATCTATAATTATTTTTACCATAGACAATACATGGTTATTTCAAATCTGATCTTTGATCTGTCAACTAGTTTTGGGTTGTCATTTTTAATTTTTAAAGTATGGCTTAACTTTTACCGCTATTTATTAGTTTTTATATTTATTTTGTAGCTAAACTTCTTCAAAAGTTGATTATTTTTTCTCATTCTTGTTTTACTACATTTATAGACAGTATAGCTAAATAAATTGTTCACGTCCAGTATTTACTGCCAATATTGGTAAGATAATTTAAAAACTTTAATTGAATGAGTACCTACATTAAAAATAAAGTAACACATTATGTGGTCAATATTATCTTATTCCCAGACTTTAACGTGACCTTATTAATTACGAATGTTATCATTATAATATTTTAATCTTATCAAGCTTATATTTGGGGTTCTGATAATGATTTACTCTCGATATCTTTATTAAAAATATTTGCAGAGATTTATTGAGCATATTGTTCGACAATTTATTTTATTAGTGTTTTTATTATTTTGCTTTAGATATATTAAATTAATAATTATTTCAAAAAAGCATTAAGTAAGTTGTTTTATGTACAATTCAATACATTTTATATGCCTACTAAATACATTATCTAGATGTGATTTTATTTTGTTCATTTTAGTTTCACCATGTCTGTGATGAGAAATATAAAGCCTCTCCAATCTAACATTTCTCTTATCCAATCGGGAAATAGATATGCTAGCAGTTCATCGAATGTGAAAAATGCTGACTATCAATATATGCAACGTAGCAAAGTGCCGACTATGCACTTTCAACGATCGCTTCCTCGTCTGCCGATACCTGTCTTGAAGAAGACTTGCGAGAGATACCTGGCAGCTCAGCGACCATTATTGATTGACGAGTCTTACCGACACGTTGAATCGCAAGTTCACAGCTTCTGCAATGGAATCGGCCAAGAGTTGGACAGCAATCTGCGGACTGACGATAAGAAGAATAATCACACCAGCTACATATCTAAAATGTGGTTCGATACGTACTGGGCAGACAGAATCCCACTGCCAATCAACTATAATCCTGCCATGGTTTTCAACAATGATCCCAATAAGGATTTCAGCACTCAACTTGTCAGATCGTCCAACTTGTTGCTTTCTTCTGTCAGATTTATGCTGTCTCTAAGACAGGGCATCCTGGAACCAGAAGTTTTTCATTTAAATCCAAAGAAAAGTGATACAAACACTTTTCGCAATGTCACTAGATTACTCCCCTCTTCACTATCTTGGTAAGAGTGATTGATTAATTACAATTAATTTATAGTTATCCAAAACAATTAAGTAGGTAGGTAGGTACTTTAAAATATTGTAGACTTTAAAAAACATTTGAAGGTACCTCCATACTACATTTTTATTATGAATTTGATAATACATATTCGGATTTTGTACAGCTGTTTGATTTTCACCTGTTTCATGTTTGTTTCTTCTTCTTGAACAGAGGGACAAACATTAAAAATTAGAATTATTGACATCTTTTTAAACTCATCTGATTTTTTCTCAGGCCCGAAGCACAAGTCAGGTTTTGTTCGCTGCTGCTCCGCAATTACAGCATATTTACCGGGCCTTATAATTGGTTGTACCAAACATTACCAATTGATAAATCATATTATATATTTTTTAATTGTTCCTTATCCTTGTAGGTATGGAGCATTTGCGTTTAACGCATACCCGTTGGACATGAGCCAATACATGGGCTTATTTGGTTCCAGCCGTATTCCAGAATTGGGAATGGACAGAATAGTCAATGACTATAAGAGCAAGCACGTTTTAGTGCAGAGAAAGGGTCATTTCTACGCATTTGATGTCTTGGACCAAGATGGTAACAATACTTTATTATTTTATCCTTTACCTTGCATATCATTTGTTCTTAGGTAACCTACATAAAATAATATACAGGGTGGAACAAGACGTACCTTACAGACTTTAACCAGTGATTCCTGAGCTTATTTCGTCCCCCACAACACAAACAGGCGTATCTCGTATTTAGCAACCAGGAGACCCAAAAGGGCAGTTTTTTTGCTCAAAATATGAGATACGTCTGTTTGTGTTGCGGGTGACAATTTGGAGTAAAAAATGTGGATGAAATTTTGAACTCTGCTGACTTTTTTGGTTTTGCACCATTCAGCATTGTTTGTGCCAATTTCTTTTATGAAGATATGACTTGGTTATGTCTTAACCTCTGGTGCGCCAGCTTGTCTGATAGGTAATGCAAAATTTGTATCCGTTGAACACCAGCATGTCCGACAGGTAACGCAAAAAACATGCTTTCTTTTTGTGGGATTTTCGACCTTAAAAAATGTTCGTAGCTTACTAAATTGAATCATATTAGTTTTGCAAACATAATAATAAATCGGATAATAATTCTTGCTTTTCGTTTTTTGAAATTTAAAACAAAATAACTGTCTAGTATTTCATCATTCCTTGATGCGCAGTTCATTTGGGTTTTATTCTATAAAATCTTCTGAAATGTAAGTAAATATGTTTTTTTATTTATATTATTGGTACATTTATTTAGCTTTATATATTGGGAGTATGCATTAATTCGTGCGGTTTTTTTTAGAAAATTAAGGCTTTATTGTGAAAAAATGGTTATACTATTATCCATGGGAAGCTACGACATTTGTCCATCTTTCTGCCAGTTTGTGGATTCCATCCCAAAAGAACTTCTCCGGCTTGGCGGCCAAGAACGAATCGAGCCAATTTTTGATAACCTGTTCTGAAGCGAAGCGTATTCCGGTGAGGGCATTCTGCATTGATCTGAACAAGTAGTAATCAGAAGGGGCCATGTCTGGGCTATAAGGCGGGTGAGGTAGAACTTCCCACCCACTGTTTTCCAAATAGTTTTTAACCGGTCTTGCAACATGTGGCCGAATGTTGTCATGATGAAGAATTATGGATTCGTGTCTAGTCGCATATTCTGGTCGTTTTTCCGCGATCGCTCTCTTCAAACTAATCAATTGTGTTCGGTAGAGGTCCCCTTTGATCGTCTGACCCGATTTCAACAGTTCATAATACAACACACCCTTGTGATCCCACCAAATACAGAGCATTACCTTGGCGCCATGGATATTCGGCTTTGCCGTGGATGTTGATGGTTGGCCGGGCTTCACATACGATTTCTTGCGCTTGGGGTTATCGTAATGAATCCATTTTTCATCACCAGTGACAATCCGATGCAAAAATGATTTCTTTTTGTGGCGTTCAAGCAACATTTCCGACATGCAGAATCGGCGTTCGACGTCTTTTGGCTTCAATTCATACGGCATCCAATTTCCAAGCTTTTGGATGAATCCCAATGCTTTTAAACGTCTGGAAATGGTTGCTTGATCAATTCTTAATGATTTTGCAAGTTCTTCTTGCGTTTGGCTCGCATCTTCATCGAGCAATGCCTCCAATTCTTCATCTTCAAACTTTTTTGGCTGTCCGGGTCGTTCTTCATCTTCTAAGTCGAAATTGCCACTTTTAAACCGTGCAAACCACTTCTGTCACGTTCGATCAGCTAGAGCATGGTTACCATAAACCTTCACTAAAATACGATGACTTTCGGTAGCACTTTTCTTCATGTTAAAGTAATGAAGAAGAACTCCCCCCAAAAACACTTTATCTGGCACAAAGTTCGACATTTTCAAATGAATACAAAAAATTGTTGTTTACGCTTCAACCAAATGAAATATACTGAAAAAGATGCGCAATGACAGTAGCTTCCAAATGAATATAGTCACGGATGAACACGACGCGAAATAGTACTAGTAACGCCCTCTCTTAGAAAACCGCATGAATGAATGCATACTCCCAATATATTTTTTTATATCATTAGAGAGAATTTTTTTTCTTCTCTGAATACAAGTAGCTATTTTGGGGAAACTGTTAATGATAGATATACACAATTTTTATAAATATATAAACATATTAACACATTGTTTTAGGGTATTGTTTTATGCTGATTGCAGCCTGGCGCAGGCGATTTTTGGGTTCACGCGCGCGTTTTTTTAACATTTTTTAAGTCTTTAACTTTTGAAATATCTGCTATAATTTCATGAAATTTTAAATGTAATTTACCTTATTGTGCAGCAATGATAAAATGATGATAAACAAACATAAAAAAATTCGGCCTTTAAAGAAACACTTTGTAATTTTTATTTTTATACAAACACACAATTTTTATATCAAATTATTATACTATTTAAAATCAATACCATTATTTAACATTAGATAACATTATTTAAAATTAATTATGTCAAAATTACTGTCTAATATTTTTTTACTGTATGATACCGTTCAAAACATACACCTCTGTGAAGAGCCACACCACAGAATTTACACATGTAGCAAGTTTCACTCCTTTTTCCTTTAGCAGCACACACTCGACATTTTCTTTGAGCGTATTTTTTTTTCCTTTCCCCTTTATCCTTTCTAATTTATGGACTTTTAGATTCATAGAAAGTCTGGTCTACCTGGAGGATCGCGATTGGAGTGTGCCGTGTCAAACTTACTGTCGATGTTCCAGGTTCCTCACTTAGTTCGCTTTCAGTACTGATAGTTATCCAATGACGTGCTGTCTCCAATGAAAAAATTTTGTACCTTACTGAGTCTGGTTATTTAGCTTTATAAATTACAAAATCATTAAATAAGGCACAATTCAGGAGATACATGACTACCCCTTTAGTCCATTTTGTAGTCTTCAACAGAATTGAATAATATGAAAGGTGTTGATAGGGCAGATCAATATATATTTGTTGTATTCTATTATGCAATTATATTATGACTTTCTAACATTTTCGCAGAGTATATCGTGGAAATCATCCTTACATATTTTTTAGATCGCCATTGACTCTCCTTTTTCTAATTTTGGTTTTTTCAAAGCTTACCCGTAAGCCTCAATTTTCCCGTATTGTACCACATACTCTTATTTTTTTTATCTAACAAAGCCTCACTCGTCAAAACACTTATAATAATTATCCATATATACATGATGCCATAATTCAACATATGGGTTTAAAACTGTTTCCACTTTTTCTAACAATTTTTTACCCTGTGCTGTATAAATTTCAAAATTTCCTATATATCCCGTTATGGCCTCGCAAACCATGCGTACGAGTATCTCATATTTAATTATTTTAGAAGAATTATATACCCGAAATGATAATCTTCCTCTCCAGGGTATAATACTTTCGTCGAGGGATAATTCTTGACGAGGATTGTATACATTTTGGTACTAGGAAATCCAAAATCGGTCTTACTTTGCATAATTTATCAGAATCATCTGGAATATCTAGGTTGTTCGAGAAGAGCCAAGCCTCCCATATTTGTCGAAATCTATCTCTAGACATGGTGTTTGAAAAAATTGGTGTTTGCAGAAGTGGATCAGTGCTCCAAAACTCGAATTTGCCCCATTAAAAGTATTAGGCCTAAAAACTTTCTCATTTCTATAAGACTAATATCTTTCCACTTCAATGATTTTTTTTTGTTCTTTGAAATGTTCGAAGTTTTGGGCATAGTAACGGTTGGATTCCTCCACCATAAAATTCATAATATCAGCATCAATGAACAATTCAACAGCATCAATTATATTCTCCACATTGTATTCCAGGTTTAAACCAGCAGATCCTTGCAATGGTTCTAGAATTGGTGGACTGTCAATAGTATTCCAATCACTCATATCTTCATCAGAACTCGATTCAGAATCGCTATCGCTTGAAATTAGTGGCTGTGGGAATCGTGGAACCAAACGTCGGCGTCAAATCGGGAGTATCTCACTTTCACTGGAATCACTCGTTTCACTGTCTGCCATCAATAGTCTTTCTGTATCACTATTACGGGAACAATTAGATCACACACAATTCATCGTCAGATTTATTCTCATCCGGAGAAAACATTGTGGGCTTTAGATATAAAAATAATTATATGATCTCAATGACAACGACCGAACATGTATACGTTTACATAAACACTAATATTTTGTTGAAATATGAACAAAACATTCCTACCATTCATCCCTTCGTCAGGTAGAAAGAACCCCAAAATTTCTCCATACAAGTTGAAAAGAATTATTGCGCATTGAAGGTCAAAAAAAAATCAAGCCAACGGGATCTGCGTCAAGGTTTCTTCGAGCACACAAAAAATTGTATATTTTTAGACAATTATTTATCTTTGCAAAATTTATTAATAAATTAAAACTAAATCATAATAAATATACATTTGTGAGTGAAATGTGTAGTTTAAAGTAAGATATATGATTTAGCAACAAAATCCATTATTACGCAAAACGTATTATTACGTTACCCGACGTCCACCACCAGAGAGTAAAAAACGTATTTTTACGTTTCCCACATTTGAGCAACAAACTAAAAAAAATGTAGTTTTACATTTCCCGACAACAATGTGTTAATACACAATTTTTATAAATATATAAACATATCTGGTAGAACGGAACAATTTACAAAACATCATTTTCCAAAAAACAGCTAAGTTATTACGAAAATAAACTCAGCCGGTGCATGGCGGGCCACGCGGAAATTTACCCTTGGTACACGACAGAATAAATAGACCATAGAAGCTCAGTGTTCCAAAGGTTAAAGTTATGACTAAATTGATGTACATTTTTTTGTGCAGTTTGGTAATCGGCAGCAATAGATTGCCAAAGGGGATGATATAAATGTCATACAATATTTGAAGTTTTCGATGGTGCTAATAGACGAGTACATAATACTTTCATGTACGCAAAAACTGTTTTCGAAAAATTGTAACGTAGCACTTACAATCATTTAAGTGCAATATTTAGATCACTACAAAAGTTCATCTATTAAAAGTAAAAAATCAATTCATTAAATTATCTTTTTATATTAAATAAAACAATATTAATAATAATCAAATCACATCATGTATTGAAAAAAAAAACACAGAACCAAGTTGTTTATTTATTTACGCTCGTTAAAGGCTTTTACATAAACATTTACAAATAATATTAAATAAGATGCATATTATAATATAAAAGTAAATAACCTAATTTGACACTTTTATCCATAGTTAAA
Source organism: Halesus radiatus (assembly GCA_022606495.2). Taxonomy (NCBI): domain Eukaryota; kingdom Metazoa; phylum Arthropoda; class Insecta; order Trichoptera; family Limnephilidae; genus Halesus; species Halesus radiatus. The sequence continues at coordinate 57,642 of JAHDVE020005135.1, read as the reverse complement.
TAGTTTTATTAAATAAAATAGTTCTACTAGATTAAAAAAAGCATAATAAATTATTCTTTTATTGTAATATTGATGTAATAAATATATTAACATCGAAGTATTTTTTCCCCACCCTTTGAATTCGTTGCATAGAAGTATAGTATTGCGACACTGAAGTAGAATTGTCACAATAATATGGTAGGTACTGTCTTGTAACTGTCCTGTCACGAACATGAAAAGAAATTAAATACACAGCAATTCGGGATCATAAAACATTGAATTAATCATTTTAAACAAACACATTAAATCGTCAATAATTCTTAGTTCAGATAATTTTACTTAATTTAATGAATAAATTAGGTAATCATAATCTAGACATTTTCTAGGAATACCTATTCTGAAATTTACATATCTTGTTGACATGACCGGGACTCAAACTCGATACTTTCCCAATATTCTCCCAACTGAGCTATCACACCATCCTTCGGACCTGTTTTTCTATAGCACAGACCCATATATTTTCACAGAAATTCAAATGCAACATTGACAACAAATGGCCAATCAGAGCCTTTTTTTACATTTGAAAGGTTCCTGTTAAACGCAGATTCTAGTTTCGTTTCAGCTTTTAAAAAAATTGTGATTACCAGAAAAGCACAACTGTCATGTTATTCAGCTGATCACAATTTGATAGAAAGCTGAAACGGACCTACAATCTTCGTTTAACGGGAACCCTCCAAATGTCAAAAAACAACAAAATGGCGCTGATTAGCTATTTGATGTTGCTTTTGAATTTCTGTGAAATACCCCAATCTAAACAAATTAATTATTAAACCAATTTTACAGGAAACCTTATCGAGCCTCGTCAGATAGTATCTCGTTTGAAGTATATCCTGGAAGATCAAAGACCTGCAGCCGAGTATCCCGTCGGTATCCTTACGACCCAGGACAGAGATGTGTGGGCATCTCAGAGACACCACCTGTCCCAGCAGGTTGGAAATGAGAAGATCATGAAACTGATCGACTCGGCCATCTTCAACCTGGTGCTGGATGATGAGGAGATGGGCAATGATAAGATCAAGGTGCTCAGGAATTACTTGCACGGAGATGGGTGCAATAGGTGAGCTATATAGCATTGTTTACTCTGTTTTAATTCATTGAGTTCTGAATTGTTTGAGATAAATCCCAGCCCTGTCATTTTAATTTGCCTGCCAAAATGTCAAACTCAAACACAGTACAGTACAAGTAAAATTTCACCATTGAAGAGTCCCCTACGTTTCCAGAACTGTTTTAAGGATGAAACGGACCCCTGTCAGTTCTTTCAAATACCGTAGAAATATAATAATACCCGCAGCTCCTAACATTTACCATACATTGAGATGGCAATATACTACACCAGCGCCTCTAGCGGCGTGTGTTGGCGAAATTGGGCTTTTCCATACAAATTAATAGATTTTTTGTGAAATATACTCTTAATAAATTATGGAAATCAAAAATTCAAAAAACCAATATTTGGTCACATGATTTTACTCATTTTTTACTCATATATATATTATTTATAGAGGATATTAGGATTGTGTTAACATTTAAAGCCTCGCTGCTCACTCACTGCTGAAATTATTGATAAAGAAAATAAAATATTTATTACAACAGCAAAACAGTCTGGAAGCCTATAGCCCGGGCCACTAGAGGTGTGTAGCATGTTGTCAGTATTTTAAAGTCTATGATATTTGACTACACGTGTAGCTTTCTCAAAATAGGTCAAATTTCCCAAATGTTTTACAAAATACTATATATTAAGAATATATTTCATGGAAAATCTATTAAAATAATGTATGAATAAAACCAACTCAGGCCGCTAGAGGACGCTAGTGTAGCATGTTGCCATCAAATGTCAGATTATTTGGTTCTATAGACAGTTTCAACAGTTTCTGCAACATTGTGACAAGTAGCTCCTCAAGTGTCAACACTTAAAACTATCTAATTGTATCCTGAATTAAGCAATATTTATTTATTGTTTCTTTACATGTTACATTTATTATTTACAATTCCATTTTTAACGTTGCTAAGACTAAGCTTGTATCGAGGTTAATAATTAAAAAAATATATATATTGTGATATCTTTTAGTTTTTGCCAGTTATTAGTAGTGATCGACTGAATGTAGATTTTCAGCCTAAACCGAAACTGAATTTCGGCTTCTGTTTTAAACTTATCTAAATAAGTTAAACACCGTGCCCTGAAATTAGGCGTCTTTTTTGTTAAACTTGTAAAAGTTCATTAAAGTTAGTGTTAAATAAAATAAATCAATTTAACGAGTAAATTGGTTTACTTTCAGCGCTTGTTGATTCGTTTTTATGTAACAGTTCTTCAGTGTACGCTATATGTTCTTTAACTAGGAATTACAAAAATACAAAAAATCTTAGAACTACAAACTATAGTTAAAAAAAACAATCTAGTCTTTGTTTAGACAATAGTAATACAATAACTAATTATTATTTCAATGATAACCTTAAAAAATGAATAATATTTGAAAATTACGAAGTCTTTAAACTTTGAACTTTAAGACAACTTTTATCCAGCAGATTCTTTAAAAATAATATTTATGTTATTTTTTTATAATAATCATTTTCTTACTTATTGAGGATCTATGGATTTGGCTAGGCTGAAGTTTCGGCAAATTTTTGACCGAAAAACATTTATTGGCTGAAACTTTGGTCTGTCACTAGTTATTAGATCCGTCTCTTGGTTAATTATAATTTGAAGCCGTAGTGCCCCAATAGCTTACCATTAATTTAACATTTTAGGTGGTTTGATAAGTCACTCAGCTTGATAGTGACTGGTGACGGAGTAGCAGGTGTGAACTTTGAACATTCCTGGGGAGATGGTGTCGCAGTGCTGAGATATTTCAATGACATTTACAATGAAACATTAACCAAACCATTTGTCTCACCTTTTACCCCGTCCAATGAGGAAGGTGTTCACGGAATTGTTAAACAATTAGGTATGTAATACATGCATATACCATTATATTATGGTTACTACCTGATTTCACCTGTATTTCGAAACCCTTTTTTCATAATCTTCCTTTTCCTTTCGAATCATTGAAAATTATGGTACAAACTATATGGCTTCTTGTTTTATTTTTTTTACATTTAACTGACTATTTCAAGCTCATGATAGAAATGACATAGCGAGCTAAAAATAGTTGTGTTAACCTATAAATTCCATACAAATTTTATAACACTAAAGCTCACCATTCGCCATTTTTTAGTGAGACATATCGAGAAATTTATCTATAGTTCATTATTATTTACTATAAGTAAATTCTACCCAGAGCACCCTTACATGATAGATATTTGCTGCACGAGTCTTAAAAACTTTGGAATGAACTGCCAGTTTTATTTTTTATTATTTATTATTCCAGCATGGGTCTCATCAAAACCCTGGTTCACTTCTTCCGATTTCCAAAAGGTCTTCTCGATTCTCCAAATTTTGGTTTTTTCTCTTTCATAGAATGCTAAAATTGGGTAATTTTACACAATTCCGCTTCAGTAGAAAAATACATAATTTAGAAAAAAGAAATATACTGTTAGGTTAATAAAAATAAATAAAAAATAATTGCACATGCGGATTTTCAAAATATTTCACTTTATTTTTTACTTTACGTAAATCAAAATACGTAAATATGTAAGGGAAATTGACGCTATCTTTAATGTTGTTAGTATGATAATAAGACGATTTTTAGGTTCTTAGGTTATTAGGTTGGGTTAAATAATAAGATGATTTTTAGGTTCTTAGGTTATTAGGTTGGGTTAAATAATAAGACGATTTTTAGGTTCTTAGGTTATTAGGTTGTGTTAAATAATAAGATGATTTTGAAGTTGGCGCTTCCGACAAATGTCATATCATACTAACAACATTAAAGATGGCGACGATCCCCTTACATATTTACGTATTTCGATTTACGTAAAGTAAAAAATAAAGTGAAATATTTTGAAAATCACTAAATATAACACTAAAGCTCACCATTCGCCATTTTTTAGTGAGACATATCGAGAAATTTATCTATAGTTCATTATTATTTACTATAAGTAAATTCTACCCAGAGCACCCTTACATGATAGATATTTGCTGCACGAGTCTTAAAAACTTTGGAATGAACTGCCAGTTTTATTTTTATTATTTTTTATTCCTGCATGGGTCTCATCAAAACCCTGGTTCACTTCTTCCGATTTCCAAAAGGTCTTCTCGATTCTCCAAATTTTGGTTTTTTCTCTTTCATAGAATGTTAAAAGTGAAATATTTTGAAAATCCGCATGTGCAATTATTTTTTATTTATTTTTATGAACCTAACAGTATATTTCTTTCTTCTGAATTATGTATTTTTCTACTGAAGCGGAATTGTATAATATTACCTAAAATTGTGCCTTTAAATCGAGATTTATAACCGGGATATTTTAATTGTGTTCTTATTTATTATGACAATAATGGCAATGGAGGGAGATTACTTACAATACTGGTATATTGGGATGACCTGGCATTCATAAAAATAAGTGTTTTGTTTTTATAAAAAAATTGTAGATTTCAATTTGGATGATAAGTTGAAAGAAAATATCACAATGGCCAAGAGGACCTATAATGACTGGTGCAATTCGCTGGGTATGAACTATATGATATACGAAGGTCTGAGTAAAAATATCTGTAAGAAATACAAATTCAGCCCCGATTCCATAATGCAGCTTGGTTTCCAGGTAACTAATATATTTTACCCATTTATTTTAAATTACTGAAAGTTATTGATAGGAAAGTAATTTAAATGTTGTTTTATTATATATTTCAGGCAGCTTATCATCTGATATCAGGCAAATACGTAGGAACCTATGAATCATGCAGCACGGCAGCTTTCAAACATGGTCGCACGGAAACCATGAGACCGTGCACTGTAGATACTAAGGTAATAACAAAACATCTTAAATCTGCAGTATTTAAATCGTAGATTAGGTTTTTAAATTGTAACAGAAGTTGAAACACCCCGACCTTAAAATTAGTTATTTTTTAAATTGTCTTTAGCCGTTTATTTATTAGTATGCAATTAATATTATGAATCAGATATAAGTCAAATTTCCAGTAAATTGTGCGAGTATGTATTTCCCCGACAACATCTAGTGGTGATTTAGTTTAAGGCGATCCACCGGCTAAAATTCCAATGAAATGACACGCTCCTTATGCAGGTGGCGACAAGGTTGAAAGTCCCGCTTAACATCGGCCGCATGTTTCGATTTACACAAAAAAACCATCACCAAAATGCTTGTTTTATTCTATAAAGCTCAGACATAATTATTAAAATGTTTTACGGACATATTCTAAAAAACTTAATTTACCACCATGAACAATACGACAATATCGGAAAAGGGGTTCGTAAGTAGGAGAGTTTGCTCTTTAAAATTTTTTTTAATGTCTGATACTTCATTTTTTTCTAGGCTTATAAAAAGACACACCAAAAAAATGCCCGGTTAAACGAAAGGCCAAGGTGTGTTCTACTTGCAGTATTTAATTAAATCATCTACGATATTTCTAGGCCATCAAATTCTCAAACCGAAAACACATGATTTTGCATTACTTCCCATTGCATCGCCTTAAAACAAAGTTGAATGACTCTCACGGGAAAAAGTTGAAACAGATTTATTAATGATTTTGAGAAATATTTACAAAATTTTTGAAAAATTATTTGTTTAAATTGATAAAATGTGTCTGCCAGGGAAGCGGAAATTCCAAGTTCCAATCCCGGTTGTACCAAAATCTTTTTTGTTTTAATATTATTAATAATCGCTTTGATAATGAATTATTATATTTTCAGGCATTCTGCGATGCTCTACATAGTGCAAACCGCCCCTCCGTTACAGAACTGTATGGCCTGCTGACCAAATGCTCCGCCACCCACAACGGTCTGACCAAGGATGCCGCCATGGGGCAGGGATTCGACCGGCACCTTTTCGCCCTGAAGAAGATGGCCGAGCAGAGGGGAGGTCATGCTCCGGGCATCTTTACGGACAATGAATACAAGAACCTGAACTGTTCCATTCTTAGTACAAGCACTCTCTCCTCACCTTCCGTGATGGCTGGAGGCTTCGGACCAGTCCAGTCTGATGGTCTCGGAATCGGGTAAGAATATTTTTCTGTCTTCATCTTCTTTATAAGTCTACTGGCGTCCAGGTTGGGACATAGGTCTCCCTTAAATTTCTCCAGTTTTGTCATTTCTTGGCGTTATATTTAGGTTGCTAAACCGTCTCATTATATTAGTTGTGCTAGGTGCCCAAGCATAGTTTCACTTAAGGTTGGAAATTGTGATGATAATGCCGGCAACCTATGTGACCTGCTTCTAATTTTACACTCCTAGTTTTATATTTCTTTCTTCATTAGAAAGGCTGAAAAATACAATCATAGTATTCAGAAAGTGTAGAGTCTAATGATCTAGAATAAATGTAATATGCACAGGAGCAGTCAAATGGTCTTTGACCCCCCCAAAATTATAATACAACAATAGTTCATGTAAAATGTTATAAAAATTAAAACTGAGTTTATTCTTAATTTATTTGAAATGTACCGCAAAATAGTGGCAGCAGCGAGTGGCGAGTAGTGACATCTAACATCTCAAATAGAAGCTCCCATTCTCATGTAACTATGCCTCGCGGGGTCAATTTATAAAATGACCATGGTGATATTTTCTGTCCCTATGTGCGCCATACAATAAACGAGATGGCACTCTGTCGTAAGTAAAAATTCCCTCATATACTGAAGAAAGCTTTGGTCGTGGCCGTGAGGAAGACAGCACATGCGTTTGAAAGAGATTGCATGATAAACGTAGGTCAGTTTTGCATGTTGCACGCTTGTCACGTGTGAAACAATGGTTGTTTTTAAATTGGACAGTTTGGATTATTCTTTCCGTTATCTATGTAATTAAAGACAAATTATTAATATTTTCAAATTCAGTTGATGTCACATTAAAAGAAATAGATAATTTCAAGATTATTATGATCAATTTTCAACAGATATAGAAAAATGACTCGATTTAAAACAATTTTTCTTTTTAAATTTTTAATTTGTTTTGTACCTAAATAAAATCCAATAATTATTATCTAGGTAAGTACATGAATTGTGCAGTGATTTCCAATTTACTATATTAAAATATGTAACTTGACTCCCGGATTCATGACGACGTGCCTACAAATCAATATAGAAAGGACATATTATATATCGGCATGTATCACAATATCAAATAAAGACTAGTCACGCACCTTTTTTGCAATGTGTTGGTAATTTTTCACAACAGATGATTGAAACGGTGATTCAAAGAGAAGACCATTATACAAAAACAAATTATACCTTTAGTAATATTATTTTTTAAGTAAAAATATTAAATACGACTGTGTTTTCTAGATACTCCGTGATGGAAAATGCCCTTGGAACTGTTGTGACCAGCTACCCGGACCACAATAGTGGGGCAAACTTCGTGGAAGCGTTGCGGGAATCCTACGAAGAAATTGCCAAGGTTTTAATAGCTGGAAGCATTAAAGAAACAACCCCTAAATAAGTTTGGAAAATATCTAGTCTTGTGATTTATTCATGATTTTTAAATGTTTTTGGTATCAATGCTTTTTCAAATTACATAGTTTCTAGCGAATATGGCTGCACAAATGTGTTTAGTTAGATCTCTTTCCCTTTCTTTATGAGATCCATGGAATTCTTTACATTATTTTTACTATTACTTTACATTACAAATGAAATGGGTGATGATACTGCTATTAGAATCTAGCTTATGATACAATATGTAATGTAAGCTCTTTGCAAAGAATTGTACAACTTTAAATGATTTAATGAGCTCTCTAGTTAAACAAAAAAGGACAATAACTATGTATATAATAATGATAAGAGAAACATGAAGATTTTTTTAACAGTAGAACTGACAAAACAAATCAGGGTCTTTTTAGATTTACTAACTTAAAATGGTCATTTTATCACCATAAGAATAATGTGCATGGTATATATTATTTTGATACAGTATTGCACACTGAAAATATTTTTAAATTGCAATTTTTTTCCATTTTGTATTTATAATAAAGTAATATTTATACACAATATCTTACTCTGTGTTAAACTCCTGTCTTTAGCTAGCACTGTCTCCTGTCCTAGCACTTCAGTTCTGGAAGGAATGATCCCCAGATTTGAGGGACCTATACATTATACATGGCCGTTTGAAAATGATAGAATAGATAACACAAAAATATACAGATTCACAGACCAAATTGGTTTTCCCGGCAACAGAGGTATAAAGAGTTCTTTTGGCATTGGTGGTCACATCTGTAAAGTTCGATTACCAGCACCGCACAGTGCAGATTACATTAATCTATGAACACATTCTCACACGGTGTAATGTGAATACTCCCTTCTGCGCCGTGCCTTCCATTGTACGCGTCTGCACTGCACAGTGCCGGTAGATGTGAATAGACCTTTACAGCGTAGGAAGTAATTGGATGATATCATAGAGTATGTTAACGCCGATGAAGTGGCTGAAGTATCGCAAATGACAGAAAGAAACTCTAAATGGTAGTTTCTCAACTTCTACATAATAATGATAATAATAATATTTATTTATTTGAAACACACATTCTTTAACATCAACATTTAAGAAAGCTTTGACTGTCCAACTAGGAACAAATCCTCTTTTAGAAGACAGTGTCCGATTCATACACATTAACCTTCATTGTCAACCAATGGAAAATTAAAAAATCTTGTGTTCTGGTTTTTATTCTCATGAATATAATCATCAACACTACAGTACTTCGAGATTCCTTACTACCTCTGGGAAACACCTCAACTCCTACTGGTGTCCTGTTCTTTCCTCCAGTTCCTTAAGCCTAAAGGTGGCGACTGGCTTGAGAATTTGCTTGTTGTGAATATTTGCAGAATATTCGGCTTGGTTGTGCTCCACACTCCGAGTCGAAATGGTGGACGTAGAGTTTGCGTGTGCTACGTTCCTTCTAATCCGGTACTGCTATTTAACTTCTAGTGCGCTGAGATTGCTTATCGGATATGCAAAATTTATTTCCGTTGAACACCGGCGTATCTAATAGGCAATGTAAAAACATATTTTCTTTTCCAACATATATAGAATGTAAGTAGCTATTCTAAGGAAACTACTTATGACAGATATATATGTATTTATCTCGGCACATTACAGAATAATCAGATTAAAGAAGAAAAAAAACGTGTTTGGGTGAAAAATGAGAAAATACAAAAAAAAATTACCTTACACCAATAAGCAAACTCCCGTGCGAGGTGCGCCCAGCAGTAACTGAAATGTTGTGCCGAATGACGAATTTTACAAAGGGATTCACTAAAAAACCGACATCCGGTCAGAGCACAGTGCTCGCCCACGAGCGGCGTGGCTCGCTATATTTTTTTATTTATTTTTATTATTTATTCCAGATCTAGGGGAGAGTGGTGCAATCCCACGAGTTCCATATAATATGATATGCGTATCAAAATATAACAAGAGATAAAAATATTATAAGTGAAGAATAGAAAAAGATAAGATATGAAAATAATTTATTTTTTTCAAATCTACATCATTAGGAATTGGCTCCATCGCTTGTAAAGGAGATTCTGAGAAGTTCAGTGCTGCCAACACAGAGGTGTTTTCGCTCTTTGATAGTCGCGTTCTGTACTTGGCGATCCGTTTTTTGATTAGGGTTCGGAATCTGGGAATGTGCCCTTCCACATCTCAATGGCACTGCAATACCAGGACAGTCCGAAAAGCATTCAGTACGAGTTGTTATATATGCACTTCCATTCTTTTTAGAGTTTCTTTATTAAAGTTGGTCCACAACTCCGAGGTATACAGGTACGTATTGAAAAGTTGCCTTTTTGCTTTTGGGCTACTTAATAAATCTTCCAGAAATCATCTCTAATGCATCTTAATCTTCTCTGCCGTTCAATATCTGCATCATCTTTGAGCTCCGCTGTTATGATGTGTCCTAAGTACTTGACCTCGGATTTTTCTGATATTTTTGTATTGTTTAGGCTAATTGGTAATATTTTTGAAGGTCCTGGTTATAGACCATATTGTGCTAAGTGGCATATTTTTACATATCTTTACCAGTTTCCTCATGGATTTGATGCTTTGCGATGGAATAACCATGTCATCTGCGTACGCAATATTATTGATGCTTGTATTTCCCATATTGACATGGCGAATATTCTTGTTGGAATATGTTCACGAGCGAATGCTCAAGTTAGTCGCCACCATAAGGATGTGTTCACTTCCACTATCCAACCAGCTACGTCTACACTCCTATGTCCTGCGGCTTGTTATAAGGGAAGCCTTTCTTTAATTTTATAAATTTAAGTAAGACATGGTCTGTATTTGAGATTAAGAAAATTGAAGATGAAATAAAAGTATTTATATGAATTTTGTAGGTAGTTTATTTAATAAATAATGCTCATCATGAGTTAATCTGCGGTAATTTGTTTAATAGTCGAAGGAAATCAGATCTTTCTGTGGCTGTCTGGCAGGACAGAGCCAGTTGAAGGAATTCATTTAAAATACCCAGTTTCTGGGCCAGCGGATCATTCAGCAAGTAAATGAGCGTATACTGAAAAAGAAAGATGAAAATAAATAATATTGTAAAGATTTTGGTTCACAGAAAAACGAACAGTGGAGTATGGAAACAGTAATTATGGGTAGATAACTACAAATGATTTCGTCATCACGGAGGATTTTTAGGTGTCATGCGTATGCATTCCTTTATACTTTTCAGAAAACATGTTGATTGATAAGCAATTCTATCTCAGTTCAGGGTAGCAGAAATAGCCACAATTTTGAAAAAGCTTTTTAAAATGTCCCTGAAATGTGACTCTGTGCCCTATGGTTGGAAAAAGGGGGTCATTCATCCTATACCTAAGAAAAGTAATCGCTCCAACCCGGCCAACTACCGCCCCATAGCGATCACATCAGTTCTGTCCAAAGTGATGGAACGTGTGATCAATGATAAACTGCTTGCATACCTTGAGAAGAACAAAATTATTAACGATTGTTAATATGGATTTGGGCGGAACCGCTTGTACGGTTATCTTTTCGCATATGTGACGCATGTTTGGGGGCAATGCCTGGAACGTCACGGTGAGACTCAAACAGTTGCACTGGAGATTTCTAAGGCCTTTGACCAAGTTTGGCACCTAGGACTTTTCAACAAACTGCCTTCTTACAGACTTCCCATATTCTTTTATACGTAGATTGCTGACTTTTTGAGGGAGAGATTGATTCAGACGGTTGCTGACGGTTTCATCTCTTCCTCACATTCAATAAATGCTGGGGTCCTACATGGGTCGGTTCTGTCGCCGATTTTGTTTTTGATGCATATCAATGACCTCTTGACATGTGCAGAAATTCATTGTTACGCGGATGACAGTACAGTTCATGATAGCTTTTTGTTTGACGAGCCCCCAAAGGGTACACAAATTCCAACGGCTCGCAGGGCTTTGAACCTTACCTAGAGAGGGTTTCCTCTTGGGGTAAGAATAACCTCATCGAATTCAATGTTTCAAATACCCAATCATGTCTGATTACATCTAAAAGGGATCAAAATGACAATCTCGCTTTATTTATATGCTTGGTGTAACCCTAAGTGACCAGCTCAGGTATGGGGGTTCCATCGAAACTAGAGTAAAGCCTCTCAGAAGCTGGGTGTACTGTACAGAGCCCGCAGATACTTTAATAGTACACAACTGCTGACCCTATACAAATCACAAGTGCGCCCCACGGTAGAATTTGGCAGCCACCTCTGGCCAGGAGCTCCAAAACATCTGAAAAACCCTTGACTCTGTGTTTGATAGATTCGCCTATCTTAACAGATGGATTGCAATCTTTGGAGCACAGACATCAGGTGGGAATGCTGTCCTTGTTCTAAGTATTTCAATGGAAGGTGCTCTAGGGAACTAGTGCCACATTCAGGAAACACACCAAACACGCGCCCAACATTTGTACACCATTGACATTTGTCACACGAGAACTGGTTGTTACTATTACTTGTTTTTGTGTTCAACAGCTCGGCTGTGGAATAATTTGCCGGCCTGTGTTTCCTCCCTCCTACAACATGGGTCTCTTCAAGCCCAGGTTCACTCCTTCCTATCCTCAAAGACCCTCCACAGTCATCACACAGCATCCCCAAAGATGTGGAGTTACTATAAAAGTTTTTTTTTTATATATATTTATTTCTTGCTAAAGCAATCCCGATGAGTTTCAAAACTCATTTTAGGACGGGAGGAATTTACAATACATAAGTAGGAGATAGTACATACAATTTTACATTGACAGCAAAATATCAAAAATAGAAGTTTCACATACAGACAGAAATAATTTTATAAGGCCAAGTTAAATAGAACAACACACAAGAGAAAACATATAAGGGAACAACAAAATATACAAATATGGATTTACTGATTTTCATTTTTAAAAATCCTTAAAAAGTATTCCTTTATACCATCATTTTGGGATTTTTTATTTTTCTGGATGGTTTTGTACATATCTGGAAGCGAATTATAAAGTGTGTAGGCAATGTAGTTTAAAGATTTTATTCCATATTTTGTAGTGTGTGTTTGAGGAATGCGGATTTTATTGTTATTTCGAGTATTGTGGTTGTGGATGTCTTGATTGTAAAGTGGCTTGACGTTAGTGTGAGTTGATTGTTGAGTAATTTGTAGGATGGTGCTGGTGATTTCATACTTAGGAAGGATCGTGATTGGAAGGATACCGGAAACTGAGTAGATGTCCCTGACATGAGTGTCCCATGGAAGTCCAAAAACATTTCTGAGGGCTCGGTTTTGAACCACCTGCAGATCAGCAATCAATTTCTTCGAGGCAAAGCCCCAGATACAGCAGAGATAGGAAATGTGTGAATGTACCATGGCGTAATATACTGCAGTTAGTAACGGAATGGGTAGTAATCCTTGAAGTCTATATAGCACACCAGTTATGGGGGTAATTTTCTCCTTTACATGATTTATGTGGAGATCCCACGAGAGTTGAGAATCTACTATAAGGCCCAAATATTTTGTTGTCGTTTTCTTTTCGAGGCAGTTGTCACCAATTTTGATATCGAGGCTGGAATTTTTCTTGTTGCCGAATAGTAAATAATGCGTTTTTTTACGTTAAGGGTCAGTTTATTTATTCTCAACCAGGTTGTGAGATGGGAAACATCGGCATTCATTTCCATTTCAAGTTCCGCTAGGTTTTTTTTGTTATAAAAAATTACAGTATCGTCCGCATAAAGTTGAAGAGTTCCTTTAATGCCCCACTTTGTTATGTCATTAACATATATTAGAAATAGCAACGGTCCAAGAATTGATCCCTGTGGCACTCCACATGTTATTTCACCCAATTCACTCATTTCTCCACCCAGTTCTACTGCCGAAAAGCGATTTGATAGGTAAGATCTAAAAAGTTCCAGAGGAGTACCAACAATACCCAAATGTTTCAGTTTTTCGATCAATACGTTATGGTCCACCGTGTCAAACGCCTTCTTTAGATCAATAAATATTGCCGCTGTAAAATCTCCATGGTCAATATGTTTCTGCAGATTTGATATGAAATCGAAAGCTGCACATTTAGTGTTAGATCGTCGTCTGAAACCGTATTGTTTTGAGGTGAGAATTTTGTTTTGTTCAAGATATTTCAATAGTCTTTCTTTGATGACACATTCAAAAATTTTGGAGATAGCTGGAAGTATAGAGATTGGACGATAATTTTGGACATTTTTTTACATTCGTCTTTATGTATAGGAATAATTTTTGCAACTTTTAGTTTGTCTGGAAAGATACCTTTTGACAGAGAGAGATTTATTAAGAATACGAGGTCATCCACCAGTTCCTCCTTGCAGTTTTTGAGAAGGAGAGAGGTTATACCATCGGAACCAGCTGCCGCTTTAGATTTGAGGTTGGATATGATCCGTAAGATTTCTGTTTTATTTGTCCTGATCATGTTAAAAGATTGTTTTGCTTGAGGTGCCGTGTAGATGGTATTTAAATCAGTTTTTGAAGTTTTTATGACTGATGCGAGACTCTCCCCAACTGAGAGAAAATATGTGTTGAAAGCGGTTGCAATCTCCTTTGGTTCTTTTACTTCTTCGTCATTTATGACTAGCAATTTACAAGCTATTGTTGGGTTTCGGGAGCTATTTGATATAATGGAGTTAATTGTTTTCCATGTTCGTTGTGGCTTATTCATGTTTTCATTAAGCAAATTCGTATAATACTTAGTTTTAATATATCTTCTATAGTTGGTGACAGTATTACGAGCTTTATTTTTTCTGTTGTCAAAGGAATACTTCCTTGATTTCGTTTCCAAAGTTTAAATATGCTATTTCGTTTTTTAATCAGCCTATCAAGTTCTGCATCAACCATGGAGTATTGTTAGGTCTTTTGTCTCCTATATTAGTTTTTAGTTTTGTTTTACACGAATTCATAACATTTTGGAGATAGTCAGCGAAGTTATTATAATTTTTGTTTACATCGTCAGACGAATGGGTAAATTTACAAGTTTTAAGTGTGTTATTTAATTTTTGATAATTTATTTTGTAAGCATTTGATAGGTTTCTTGCGGATCTGTTATTGGGAAGGTTTTTTAGGGAATTTTCATAATCCAATATAAGTATATTATGGTCACTAAGGGGATCATCAATATTTGAGATTTTTCCGGAACTATTTGTCCTATTTGTAATTATGTGGTCTATTAGCGAACTGGTGTTGTTAGTTACTCTTGTGGGAAATATTGTGTTACATACATAAAAGTTATACGATTTCAAGGTGTGAATATATTTCCGTGCAATATCAGTGTCTTTTGAAATATCGATATTGAAATCTCCAATAAGTAATGTGTCTTGTTTGTTTTTATTTAATATTATTTCTAAAGAGTCAAAGAAGTCTGTTATATTTGAGTTCGGCTTACGGTAAAAAACATACAGATTTAGAGGTTTAATATTTTTTTCCGTAATCCTAATTCCTAGAAAGGTATTTTCACTGCCGCATTCTTCGATTTTTTATTGTCGAGTGTATTATGCATGTAAATGGCGACTCCTCCTCCTCTGTCCATCTCACGGGAAACAAAATTTCCAGAGTAGTCGGCAATATTGAAAAAAGTTTCCTCTCCTTTACGTAGCCAGGTTTCCGTGATTACGAGAATATGAACTGTTTCTGAAATGTTTTTTAGAGTTTCTTCAATTTCGTCAATTTTGTTTCTAATGCTTCTAGCATTCATGTACATAATACGCATACAGGAGCTTTTAGTGATGTATTCTTGTATATTGAAACATTTTTTTTCCTTGAAGTTGCCTTTAGCAGTGTCCCACGTAGTCTATCCTTTCTCTGAAGCGCTCATCCATCAGCTTCCAGAGTGGGCAATCTGGATTTGTTGCCCGGTGGGTTCTTGAAACTCCGGTGCAATTTGAGCACGTTGGTTCTTTTGCCTTGTTGGGACATGTGTCATATTTATGACTTTCTCCACAGTGAAAGCAAGTTATCTTCTCTGTACAAAAACGTTGGGTGTGACCAAAACCCAGGCATTGGTAGCATTGCATCATCGGTGATTGATCTTCTACTACAAGACGTTGATATCCTACGTTTACTCGTCCAGCATTTATCAAAGATTTCCAATTTTTTGGTGACGCTTCAAGGACAACGTTGCACAGTAGTTTGTTCCTATGATTTTTTTTATATTTAATTCTGAGTTTTTGTTTGAAGTCTAGTTCACATCCTTTATTTTGGGATTCTAGAGACTTCAATAGGTCTTCATCAGAAGCACCTTTAATCAGCCCTTTTATAATTAGTAGCGGTTCGAGTTGCTTACCATCAGTCACTGTTATTTGTCCCTGGAGTCCTTTGCTAAGTTCCGCTTTGAAGTTGTTTTTGTCTTGTAGTGAGGCCATTTTAAAGATTAATTTGTCGCTGTTAGTTTTTCGCATACCCGCAACACCAATACCAAGAGATCTAACATCAACATGCGTTTTTATCAGTTGGTCCAAGTAATCAGAATTTTTTCCCGGATCATCAGAGCTGATCACTACAGCATGACTCTGTTGCGTAGTTCTAGGCCTGGCTGTGACATTTGCATAAGTTATGTTATTGTGGTCCAGTTTAGCTTTGATTTCGGTGACGTTGGTGGAGAGCGATTTTATAGCTGCGATAACCGTTTCCATTGGCTTCGATGGAGAAGTACATTCCTTCACCGTAGCCTCCAGGTGATCCATAATGCCACTTACATACTTCGCAAGGGATGTCCGCTGTTCTTTGTTTAAGATATTGATAGACAGCAGGTTCTTTATTTTATCTTGAAGAGCACGAGCCTCATTTAATCGGTCAGTCCCAGTCGGAAACAAGACAGCGGTCTCTTTCAAATCCATTTTATAGAGAGCGAAACTATAATTAGTATGCTCTAGTGTCAAATAAAAGACAGAATTTTTAAACTCGAGAAATGGAGTTTGGCGAGTTACGCCTAGTTATCCTCAAACTGATTATCACAAAATGGCTTTGACCAAAGTGTAGTTAATTATGTAGGCAAGTTCTGCGCCTGAAATTCAGTTCACCGCAAAAAGCTTATCACTTTCACTTAACAGTGCGCCTGCGCGGACTTTTTGTTTACGATGCTAGTTTGTGTCAATTATAGGTTATGTATGATAAATTATTTGAGAAATTGGTTATTTTAAACGGATTTGTTTCGTCGCACTTCTTTTGATGAATAAAGTAGAACGGAATGAAGAAAGGCACTGTGTAATTCCTGTAAGTTCCTGTCACAGCACAAAACACAATTTGAGATAGTCTAGAAGTTATTCACAAAAACGACTGAAAACCGTCACACTGTGGCAGTTTCGCTTAAGAGAAGTTGGCTTATGCTACCAAGTAGGTAGAATAATACTGTAAAAACAGATTTCACTACTAATTAGGCACAGAAAACAGTAAAAACAAAAGATTTTTGACGGAGCAAAATAGCCAGCTGTCACTTGACAGTGTTGTTGTTGCAGGTTTATGTTTAAGTTACTATAAAATAAAAAAAAATCCCACGTACATAACAATTTACTTAAATTATGTCACACTCGTGTTATATGGCAAAGGTACTGGACCGAATTTACCTACCTCCCATATAACAATTAAAAGAAGGCACTCTTGGAATCAGACATTGAAGCTACCGATGCAAACGAAGCATAAAAAAAAGCATCTTTAATAATTAACCGGGGAGTTCAATAATGAATAATTTAATTACCTTCAATATAATCCCAGAGGTTAATTTCTCCATTTTAGGCTCATCAATGAAAGCTATCAGAAGTTTCATGACGAGCGGCCATTCCTGTCTGAGAATGGCCATCTTGATTAAGCTGCAATAATGGATATTGGACATGTGGTTAACCTCTCCACCTTTCTTCGTGCTCGGTTTACAAAAACTTCGCTTTACTGATTTGACCGATTCTTCAGTTTCATCAGAATTCAATATGTTCAATGCATTTTCCTGAAAAAAAAAACAACACTACTAATAAAACACTTTTGGAATAAGGCGTGATAATTAAAATAACGTATTATTTCTAAAAAAAAACAGCATTATATTATTTTTGTGGCATTATTATAACCTACAAAAAATAAACCCATATAATATAGCCTTTTTGTGAAAAAAGTACCAAGATGCTGGAAAGTTTGCAAGATACAAAAATACTTTAGTTCACACACTTAATAATTAAAGTCAAAGAGAATAGCAATTTTATTTAGAAACGGATAAATATTATGATAAAAACTAAATATTTTACCAATTCACTTATCGGGGCAAATGTTGTGTAAATTGGTTTTGAAACACCTCTCAGATTCCTCCGCTTCTTTTTTCTTTCGACATTGCTTTTCATTTTGAAATATAAATTCTAACTGACGTCAACCGTTTGTTCATGCAATATTCATGTGTATAATACTTAATGCCACTAAATAATGAAGTGTATTTCGATTTGCCGAAACTATTAAGCCGCATCTGCTGCGAGTGTTTTTAAATTACTGTTTTACTATTTTGGCATTTGATGGGTCGCCAGTTAAAAAAAAGTTAAATATTGTAATTAAGTACCTACAAATTATTTGAAAAAAAATGCGGTCTCCTTTCCCCAAGGCCTTTTTTTTAGTGCTTTGAATAATAAAATATTTTTTCTTTATTCTCACTAAGGTGGGCAGAGGCAAAAGAACACCTTCGACCATTGTATTATCGAGCTATGTTTTTTTTACGTATTTTTTTTTTCAAACATCTATTGTCATGCTGCAGAACTATTTATTATTGCTGGAGACCGAAAAATCATAAAAGGTGTCAAAATGGGAGAAGAGAAAGAAGCGAGAAGCAAAAATGGAATATGAATAAGATGTTATTGATCAAACAATAATAATTGCGTATCCAGGTAACCATTTTGAATGTCAATAACATGTGAGTAATGTTTTGAGATCATAAAAGTAACGATGGGATGGGTTTGCGATAAAATGACACGGAGTCCATCTTATAAGAAAGAGTAAGCTGTTTTCATCTTTCTAATAAAACAATGGAGAAATATGTGGGTAATTTTTCAAAGTACACCAAACAGCAATTATTTCACTCTAATTTATATGGTGATACACAACTTAAATGTGAAGACCCTTATGATTGTTCCTTGCATAAAGACAATTTGAAGTTTTCTGTGAATAAAAAAATCAATACACCTCTTGTATTGAATTTATGTGGAGAGCAAAATACCAAGGAATCAGAACTTATAGAAAGTGTCAATGATTTTCTGGAATCCGAATATGTTACATTTAATGTTTTAGAAAAAACTCAAAGAAAATCTAAAAAAGAGCAAAATGAGCTATTGCGAAAATATTTTTATTCATGGCAAAAACATACGAAAGACAGTCAATATGTTATTGAAAAACAGGCGAAGAAAGAAAAAATTGATGCATTTCTCAATAATATTATTAAGAAAAAAGATGAATTAAATAAAATTAAAAGAAGCAAGAATTCAAACACATTCGACAACAAATCGGATTCATCACGTTCTACTGATAATTCTAAGAAATCAAATATCAATAAATATTCTTTTGGAAACTCGAAAAGCTTTCAACACAGGTACGTCAAATATTAACTCACAGAAAAAAAATTTTTTTGAATTTGCCGCTTCGTGAAGACATTCTAAAACTGTCTCAGTTAAAAGCTTTTATGTGACACAACGCAAGAGTCCCATTTCCCGGAGCCAGTGTGTACATAGCACCCGCAGCCATGGAATGTTTTGAAGTAGAAGGAAATGGGGAAGGGGAAGAAGGTTGGGAGCTACCTACCTCTGTAGATGTGGGTACCATACATAGCTTAAACTGTTTTCAGCAATGTTTTAATACTGAATAGGGGTTTCTAACTATGAAAATGCAAAAATTGTCTTCCACTCTGGAACTAAGTTCAAAATATACTCACACGCAAACACCGGGTCCAAAGTGAAGGATCTTCCCTGTCTCTGCCATATTAAAATATAAAAATTGAATTGAATATTATTTCAGGTATCAGAGTCAAAAAAATATAATAGCATTGCAAAAGACTAAACTGGAGCAGCAAGAGCGTATGATAGAAGAGCTCAAGTTTAATAAAATTGTAGAAGATGCCAATATTTCCAGTGAAGTGGTGGCTGACGTTCGAAAAACCTTACAGAAATGCGACAGGAATTTAAAGCCAAAATTGAAATGCATTGCTGGAGAGGAAGAGGGATTCGAGGTGGAAAATGGTGAGTCTCTGGAACCGTACTTATTTTTGTGATTTTTAAGTAAACTTTCACTTACCGTGGATCTTCTGGTAAGTCTTAAATGCTTTATTTTTAATTCTTGCGTATTTTAAGCCTAGTTGTAAGGCAGTTGTTGTGGGCTGTCAGGACATCGCAATTGTAGTTTAACCCAGAGGTTCCAAACCTTATTTGTCTCACCCCCCACTTTTGGAAGCGCACCCCCACCCGTGCCGTAAAGAAAATAACAAAAAAAACAAGAATATTTCAACACTTCATTTAGTTGCATGATTCTTTCAACGGTACCTACAAAAAATTAGAGTTCACAATGAAAATTCTCCTCATAAGGGAATCTCTGGTTTAACCCAATCTCACAGTTATTGTAGGCTTAACACACTGTTCACTCGCAGTTACTTAACCGCCCATCCTTATTATTATTTATTATGCAAAAAGTAGGTAAAAAAACATCAGGTTTTTTTTCATTAGATTTCGCAATAACAATATCACTGACTAGTGACGTAACTTGTATGGGAGAGACGAAAATACAATAAATAACACATCCGTTAGCTTCGGCTGACCCCAAAATAGAAACAAGATGATGCAGGAACAAACTTGATGTATACGAATATTTTGTGGATTTCGGGTATAGTTTTTTTGTACCTGAACGTACAGGATACAGCTTATTACATTTGAGCGATAATATAGTGGCCGTATCACATACATTTGTATGGGTAGGGCGGTAAAAATTACCTAAATGATTTAGTTGCCACAATTATCATTGCGCTTGCTACTGGCTGTGTAACCTACCATTATGCCAGGTAAACTTTTTTTGAGATTTGATGAAACTGTAACAGAGCCCTTGAGGTGATTTTTCACAAAAACGCCACTATACAAATCATCCAATTATTATTATTATTATGGTACGAAACCTAATGATGAATGTTATTGTAAATATTTGTAAGAAGCCGCTAGAAAGTAAGACGGGAAGATTGTGGTGAAATTAGATTAGGTTAGAAGAGCTAAGGCAGTGATGCGGGCCGCAGGGGGTTGGGTACATACAGCTTGACATGGTTAACTTTGTAGTCGGTGGTGTTGCTAATTTATTATAACCAAACTTTTTAATACATTTATCATAGAAATATTAAAGAATAAGAAAATAAAATGTTTATAAATTAAGCAGACAGATTTAAAACAGACAGACAAAAGTTTGTGGCAATACCTTTCATATTTTGTAAAGCTGAATGGAAAATGATAAATATTTGATCATAGAAAATCTCCGTAACTCCTAACGATTACTATTAAATAAGAAATATCAAAATCTTTTCTGTTACTTATTTGTTTTCAGAAATAACATTTGGAAGCTTACTCTTATAAAATGAAATCCATTAAAAATATCACAGCGAATACGAAAAAAGCACCAGACGAAAATTTTGCTAGGTTAAAGGTCAAACCTAAAAATGGTGTTGATTTTTATCATTTAGAAAGTCAGATTCCAAACAAAATTTGGTCAAGAAAACTTTCAGATTTTTATAAAACGAAATCCCTTAAAATGCATCAAACATAGATTCCAAAAAAAGTTGCTAAAATTTTTTCTACATATTAAGTTAAATTAAATAAATTGTTACTAGAGGCCAATTCAAAACTTTGAAGACAGATTAAAGTTTGCCTCTAAACCCGTCTGCAAAGCAGTAGGCTCGCAGGTGGAGGGGTTGTGCATCACTGAGCTAAGGCTACATTATTGTTAAGAGATTTTATTTATTCACAATTAAAAAAATCGTCTCAATATGTTGGTGCTCCTTTCTTATGTGTTTCAAGATGTTATTGCCGGCTCCCGACAACCGTAGCAACCTTGGGTGAATAACACGTAACTACCAGAAAATTCAAGTGTTTTCATTAAACAAAATAAATACTATACTATCAAACGTAATTTTTCTTCCTTCACAAGGTTAAAATAAACATACTGATAAATATATTTTATTATTCAAGGGAAATTGCTGACATTAACATGCGTACGAGTGCCAAAGTTTTTACAAAAAATGGAGCACAGAGCAAGAGAGAGAGAAGAGAAACGAGCAATTGTACGAGAAAGAAGAAAACAGATGGACCTGGAAAGGGAAAAAAATAAAGAACAGGTAAATATTGTGTTTCAAGTATGACAGGATATTAAATTAAATAATTTAACATCAATGAACGTATGTTACCAGATGGAGCTAGCTCGACAACTTATGGACCAGGAAGACAAAACAAAAAGAATGAATGAATTCAAGGAAAGACGCCGCCAAGAGCAGTTAATTGCGATACGAAATAAAGCATTCCGAGAAAAAATGCGAGCCCTAACAGTAATGGCAGACCTGCATTACGAGAGGAAACTCATGGATAAATACGGTTTGGGATCATGGAAGCTATACATTGTGAAAATAAAAGATGATTTAGAACAAGCCATTGATCATCATCTCCATACATTTATTAAAAATCATTTTGTGACATGGAAAAATCATACAAAAAGCATAACTGAAGAAAGACTTGAACGGGCTGATAATCATCTTAATTTGAAGCTTATGGGCTGTGCATTTCACCAGTTGAAGATGGTAAATCTCACAAATATTTTAATCAGAACTCGGTTGCAGTTTAATGTGTAATTATTTTGATGTCGCAATGTGAATTTCAGGAACATAAGGTGATGGTTAACAAACGCCAAGTGGCAGAAGACTGGTTTGATTTGCGTGTGACTGAGAGACTGTTTCTTCAATGGAAATCTAACATTGTCATACTGAAAATCCATAGAAAACGACAATGGGAGATAGCAGTTCAACACTTTAACAGGTGAGAAAAAAACACTTAAGTACTTACATAATGTTTTTAGTCCTCCCCTTTTTACAGGACCTGATCCCCCTTCTACTTGGTGTAAGTAAAAAAAAAATTACACTATAGTATTCATTTTTGACATTATTCACTTGCAGAGCAAAAGTTATTTTATAAACGAATTTAAAAATATGCTTAGTATTCACCACTTTATAAATATACATTGATATCTACATGTTTAGAAAGCAATGCTTTCATCACCAGGAATATGTGAATACTAAGAAATAATTATAAAATTACAAAAGTTTTTTAGTTCATGAAAATGAGTAGTGAACCATTTTGTGCCGAACCTCCCCCCAAGTCATTTATTAAACAGTCACAATAATGTTTACTCCCTTTCCTCGCCTGATATGTGATTTAAACTATTTTGCAGCCGGCTACAGTGGAAGATTATAGGCCACTGGGAAATGCTGCCCAAGATAAACTCAATTGAAAGGGAACATGAAGCCAGAAAACAAAGATGGAGACTAAAAGTGCAGCAGGTTATACCAGATTTTATTCCCAGACATTTGGATATTTGAGCAGGCTAATACACAACTAGTCTAGTCACAAGAAAAAACATATACATATATTAAGATGACTCATGAAAATAAGTACAGAATTTTGTAGATAATAATGTAACTTCGAGAACGTTCTGAAGTGTGCAATGAAGAATGACATAGTGCAATAATTATTAGCTTTACACTGCTTAATAATTTTTTTTCACCAATGAAAAAACTTCATAAAAAGAAGAAATAAAATATGCGAACAGTTTTGGTATTGTTACATCCGGGAGTTTTGTACTTTTCGCATTATATTAATTATCCTTGGGGGTTGCAATTTTTTTTTTCTTCTTGAGTGTTCATTTTTTATTGATTCGACATAAATCTTCTTCCCCTTGTCCTATTCGGGTTGGGGACCCATCGAATCGACAAGGCGCCTCTAGGCGTCCCTGTCCTGTGCTACGTCAATGGCATCCGTCCATAGTAGGTCCAGCCTCTGGAGTTGCTTCTCCCACTGAATTTTCAGCAGAATTCAACCTTCTGGCATTCTTAATACATGCCCAAGCCATCTCAGTTGCGCCTTTTCTATGAAGAGTTCACAGTGGTTCGATGTTTAGTTCCTCCCAGATCATCGAGTTTTTTATTCGGTCCCATCTTGTGACTCCTGCAACTTCTCTCAAAAATCTCATTTGGCAGCTTGGACCCTGGAATGCGTACACTCGCTCAACACCCAGATCTGGTGACGATAAGTAAGCATGGGATGATACACTGCCAACTTTGTCTCGATAATTAGCTCAGCTTTCCTTATCACTATTTTTTTTTTATTGATCGCTTTTTGGAAATCAATTCATTTTGGTGAAAGAGTATAGTTCTGTTTAGAATATAATATATGTGGCAAGTAATAAAAAATAAATAGCCAAATAGTTACACCCCTAGAGACTGAAATGTGTGGAAGATAAAGCCAGCAAATTTAATATAAATTAGAAAAATCCTAAATGCAGCTTTAATTAAAACAAAGCAGTCAAATAATGCTTTAATTCTTAATTAATAGATGAAAAGACTAGAACAAGACTAGAACTAGACTAGAAGACCTAAAGTAAAAAGAAAACTAGTAGCTGTAGATAGATTTAGTCGACTTTATTGAAGTTTTAATATTATGATTACAATAATTGTAATTTCTACAAACTTTGGTTACCTAGATGTGCTTGATATAATTCATAATATCTCTGGAATAATCACAGGCATTCCAACAATTAACACTGAATGTCTAAGCCTCGGTAATGGGTATATAGGTATGTGAGCTATTTGACTAATTTGGGCAACATTCACGAGTTCTAACGTAAATCTAAAGTATTCATAAACCAGACGTAAACATTCAATTATTAAAGTTTATAATGGATTGTAGTGTATTGAGCATCTTACGAATAGTAAATAAGAAGAAAACAATATTGAAATAGAATAAGTTTTTAGATCATATTCTATTATATAATCATAAAATAAAAGCCCACTTCATTAATTTGAAAGTACACATATATATACTATTAATAACTTATTTATGCAGTTTGTATTTAGTTGGTACATAAAATTTGATAAACCTACGTATTTATAGTAATTGAAGAAGAAATTAAAATAAATTAATAAAATTAGAATAAATAAATATCAAAATGCAAGACAGATACATAATATTATCACAAGTAAAATTGTTTGAAAAATCAGCTTTAGAAATTTGCAATAGTCTACTAACTGTTGTGTACATTTTAAAGCAATCTACCGTACATACTTTATCTCTCAACCTTCCTCTATCCTATGGAATTACAATCCCCATTCTTCCGGTCAAAAAAACATTTAAATAATTAAAAAATGTACTTCGTTGACACCACTTTTATAAAAACAAATAAATATCTCTACATATTTTGACAGCAATGCTGTCATCCTCAGGAATATATGAATACTATATATTATACATTGCTGTCGAAACATGTAGAGATATTTATTTATTTTTATAAAAGTGGTGTAAATAAAGTACATTTTTTAATTATTTAAATAATAATGACACCACAAAGTTACCAATCGCTCGGAGAAATTATAAAAAAAAACATTTCACTAATGGTATTTGGTATGTAACAGAACTATGGGTTTTGGCGAGATAGATGCAGTATTCACATAAAACATGTTAAAATTGAACAAAAACCATATCTCTTAACTGGGAAGAAATTTCTACATTTAAATAAGATTACAAATACAAGGTTTTTTGTTGGAAGCTACATCATCA
Organism: Halesus radiatus; assembly: GCA_022606495.2. Taxonomy (NCBI): domain Eukaryota; kingdom Metazoa; phylum Arthropoda; class Insecta; order Trichoptera; family Limnephilidae; genus Halesus; species Halesus radiatus. Next base: position 32,247 of record JAHDVE020005135.1, on the reverse strand, counting down.
TTCATATCAGACAGGAATAAAACAGTCTATAAAAAGTGTTGCCAAAACAACAATTTAATTGGTTCTCATTGGCTGGTAAAAGCTGCCGGGTTCTTGTTTACTCACAATAAGAACAGGGCATATTATTGATTTTACTTACCTTATTGCATTATCGACTTATATATATTATTATATCTTTGTGAAATATGATGAAAGAAGAAAGTGGAATTATTTTGATTAATAAATGCAAAGGGTAAATTTTATTTCGTTAATGAATTGTGGTGGTCAGTAATTTATATAAAATTAAATTTTGTGTTTATTGTTCTACCTGAAAAAATCGAAGTAGGCCCATGTAATATACAAAACAGCTAACATACAAAAAATTATATTTTTCAATTATATCCCTCTAGCATAACCAAAGCGCCAAGCCGCCAGTGCCTGTAGCCTAATTTTTAAAATAAATTGTAATTTTTTTGTAGATGAAGAGAGCTTTGTTTTGTAGTTTATGTAATTGTAAAGTATAACCGTTAGATTCATATTAGATTAATGTTGAAATGATATCTTCTTTGACCATATCATAGTTGGGATTTGAAATAAAAGTATAATTGAGCGTTCCTATTGTGGTTATAACTAAGTATGGTTTCCAAACTGTGGCGTGTTAAACACTGTAATTGAAATTTTGACAATATAATTTTATATTACTAACAAGGTAATAATCATTCTCAATTTTCAAGATTAAAATAGAGAAACTATCAAAATAACACAATATAAAATAACAATATCTAAATACTAATGAAATAATTACTACTATGAATACATATTTACAAGAAAAATGATTTTCTAAAGACGAATCACACTTACATAAAGTTTAATGTAATAAATAGCCAAGATTAGGGATTCCTAAATTATTTGAAAATGTGAAAGGGTTGCACAACCTTTTTGAAAGAGTTTTCACACCATGAACTTTAACCCTTCACTGACTGATTTTTCATTTCTTGATAAAAAAAAAAATCATTTATATTTTTTTGTGTGATGTTATTATGGTTTACAAACACAATGCAATAATTTTTTTATATAAATACCTGCCGAAATCACTAACCAAACACCAGTGACAGACAGACAGCTCACTTGACAGATTGCGTAACACCTAAAATTTGTTTCAAATATTGTTTGGCAAATTTCCACTGGTGGCTGTTTATGGAACTAAATCATATAGGCTGGTATGTAGATGAAATTATACAGTGGGCGCCGAGCAACTAGAATTCATCAAAAGGAATTTATACACTTTTTGGTAGTATGTAGCAGATTGTCTACGATGGGCAGTGAAGGGTTTGACAATGATAAATGAGTTTTATATTAACCTCTTAACCTCTGAGCGCCAATTTATTGACTGCGCTAAAAGCCTCACAACATCAATATGTCACTGAAAACTTTGAGACAGTGACACTGAAACAAAAAAAGTTCACGAGAGTAAACCTTTTGTCATTCAAATAAATCTATTGTTTTTTTTTATACTGAAAAACGACTTGAGGTCAAAGATAAGGGTTAATACTGTTCCTGCTGTTACTTTTTTAATTTCACATTGAACATAAACATAATACGGAAAAATGATAACCCTAGAAAATATTTATTAAATGCATTACAAATGTATCCATATTTTAAATCCAGACTTCCTATCACTTACGTGTTTTTAATTGGTGTCATTTAATTGGTGGACAGATAGACGAGTTATTTGCCGACAATTGAACTGTCATGTCACCTGTCATTGTGAAGCTAATTCGCTATAATACACCTATCGTGCTGTCAAATTATAATCATTTCAGGAAAGTTACAATCTAAAAATCCTTTCCAAGGCATTCATTAAAATGTGCGAAGATAATGATGATTATATTATATAATAATATCAATTTATCATTAAATTCAAAACACTTTTCACAACATACTTGAAATTGGACGGTGACCAACCAGTTTAGGAACCACTGATCTAGATGAAAATATTATATTATTTGGTGTATACGAAGCTGACGCATAAATATTTATTATAAATATTGTAAGCAGCTTGATAACATGATGTTCACCGAAGACCAAATACTGTATGGTTTGTATTTATTAGTTTCATGCCTACCTCTATCGGGCAAACATGCAAAATTATGAAAAAGAACAATAAAATGTTCAACTTAATGGAGAAGTGCCGCCAAGCTTACGTTGTTTTGAAGTTATGGTTAGATAAATATGATTTTAACGTTATCTGCGGATAATCGTGGGTAGTTTATTAAGGAATTAATGTATGCTCCGGTGATGGTAGACGTGAAACTTACAATTACTGTATTTTTCATAAGTTAACGTATATCACGGATTCACTGGATGCTTAATATTGATCAATAATATGTAATATATTATTGTACTTAAGCTATTTTGAATGTTAAAATCTGCAGACCGATGTGCGTTGGATTCATTGAAGATTGACCTCTGATGTATCCTGAAAAAAAGTTAATGTTTTAGTAATAGCGTTTTAGGCACCTAGGGTGCAGTGGCTGCAGAGTTTTTTTTTCAATTTTATAGAAGCATAAATGAAAAAAAGTTTAAAATTGATTTGGTAGAGGTGCTTTTGTGGAAAAAACTGTAAAATTATGTTTACGTAACAAAAAGTTTGAAAAAAAATTGTGTATAAAAATTAAAAATTGTGTATAAAAATTAAAAATTGTGTATAAAAATTAAAAATTGTGTATAAAAATTAAAAATTGTTTAATTTTTGTAATGGAAAAATACAAAAAGTCGCTACAAGTTTACGCTAGGAAGTTTGAATAGAAAATTAATTTAATGATTTTTTCAATTTATGTAATGTAATGGTCTAACCATCATCATTTTCTTTTAATAGAACCCTGAAAAATATTTTCCAGGGTTCTATTAAAAGAAAATGATGATGGTTAGACCATTACAATCCTGTATTTATTAAATGTAGACGTTGTACTCCTGAATAACGTAAATATAGTGTTTTTTAACAATAACAATACATTAATTGCATGAAAATTATTGATATTTTTAAATAATATTTCAGCATTTTCTTGCAAAAAGTTTTGTTTTTATATTTGATTTGTAATATTTACTGTACGAGTATAATAATAATTTACGATACAAAAAATTAAAAAATTGCTTTTGATGGAGAAGACATAAATTTTTTAGACATTTACCTGGAATTTTGGTGAAAATTACTTTTAGAAGATAACACAGTATTTTGGAAGCAATAACCATTGAATACATGGCACTTGCAAAAGACACCGCATTACTGAAAAGAAATAACACAAATATAAAAACGCATGCATAAACTCAGTCGTATGTGAGGAATCAATAGTAAACAAACATAGAAAGCAAACATTCAACTTTTTTTTTTAATATAGGCTGCCAGTTTAAAGACACTATATAGTATTATTTGAATAAAATTTTACAAAAAAAAACTTTTTAATTATAAAATATACAATAATTAATATATATTATAATACAGGGCATAAAACTAAAAAGAAAAAACAATATTAACTCCAATCTACAACAATCATCATACGTCAAAAATAATTTGGGAATGTGGAATATGTAATACTTATTTACAGTTTTTAATATTGTATCCATTGTTATCAATTCACAATAGAAAAACCATTTAATATAGCATTTAGTGAACAGATTTGAATAAAAACTGATGTCACCGATTACCATTTGAGCACCTTTAACACATTCGCTGCTGAAATATTTTCAAAATAAATATATATATTTTCAAAGATAAATGTCGTCCTGCCGGCGACATTTATCTTTGCTCGGAAGGTTTTTTCAATTTGGATGAGTGTTTTCAGGCTAATAATTATTGTTTATAAAAATAATTGTTACCCTTTGCGCTATGCACAAAAATCTTGTCTTAAAAACTTTAGTTTATCAATTAATAAATATTTTACCTTTAAGAACAGAATTTTTTTTTAAAAGTAAGTACCATTAATATAAAATAAATAAATAAAAGTAGAAATTAATGTCGTAAAATATCAGTGTTGACCTGTCCTATGTGAACCGTGCTTTATAAATGAGAGTGTCAAATGAGCCAGAGACACTGCACACATTTGTTTTGTACGAACGCGTGAGCCGCGTTGTCAGCAGTCAACGTGTTAAGGTGATTTAATCACAAAACGGTGCTATATAAAAGAAAAAATTGAGCTTACTTCGAGCACATAGACAGGCCCACAACCCACTGATATTGGCTTATCTCTTCAGCGGTAAACAATGATGATAATGTGAAATATTTTTTAGTAGACCGTCTCTCTGAGAAAAAAAAACCAAGCGAATTAGGAAATCAAAAAAATGTTATTATATTCCTACGTGGCTGAAGAGTACACATCGCTGCAGTCGTCAGGCAGCAGAAACTTGATGTACGGATAGTAGAAGATGAACGGGTGACAGATAGTAGTCAGGGTCAAGTTGGCGCCATAGAAGAAGGCCAGCATCCCAAAGAAGCTTCCGAAGACGAACCAAGCCTCATTTTCTGGGCCGACACAGCAATCTAACCTAAAATTCATGCATATATTATTAATTTCGACTGTAAAAAAATCAATTAAAAAATGACAAGCTTGACTTTCATTACACTGATTTAATTTTTTAATATTGTACACAACAGACAGGGGTTAACATAAAAATTACAAAGAATTAATATAAATAATAAATACCAATTGTCCAATAATGGTGCCCAACATAAAGGTACAAGACAAAATAAAGTGTGGGTCAAGTAAAATACATGATATATATTATCCTATTATTATCTATGTATGCATTCATACTTTAGTGACTAATAACTGTTTATCTCATGTATCAGACGCATATTCATTCCAAATTTAAAGATGTTAATAAAATGAGATGAAAGATGTTATAAGAAGTCTTATCACTGTGCACATGTGGAATTCACATTGGTTTAACCAATTCATTTGATTTATGGTTTTGTTTTCATATTTTTATAGGTCTCTGTGCATTCCTAAAATAATATCACTGTTCACATGAGAGGTTCGCATTAATTTAATTGAGTCATTTATTTTCCATTTTTTTATGAGTTTCTTAATATTCGTAAGATGATGTATACTTGATAAAGGATATTATTACTTTACAAATGCAAGATTTACAATTTGTTTTAATGGATTCATCTGTGTTATAGTTTTGTTGATCATCTTTGCGGGCATTTCTTTCCTGAAAATAATTGCCCCCATTAATAATAATTACTCCTAAACGTGGAACAGATGTTGAATATTTTTAAATAAATAGAGAAACAACTAGTACGGAGAGTCAGTTGTTATTCAAGAGCCGAACAAGTCTTTTACTTATCTTGCCTTCGCCTTACCTGAAACCTTCCATCTGCTGCCTCGCCAAGCCTCTGAACTCTGCCTGAGGGATCCTGGGACCTACCTAGTCAGGAGTAGCCGGCCCTGCTCGGGCTCGCCAGGACCAGGATCAGGCAGAGAACAACCTCATACAGTGCTCTCACTTTAGCACTGGGTGCGAGAGACCAGAAGAATGGCACTACTATAAGGCATCCTCAGAAGATATTGAACGTATTTGGAACCAGCGCCCTATATTTACAGTTTTTGTGCACGCAGGTGTCTAGAACCACATCTGTCCAGTACATCTCGATTGTGTCTATTTTGGAAATTTTTACTATAATTTTTTGTATGATCCATATTTTTTTCCTAGCAATGTATATGTAAAGAATAATATTATTTTAACAATGATAATAACCATAATCCATAGGTTGTATGATTCATATCCCAACAGTGGCGTGCAGTCAATAAAGGCTTACAAGCTGTACCTACCCAAAGAAAAAATTGTATAAAAGTTTAAAAAGGCGACAAATTTCTGAATTTTTTTTTTTTTACATGATTTTGGTAAGGAACTTGTATGCTTATTTATTCAGTTAGCCGCACTAATTGGAGAAAGATGATAATAAAATAGTCATTTTCAAATATTCAATGCGCAATTTATACCCGAACTACACAGCCTACAGTTATAGAGCAATGCACGCCACTGTCTCCTACCTATATTGTTAAGGTATATAAATAATAACTTGGAACTCACCAAATAGAATGATTTTTATTGTTAGGAACATTTGCCTGGCAGTGACGGCAAAAATAAGGTTGTTCATTTTGTAACCTAAAAACGAAAATACAAATGAATGTCAGCAAAATGCAACAAATAATCAACTGGGACTTTGATTAAAAAAAAAATAGGACATAAACTTTTCTTAATTAATTGTCTAATTGAGGGAAAAAATCTCAAACTGGGAAGAGTGAAGTAATATCAGTAATATATAATTATCATTAGAATTTTACTTTACATTGAGCAAAATGACCCATAATTTCGACTTACTTTATATTGAGCAAAATGACCGATGGATTCTACTTACTTTATATTGAGAAAAATGACACATGAATTGGACTTACTTTATATTGAGCAAAATGACCCATGAATCGGACTTACTTTAGTAGATTTGCAGCATCTTCTTCCTTCTCAGGATCTCCATTCATATAGGAAGATTTGTTGAAGGGCAATAAGGTTTTCTGTGCCTTCATCTTGGCCTGGTAGAGGCACCCCACCCCCGCAAAGGTCAGGGCCACAAGGAGGAAGTTTTCCTCTGGTAGAATTTCAAGGAGCATTATAACAAAAATATTGAAGACCAGCGTAAGCCAAATTACCGATGAAATAATCCATACGAGGAAAAATGTGGATCTGAAATATAAATAATATCATATTGAAAGTAATGTTGGATAAGTTCTTCTTGGGTATAAATTTACTGTAAGGTATAATTTGATAGTATTAGGAAAACACGTATCAACTCGTAGGTACAGGTTACATCGTGAGCATACAATGAAAAGTGGCCAAGTCAAAGTCATTGTTTTTGGCAGATTGAGATTGAGGATATGGCTGCAGGCTTATAGTTTCGGAAGTTAGGATATTTTTTAATTAAAGTATATTTTGTTTCATATACCTATGTAAAAAAATATTCTTACTTGCGAAACTGTAAGTTTGTCCCTGTGCAAAGGACTTCAGTCTCAGTCTGCCAACGCGACAGAGATCTTGACTTGGTCACTTTTCGTTGGATGCTCACGAATTATGTAAGTAGATAAATTAGTTGTAAGAAATAAGTAAGTTACCAGTTATACGTTCTTAGTTAAAGGTGGAAGGTTAAGGTTAGGATAAAGTTTTGCTTTAACTTTTTAGTTTATTGGGGTAATTTGAAAAATAAGTTTAAAGCGCTTACATGGTTATTTTTCACAAAAACAGCGCTATACCGAGAGATTGATTGTGGCGAAACCAGGAACAATTATTTAATATGTTACTAATATTTTATTTATAATGTAGTAAAATAATAAGTTAACGTCTGTAATTCCCGATCCTACTGCGTAGAAGCTCCCAGTGGTTCCGTTGCATTGAAATTATCCGCATATCATTATTAAAAAGTCAGGTGGATTGCTGAAAACTCGAAAAGCTTAGGATGCTTGGTTTTATCGTAAATAAATGCTTACCTTGGCCGAACTAACCAAAGCCGCCTTCTCACATAGAATAAAAACAGAGCTGTGCCGATGAATACACCGATCATAATGTACAGGGAATAAGAGGAGAGAAACATAAGAAGGGGGATAATTCCAAAAGGCAGCACGTCCAGCGAAATCTTGGATAAAATCCCACGACAAAACAACTTATTTAAACATCCCATGATGTTAGATTTTTGAAAACAGCTTTGGAAAATGTGAGTCGATATCTTCATCCTAGGGCTCTCAGGGTAATTGTATTTTTATATCAAACTGGGGATATATTCGTCAATTTAATGTATATACATTACAGTTAACATTATTATTATCTAAACACAGTCATTTTAACTTGTAAAGATAACATTAAATTCTACTCCATAATAAATTGGAGAAAACCAACGATCGCAGCACGAAATGTCACTATGTATAACCTAAAATAATGTTGTATACAAATAATATAGTTGACAGTAGTTGGATCGATTGCGCAAAGGTGTTGCCATTGTGAACCCACATCAAAATTTCTTGCATTCGTTATATTATATTCCCTAAAATTATTCTTGTACTTGCAAGTAATTTTTTGTATGGCAAAACAATCAACATGATTTACAAAAAAATGTTAATACCGCAGAAGAATTCCAACTGCTCCCAAGTCCGGAGCCATTGGGACTATGATATCCCAAATTAGGGTATGTTGTGAGGCAGGAGGTAATGAGTAGGGAAAATGAGATGGGGTAGATGAAGGTTGGGAAGTACCTGGCTATTCAGATCTGCCACTAAACACGATTTTTGCCAGTTCAAGCAACGTTTCTGTTTTATTTTATTATTTGAACGCCTAGAGGACTTTTACATACAAGTACATCTTTTTCAAAACACATAATTTTTTGATCTATCACCTGGGCGATACTTCAATAGTATCACTCTGAAATAGAAATTAAATTGATTGAATTATATGCAATACATACAGGCAAGTCTATCGATAGGTATATGATAACGAATTACCAACTTGTTTCTTACTTAATACAAGTAATTTTGAATAATGCGTCTTGTTATGAAAATAAACGTTGGTGTACCTACTTACGTGTTATGCAATCAGATCCAAATATTTATTTTGCTTTCATTGCTCCAGTTAAATAAGGATGTCACGTCGATAACTTTCGTTACATATTATCTTGATCGTTTAAAGAAGTTTGCTCAACACGTTGTGTAGGTTCAAATATTAATGAACGAGTCACGTTCAAACTATACACACACTACCCAACGACTGGTAGGCACTGGAAAATTGGTTTATCTGAGAGTAGGTACTTCCTTTTTTTTATATAATTTCCCACTCATTACCCCCTTTCTTTTTTTACCTCATTTCCTCATTTCTCCAAACATATGATATCCCATACCTAATGAGGAAATTCTGAAACGCTTGAAAATTATTAGGTTGTTTGATTTTTAAGGAACTTCTGGGAAAAAAATATTACGGTTAAAAAAGAGTATATATATTCGTATGGATCAGCAAACGCCGATTTGGAAGTTTTATTTCATATATATACGTAGAATTCATAAATCGTTATTTAAAAGTGAAGTAAAAATCATCTCATTAAAACACCTTGTTATGTTGGTATCATTGCATTCTGAACATCTGATGTCACGGGTCTCGTTCGCGCGTATTCTGGTTTAGGATTTGTATGGAAATTTTTATTTTCCAATTTTGTTTTGAATTTGTAAAATGCATTTTATTGGTTTTGACTTTAACCTATATAATTGTTGTTAAATATAAACAACTATTAATAATGAAAGAGATGAGAATATTTATGGGCAAACCAATTATCATACGGATATTATGATAATATATTATTATTTGGGTAAAAGTTTCCAAATAGGTAGATAATTTTATTATTTATGTTTAGTTATGATTTACTACGAATATAATATAAAATTATGTATGGTCTCATCCCTGTTTTGACATTTGCCATTCTAATCCCAAAACCAACCGGCCATAGATTTGGAGCGTTTTAGCGGGCTTTGAAAAATTGAAACTGTGAAATTAATTTTAACTCTGAAAACTAAGTTTAGACATATTCTACTGGTATTTAAGTTAGGACGTCATTATTAATATTAAAAATATGGACTGGAGATCCCTATTAGCGTTTCATTCTTTTTTAAGCCATATCGGGCACCGGATATCGTTAATTGATTTTTAAAATTTATTTCTCTATACAATCTCAATGTATTATAAGGGTTCTGGTAATGTGTCTGTCTCACTAGGAGAACCTATTTTGAGAACAGGCGATTGATTCGGGAGGTTGCTGGTTCGGATTCCACAAAGCACAATAAAACCATTTTTTTCATCAAAGGATATATGGACTGCTTTGATGGCGTGGTGACTAGTTGATTATTTTAATTGCCCTTATAATTTTTTGATAGTCGAGTCGATAGGGTCGATAAATCCTTATAGATTATCAAAATACAGTTTACTGACATCGTCCAATATCCGGTCGCACCGTTTGTATTGTGCATCTAGTTAAAATCTATCTTTTTTTACATTAAGTCTACGCAGGAGGCATTGAGGAAAATAATTTTCCTTATGGCCTATGTCATCGTTGGGGATGCGGTGTGGGGGGTATTCTTAAGGAAAATAAGGAAAGGGTATGACGGGTGGGTAGGAATCTGAGGGTCGGCGTGTCCAGGAGTGACGGACGTATTAATCCATCTCACGCACTGCGGTGTAAGGCGATGGGCCGAAAGTTAGCGATGAGTCATGACTCATTTTGTTAAGAGCGGTGGTCATGGTACTAGTTCAACATTTTCGTACGACTCAAAAGTACGACTCAATTGAACGACGACTCATTTAAGAGCCGGTACATATTAAGAACTGACTCTTAGTTCATGAACTCATACCCCAGTTCATACGACTCCCAGCTCCTACGGCTTCCAGCTCCCAGCGTAGAGGTAGGTACAAAACATCCAGATGCCAGACTGTCAGGCGCCCTTCACGTATTGTACAGTGCCTACACGTGTAAATGCGGTAATTATTCTTATCTCTACACCCGAATGTGAACCCTTGAAAACAACTGCTTTAAGAGACATCATGGCGCCAAATATTAATTGCAAGTCCCACGGCCGTGGGCATAATTTAGCCTCGTAGAAATTAGACACGTATACGCTGATTTTATATAAACAAATTCGAACAAAGGAGCGTACTTAAAGATACATCATAATACAAATGAGTAAGAATACTATCGAACATATGAGATGTGTGGGTATCATCAAAATGAGCCGGCACAAATGAACGGCTCGTTCATGAACGACTCATCGCTAGTAGGGAGAGTCCAGCTGGAGAAGTCAAGGGGTCTCTCTCAACCTCTCTCTATTTCGATCCGGCCCATCACGCAACCGATGAGCGGACGCATCCGTCACCAAGATCTGGATAAAACTTACCCCATGAACTCTTTGCAGAAAAGGGGACATGACAGCAGGGGGTGGTGAATATTTTTTGCTGGGATTCGTTATTGAGTGGTTAAGAGTTATTGTCAATCAGAAATACGCAGTCCGGATCGACCTGCTCCAACTATACTTATATAATATCGCGACTGGCTATTCGAAAAGTTGACTTTAGAAGGAGGAGACACCCAAACAACTTTGGTACATTACTAGTGTATTATAATTATTATCGCATTTTTCAAGCATCAAAATTGCATTCCGGTAGAACATTAGGCCTTCTTTGATAGTAGCCGTTTCGAGCTCGACCTTTAAGCTCTATTGTCAGTAGGTGCAGTTCGCTGTGCACCCACTTGGTTGGACTCATTTACCACGCTAATCGAGAATATTTTAATAGATTATTTAAGTGACTAGGGAAATTATTCTTAGGTAATAACGACATATTATACACAAAGAAACATGAGATGTGGTTATTTATTTTAAAAATATGAATACGTACATATTACCTATATACAAGGTGTCCGAGAAAGTGAAATAACTTATTTATCTTTTTTACTTGTACTGTCATGTAGAATCTCTCCCCGAAGTTATTGCACTTTATCCCCCGGACATTCTGTATAATAAAAAACAAGAATAAGAAGAATTCTCCCATTTATTAACCACGCTTTGGATGGGCTTGTCGCCCTCCGAAAGCATTGAGATTTGACGCTTATAACGCTCATTTGCAGACGTTCAGAGAGGTTTTAGTTTTCTTAAAAAAATAAATGTGGAGGAACTACTAACTACCATTTCACCACGTGGGTGGCTGAACATAACCTATACCCACATTACATGTAAGTGTAGTAGAACTTACGACAAGAATTTCATAAGAATCTGACAAAATTACTCATACGCTTATAGGAATCCGGAAATACCACAAACCATTCATCCGCCTGATCTAGTTTTCACTAACACCGCATGCATAATTTAAACTAATGTATTTCTTTAAACAAATTATACAGCCAGCAGTAACAATTATTATTCATAAGTAAATAATTTTATTTCAATCAACGGATTGTTTTTCAAATACACCTAGGTACTCCAAAGACTCATTTTCCCTTACATATTTTCCCTCCCCTTAAATATTATCTGGGCCACACAATGTTTTCATATGCTAGAAGTGAAATAAAAAATTATTTTAAACTACAGTAGAGGTTTTTTTTCTTCATTTTTCAACGTAGACAGGTCGACTTTAAACTACTTATAATACAGAGGAGACGACTGGAAATTAGAAAATGTAACCATGCATGGGGGATAGTTAGTCACGTCTCAAAAATACCTATTATATCATGTCCCTTAGAAGGGATGAGCATAAAAATGATGCAGAAGATCACATTAATGAATGACGTGAGCATTACATAAATACGAAAACGAAATGCAGAGTGTTATTAGATTCGGAAGACCCTACTTGGTGAACGAACACAAGTAGGAGGTGAATGAGGACACACGGAAGGTCGTTTTCTCCTTGATAAGGTTTCTATGGTTCCTTTCATTACTGAGCGAATGCGGAAAAGGCCCAATAAAGGCATTAGCCAATATGCCTATCATTCTACCCATTCGCATATTATTACTATGCATCCAAATATACTCCCAAAATAAGTATAGCTCTACAATGACAACTTTGCAGGCGATGACGCATCGATGTGTCTCCAATTTCCACCGTGGATAATGGGGATGCCAGTGCAAAATAAATCGCTAGACGTTGATTTTATTTGGAAACGTTATATTATTATTTATTATTATCAGAATATTATATATTAATTTAGAGTTTTGAAATAATGAAAATATTCAAATGGGAAGGTCTCGTAAATTTATCCTTCGCACACTCTCAGTATAAAATACAGAACGAATCAAAAATAATAATCTCTTTTCAATGGTATTTCTTTTCTGAAAAGTTGACAAAACAACATTAACTGCCGGCAGATCGTCTTAATAATGGAATAACCGGGCCTTTTTAAAAATAAGTTAAAAAAAAAGTAAAATAAGTTTTTAAATTTAAGTTTTTTTGTTTTGACTAAATCTTGAGAATAGTGTCTCGAGCATCACTTTTCACAGGTTGTCCCATTTGTATCGCTTTGTAATATCGTAAAAGTAAAACATTGAAGCACGGAAGCATCCCATTGAAAATATTTTGACAACTCAAATATAAAATGGCGTCGTTAGTTCTTCTTCTGGCAACCAACAAGTATTGGTCATTGTCAAGCTGTAAAAAAATAATATCTCCTTCTTATTTTTATGGCGTCATTTTTGAGAAATATCACCCAAAGGGGTCCTTCGAAAGCCAGAAAATTACTATAATTAATATTACATTTAAAAATCTTTGCCATTCTATTTAGATTTAACGAGGCTTGGTGAAATAAGTTTAATTATTTTAAAAAAAAGTATGTTTTGTGGGAGGATATCATTTTAATACATTTTCCCATGTCTTAAAAAAATCACAGATGGTTGTGAAAAAATGTGAAATACCAGTCCGGTTTTATTCCGCCTGCGGCGCCAAGTGAGAAATTCTTGTGACACTGATTCACAGTCATCTGAATGGGAGATTATTCAGCCACAATTTCCGACTTTGAGATGAGACCTTGCCCCGGGCGCTGGCGGCACCTGACCGCATTCAAATAATAACTATTTCCTCGCATTACGTTCGTACTCAATACTTAATACCAAATACTTAATACGTTCAATGATGTTATTACGAACTGCGCCATATCTGTATTATATACTATTAATATTACGATGTCTCGGTGTCATGTCGGCAGTTCGTGCCATTGCGAAATCATAATAACTTTGTATTTCTATCAGGCGACAGCCGCAGACCTCAATAATTGAAAGCTTCGTTAAGGTTTCGTTTCATAATGAATCATGCGGGATATTGTTTATATAATTTATTGTTATGGGTCTCATGAATATTGACAGAGTGATATTTTCAGGAGGGAGATTCAGGATAAGTGTCTTTTTTGATGACTTAAATTTTCTCCCAATCAAAATTATTTGTTTGGGAAACATTCCAGAATTTGACATTTTCATGTGGGAGTTGGCTTTTTTAGTATTTTTTTGAATACATAAACGCTGGATTTTCGACTGTAAAAGTACAAAACCGAAAAATTTTTATTCGAAAAACGTGGAAATTAAGAAAAAGACACGACACATGCCCTAAGTTGAGTATGATTTCTCCTATTAACTGTAATAGTTAGTACAGACAAAATGTGCAGTAAATAATATTATTTTTAGACTTTGGGTGACTATTCTGCCAAACTTTATATCGTCATCAATCTTGATCGATTGTTTTGCACCCAAGAAATGATTAAATTTACTATATCCCCTCGACCTTCCACTCTTCCTGTCATGATCAATGTTATTATGAAGCAAGGTATGCCGTTTTTTCAATATCATTTTTTTAGTTTTCGGAAGCTCTGTTTTCATGTTGTGTTCCCTTAGTACCTACGTAGTGTTATTGTACGTGCAGAAACTTGCGCTTTTCTTCCAAAGACAAATGATTCAAAAGCTAACCACACTTTCAATGTTGTGAAGATTAGAATCAGAGTTCAGAGATCAATGCTTATGTTAATTTCCAAACCAAGTGCTTTCGTCAGTTTTGTCTACCTAAATTTTGTATTCAAGCTTTATTTGGTAAAGTGCATGACATCATTTGACTATCTACATTAAATATCTCTTCCGTTTCTTTGTTTCCACTTGGCTGTGAATGATACACAGATAAATCTCAAAGACTGTATGTGCACCTAACTAAAAAAGTGGTACAATTAGACATATCAAGTACATCCCAGTATTACGCAAGACAAGTCATGATTTTACCACTGCCTTACGGTATAACAAGGGACCTAAAAAAATCGAGTTATTTTTTAGGAAAACTGGTGCTATTTTTCGGCGAAATTCGCGTTACTTTTGGCAAAATGTGTACATTTTTCAGTAACAACGGTGATTTTTGCAGCAAAGGTGGTGTTGTGTCCCTTTTTTGGTATTTAGCAATAAAGCAGGCGCATATTTTTGGTTTTTAATAAAAAAATTCTATTTAATAAAATTTTTATTATCGTAAAAAGAATGACAGTAAACGGTGTTATCGACTTGAAGTATTGTATGGCTATTCAAGCGTCACAAAACTATAGAAATAGAAGTATTTATAACGTACAGTATTACATTCTTATTTTAAAATACCGGAATATCGCGAGAAAAATTGCGAAATTTTCAGGTCATTACGTGTGGCACACGGTGGGAAAGTCAAAACCATTTTTTTCTTACGTTGTTTTAAGCTTTGTCCTTATGATTACGTTCATTAATGTTACAGATAATTGTGAGGAAATGTAAATATGTGAATCACGTAACATTATTTAAATGAATGGGCGAAAGCTAATCACGCGGGAAACGAGTTTCCCCCCGTTAAATCACATTTTGGAGGGAAAGGAATTTGCGAGAGCAATATTTTTGTTATGGTTACACACTGGTTTGCAAGGATTCAACCTGCCTCGGTACTTGCTAACATACTGTATGAACTATTGTATAATATTATGAGAACTATTTTTTCTGATAAAATCAATTTAATAGATAGTCAACTGACTGGAACCAGTCCGTAGAACATGTTATCTTTAAGAACTTTTAAAGGCGGTGTTGACTATATTATTTACTTTTGCAAGCGTTTTAACATTTTATATGGACAAACAACAAATTACATAGCATTTAGATTTGTTTTTTTGTTATTGTTCCGCGTACATATAAAAATATGAAGATATTGCAAGTACGTACAACGTATTTAGAGCGTTGCAGTGGTGTAAACACGGTTCACTTCTGAACACTTTTTATGACTTAAAAAAACGGTCTATATAGCAGTTTTCCTTGGGAACATTGACCGTCGCTTTGGTCATTGGCGTTTAAACATAATATGTAAAATTTAAGGAGAGTCATGAATTTTTACGATGCGAATGCATTTATTTATTGGATTGTGCCCCCATCTGGGTTTTACATGAATTTCTAGAACATAATATCATGAGCTATCGAACATTATAAGTACATAGAATTTTTAAACCATAAATAAAGGTCAAACAATATTTTAAAAAAGTTTAACAGTAACATAAAATATAAAACGAAAAAATAATGTAACACAAATCTTTAAAGCTACAATATCGCCACTACAATCATTAATTGTAGTATTCATCAAAGGGCTATCATAGATGAGGCTTTATTTTATAAATGGAGAGAAATCAATTAAATCAAGAATACCTTCAAACTCGTTGCAGAGGTCATGCATCCTATTGGTTAGGAAGTGTGACTGATAGTTGGTTGTGTACGTGTTGCACATTTTGTCTTGTGTTCCTCATCGGTACATGGAATTTAATAGTGGCGACAATGGTAGGGCTGTTAATTAGGTGACTAATGACTCTACAAGTAGGTGTGACATAATTCTCCTGTCAGACAGAGTATTGGAGCATATTGAATGCATACGTATACTCATACATCTACATTGCAGATTAAACCTTATCCGTTGTAACCTTTCCCCCTTTCTCATAAGCAACGTACGAGTATGTATCAGAAAGATAAGTTAAAACAGAGCTCCTAGCGGCAGGATGGTATGTTCCTTATAGAGCTTCCTGATAGCAGTTGAGCCTGTTAAATATTCCCGTTTTGTTTTTTTTTTTGCCTTACCATAAATACTAACCTTTAAAATGTAATATTTTTAATCGAAAATTTCTCAGAATCATACCCAGAATTTAAAGCATAAGTACCTAATCGATTTTCAATTGTTTTTTTTTTATTTGCGGTAAGTTAAATATATGTTGAAGGGTAGCTGCAGGCATTAACGGTTATGATGTGATACCGCACAAGAGTTCCAACTTTTCCGGAATTAGTGGGACTATGGCATCCCCACTCAGGGAATCTTGTGAAGAGGAAAGAAGTAGGTAACGAATGGGAAGGAGAAGGGGAAGAGAATGGTTGGGAGCTAAATCCATTTCATGCAACTTCTCGATAACCAGGACGATACTGAGAGTATCTTTCGCTCTGGAAGTAAGTGCATATCGTAACGGGAAAATACTTCCGGTGTGAACATGTGGTTGACTTTACGAAAATTTCTTAAATATTTGTGCACTTTGTCTCAACATACACACTAAACGCGTAACTTTCATTGGCTCTGCCGCTTTAAAAACTAATAATAATAATGTTTTATCATCTTCTTTTTTTTTGTTATAACCGAATAACAAATAATGATATCCACACTGGGATTTCCCGCGATGAGGATTTTATTTACAAAATATGAAATTAAATTATTTTAAATTAGAGTGATAGCTGAAAAAAATAAATAATTGTAAGGTGAGGTGTTGTGATTTCGGTGTTAGTCTGTATTTGGTGTTAATATATTTTTTGTTTGGAAGTTTTAATTTACCATGTACTTTTGCTATTTTTGGATTAATAAATTCGCTACCGGTTTCGACACAACCGTGCCATTGACGAGCGTTCTTAAAACTAACTTAAATTAGACAAGTACAGAAATTAGGTGAGGGTAGAGGGAGTGGTGATTTGGAGGTTTGATTAATATATTTTCTGATTCGGTGATTTGATTAATATATTTTCTATTTCAGATCACCCTATGTAACGTATCCAGTGTTTTTTTAGATTTTGAAATTTATTATTGTTGTCGTGATTTTTAAAGGAGACTGGGATTTTGTTGTAGAGTTAAGTAGCGTAGAATAATAAGTTTTTGTACAAATGTTGTGTTCGTGGTTACTCTTTGGATGTATTTTTGACTCTGAGATTTATTGTTTCTAATATGTGTGATTGTTGTTTTTTTTGTTTGTTTTGTATTTGTGAGTGTAAAGTAGTATTGTTTTAGAGTATAATTCTTTTTTGACACAATGTTAAGTTTGTTGAAGATTTCGTCAGTGCTAGTTCTTACATGGACTTTAAGTATAATAAGGAACTTCAGTCCATTTTTAGTATTTTTTTTATTATAAATAATTATGTTCAAACATAAATACCAGTATATTTCGTTTTTTTCTAATAGTTAAAATAGTTTTCAAAGTTTCTATTTTTCAAAGTCCGCCAAAACGCTCTAAATCTATGGCCGGTCAATTTTGATCAGTTTTAAGGTTAGAATGTCAAATGTAAGGATGAGCTTTACCGTACATAATTTTATATTCTATTCTAGGTAAACCATAACTAAACATAACTAAGAAAATTATGTATGTATATATATATCTTTTTAGAATATTTAACTCAAAAAATGATAATAGTATTGAGCATTAACATTATCATAATATCCGTATTGATAATGGGTTTCCTTGTGAATACTGTAATTTCTTTCATTAATAATATATATTTTTTAATATTGAACAACAATTATAGAGCTTAATGTCTCAAATTAAGTTTAAATTTCGCAAAAACTAAAAAAATACATATTTAAAATACACAACAAAATCGAAAAATAAAAATTTCCATACTAATCCAAAAACATAAATCGCGCGTGACGTCAGATGTTCCAAATGCAATTGTATCAACATAACAACGTGTTTCGATGATTTTTTATTCACTTTTAAATAAAGATTTATAAATTCTACGTATAATAAAGTTATATATTCAGAATCGGCGTTTGCTGATCTATATGAATGTATTTTTTTTGAAGTCAATATATTTTTCTCTGGAGTTCCTTATTTTCATGATTACTTTTTGTATTCTAATGAGTAAATAAGAATGTTATCATGAGCAGATAGTTCGTCCATTCTGGTGACACTCGGCGACAGTCGGCATGCTTTCATGCAATATATCTCCCTTTATTTATATTATCTATGCGCATAAATGATAATGGCCTCCGTGGTGTAATGTTGTACGTATTTGACTTTGGGTCGGGAGGTTACGGGTGCGTTTCCGCCTCAGTAAAATGATTTTTTTTTCATTTTAAAATGGGCGCTCCCAGAATGGACGTGTGATGTTGATTGATTGAGTTTGATGACCTTTCATAGTTGACTTTATAGCAAACTGATAAATAAATTTAATTTAATGTACTGTAAGTGTAATAGAAAAACCAAACAGGTCCGGTTTCATGAAGGCGCATTTGTAGTAGGCCGCTCCGCGAGACGCGTTGCTGAGGCGCCGTTTCTTGCCTCACGTACTGACTACTACCCATTCACATGTAAAATATTAATTAAATCTAAAACTAAAATAAAATAGTGGTAGATCCTAATGAAATATTACCATTCTCAGTCGAAATGGCGCTTAAAATAGCATTTCCCGTGTTTGGTGACCAGATATGAATAGCCAGGTAGTTCCCAACGTTCCTCTTGCCCATCTACTTCCCCTCCCCACTCCCTTCAACCTCACGACAAACCTCAATTGGGATGTTTAGTCCCACTGACTCCGGGCAGTTAATTTAAAGAAATTATTCCACAGTTTGAATAAAGTCAAGCTAGTACCTAAAATTCCACATATTATCTACAAGAAAAATAACGAATACTATTTTTTAATAACATTTCAAAAGATGTTCCGGGTGCCATTTGACTCATTTGCTATTCGCCGAGTCAGTGTATCCGGTATCGACACAGCTTCCGGTAATAACATGTTTAAGATCGTATTTCATCGGAAGTCTTACCCCGTTTCATTTACTTGAATCTAAACTCGTTTTCATTACGGGTTAAGGTCTGCCTTACACTTACTTGTGCACGGAGTTCAAACGTTTAAAACCGAAAACTGAATAACTGTGTTGAGAGGAGTTATTAGCTTAATCCAGACTACATCAATAGGACTCTATAAAAGAGTTGTGCGACACATCAGCTGGACAAGCGCTAACAAGTATCAGCAATACCTAGTTGAACACAAATGGAAATGTCCGAATGTATTGCAATAGTCACAAATAATTTTCTCTGTACTGTGCCCTTTTGACGACTTAATTATTTATTTGCTGTTTAGGAATGTGTGCTGTGTGTTGTGTGGACTGTCTGGACGAATCTATCAAAGAATGCAGACAAGGACGGGCCCGGAGGGCTGGAGCCACCTGCCATCTGGAGCCTTGAGGTGTAACTCCCCATTATTATTTAAAATAGAGAATAATTTTATGAGATTTAATAAATCTGAAGATTGATTGAAAGGCGGCTTAAATATAAAACTGTAAATTTAAAGAGGAGATCGGTCAGAGCGGTTTGAACAATACATCTGTTTTTTTGTTCGTATTCTGTTTTGGAACAATTTTTCACTTGTTACTTTCACGCTGAAAATGAACATCCTCCTGGAAAGACAAAAATTTAGGCGGATTTATTAATTGTAAATTTATTGTAACTGAATAAAATATTACCTGACAAAGTTTAACCTACGACTCCTGACCTTATTTGGAGTAAAACGTGTAAATCAAATTTTGGTCTTCGGTGATTTTTCTTTTGGGTTTAAAAAAAAAAAAAAAAAAAACCACTTTCACCCAAAACTTTCGTGCGTTGTCATTGGTCACTCAGCCAAGTAAACGTCCAACCCCGGCCCGACCCCATCTGTCAATTTAATTATGTTTTCAGTTGATTTTTTTTTTAAATCACCAGGTCTGAAATCTTATGTGTATTTTTTACTCCAAATAAGCTCAAGAATCACCGGTTAAAGGTAATCAGATCTGTTCACCCCGTGTATGTATATTTTAAAAATTATTTTGGTAAAATTTATTTTGGAGGTTTTATCTAAAAAAATTAAGGTTTCTTTAATTTTTTTATTTTATTTTACTCCCCGAATCACCGGACTTTTGTAAAGGGACAGTCGTGAGTGTCAATTTAAAATACAATTTTATTTATTATTTTTTAAAATTTATTTAAAAATGAACTAATAATATTTTTTCATTATTAAGTATTTAAACAAAAAAGAAAAGTTACATGGTCAGCCCATGGGGTTAGGATGGTGTGAGGGAGTGGAAGGGAAAGGATCTAGTCTGTGTAGAGTAATATGTATTGTGTGAAAGTAGTATTTAAATAGAAAAAAAATTCATAAGCCTATAATAATTTGACGGCCTCCATGGTCGAGAGGGGTGAGGCTCTCGACTATGAATCCGAAGGTCGCGGGTTCAAATCCCGGCGTGCGCAAGTAAATTTTATTTAATTAATTTGTGTTGTTTCATAATTAATTATTTAAAAATAATATATGTTGTATTTACGCACGTTCCAGAGTGGAAGATACTCTCAGTATCGCCCTGCTGAAAAACCACCATTCAGAATTGAAACGTTACTTGAAATATCTTTTAGCCGTGTTTGGTGACCAGATCTGAATAGCCAGGCATTTCTCCACCTTCTTATTCCCCTTTTCCTTCCCCTCCCCGCTACCATCAGCCTCACAAAATTCCCCAATTGGGGATGCCATAGTCTCACTGGCTCTAGACGGTTGGGAGCAGAGCAAAAAATAAGCTACCAATTTTGATAAGCTTATTTTCGATTATCCAACCAGCCATGTAAAAAGCGAAAAAATACATTATTTCATTTTTACCAGATGCTTCCAGAGATAAAATGGAAAGCAGTCGTGTTTAACACTTAAGGCTGTGCTAGGAGAATTGACTTGCAACTTTAGACATGCGAATTTAAATGCCAGTCCGACAAGGTCCAACAAATATTTTTTTTGGTTTATAAAAATTATTATGACTATGCTTTCAAAGTGAATTCATATGCCGCGAGCGTTGAGGCGTGGTGTTGAAATTGATATCAATATTTTTAAACATATTTTTAATGAACGAATTGTTCGTATTGCTGGGATATCCCTGTCTCATAGTGGACGAAAAACAAAACAAAAAAATCTTTCAAACAACAAAATCTTTCGAACGATGAATTTTCACAGAGGTCTTCCGTTTCTATATATGTATATTATATTAATTGAAGCCATATTGTTTGTTTTGTTTGAACCGAGTAGTAAAAGAGTAATGACTAAACCACGACTGATGAAAAATATTTGTAGAACTTGTCGGTCCGATCGAGTGTTTACAATTAACAGCTTACATATGCAAGATAATGTGATAATGATATGATTAGATAAAAGTCAGTAGAGATTATTTGATATATCATATATATGACGTCTATGATATTTGATTACATGCGTAGCTTTGTCAAAATGCTGGCAACATGCTACACTACCGCCTCTAGCGGCCAGCGAGGCTTTAAATGTTAATCCTGATAGCCTCTTATAAAATATATATATACATGAGCAAAAAGGGAGTAAAATCATATGAAGGTCTTTCTCTAATTTATTAAGAACTAGCTGATGTGTATCCGGCCTTGGATTTTTTTTTTGAATAAATTTATGAAGTTGTCAATTCTTGCTCGTCATTAGGGTGCCATAATTGATTTGACAGCGAACGTAACTATCTCCAAATGAAGAAACATTCATTTGTATATTTTATTTCATTCCAAACGTTTATTTTTTCAAAATATATCTAAATCATTAAGTTCTTTAGTAGGTACCTATTCATGTTTTCCACTTTGAAAATATTTTACCCAAAAAAACCTTCTTCTTTTGAATATGCGATCTGTGGCTAACCAGAGTGTTATATCTATGGATTAACCTAAATAGAACATGGGCGGGTTCAATGTTTTTCAAACTATTTTTAAAACGTTATAGCAACAGTTTTACCTATTGGATTTCATTCAAAATACTTTCTAAACCTTCCCGGCATTAATTAAAACAAACCGTACTACTTTCAGCGAAACCAGTCCAGTGATTTTCGAAAACATCGAGGACAAACAAAGTTACAAACTTACTTTGCTTTTTATATATGTAGAAGATATATTTCACAGAAATCTATTAAAATGTATGAAGAAACCAATTCGTACAACTCGGCCCGCTAGAGGGTGCTAGTTAGCATGTTGTCATCAAATGCCAAGAGCCGGAGGTATTGTCATTTAAGAGTATTTAATAATACATCCCTGCCTATGAAAATATTTCTTTACTGATGTGGTTATCTATATAAATATTATGGTTTACTAAAATCATTGATTTCAAAATGACACCTAATATTGGTTTTGCCGTAAAACTTTGTTGCTACTTGTATAATGCCAGTATGCCTTGTATACAATTTACTGAGATTATGTATGTCTAACTTATTTTTTGTTTTAATTTTTATTATTTTTTATAAGTAATTATTTTGGATGTTGTACATCCTATATCATCTTTAAAAATGCCTTCAAATGAAAATTTTGTAAAATTTTAAAAAAGAATAAACAGTTGAATTGAATTTGTTTCGTTGCTCAGTCTGAGAAAGTCATAATGATCATCGAAAAATGTCATTCCAATCTGATGGGTGCGGAGAAAGATCAATGATAACTCGATTATTTTTAACCATTTGACAAAGGAAAACTAATTCGAAGGTTTTTTTATTGCATCGGAAACAAATACAAGAATTGGAAAATAATCGAAGTTATTAAACATAAAATAACAATTTCATCGTCGCGGGTGAGGATGGCTCTTTCTTATCAAGCACATGGCCAATGAATACGTAAAAATAATAGATAAGTAAAGGGAAACCCAAAATAATTAAAATCCAAGAGATTGGATCATAATAATGAATAAACGGTATTAAGTAGTTAACAGATCCATTCAAGGAAAATTACTAGTAAAATTACGCTGATTTAATCTTCTCCGCCTTCTTCTTCTTCGTCGAATTCACCCTCCTCTTCAGCGCTGGCCTCCTGGTACTGTTGGTATTCTGAGACCAGATCGTTCATGTTACTCTCCGCCTCAGTGAACTCCATCTCGTCCATACCTTCCCCGGTGTACCAATGCAGGAAAGCCTTGCGCCTGAACATGGCTGTGAACTGCTCCGAAACTCTCTTGAAGAGTTCTTGAATCGCAGTGGAATTACCAATGAACGTGGCTGACATCTTCAATCCTCTTGGCGGAATATCGCAAACCGCGGTCTTCACGTTATTTGGAATCCATTCGGCGAAGTAAGAAGAATTCTTGTTCTGAATGTTGAGCATCTGTTCATCTACTTCTTTCATGGACATCCTACCTCGGAAAATGGCTGCCACGGTGAGGTAGCGGCCGTGGCGAGGGTCGCAAGCCGCCATCATGTTCTTGGCATCAAACATCTGCTGGGTTAACTCGGGCACTGTCAGAGCTCGGTACTGCTGGCTTCCACGAGAAGTCAAAGGAACAAACCCGGGGATAAAGAAATGTAATCGAGGGAAAGGCACCATATTCACGGCCAGCTTCCTCAAATCCGCATTCAGCTGTCCAGGGAAGCGCAGGCAGGTAGTCACGCCGGACATGGTCGCTGACACCAGATGGTTCAAATCTCCGTATGTGGGAGTTGCGAGTTTCAGAGTCCTGAAGCAGATATCGTACAGAGCTTCGTTGTCAATGCAGAAACATTCATCGGTATTTTCAACCAGCTGATGGACAGACAGAGTTGCGTTGTACGGCTCTACGACAGTATCAGATACTTTGGGAGACGGAACAACGCTGAAAGTGTTCATAATACGATCGGGATATTCTTCTCTGATCTTGGAGATGAGTAATGTCCCTAGACCGGCGCCGGTGCCACCGCCGAGGGAGTGAGTCATTTGGAAGCCTTGAAGACAGTCACAGCCTTCAGCTTCTTTGCGTACTACATCGAGCACGGAATCAACCAACTCTGCGCCTTCGGTGTAGTGTCCCTTTGCCCAGTTGTTACCGGCTCCAGACTGGCCGAATACAAAGTTATCCGGGCGGAAGATTTGCCCGAATGGCCCAGATCTCACCGAGTCCATGGTGCCAGGCTCCAGATCGACAAGGACGGCCCTAGGAACGTATTTTCCGGCGATGGCTTCATTGTAGTACACATTGATGCGCTCGAGCTGCAAGTCTGAGTCTCCGCTGTAGGTACCAGTTGGTTCAATACCGTGCTCATCAGATATCACCTCCCAAAACTGTTGAATAAACAAAAATATTATTAAATCGACTAAAATATCGTGAAAACTATTTTTGGAAAAATAAACAAATTCGCTGTTCAAAATGGGATGCAATTCTTCTTTAAAACTGAAAGGTGTGTTGAATCAAATTTAGATAAATGCTTAGTTTCGTGATACAGATACGGTTGAAAAAAAATCACGTTTTACCTTAGCACCAATTTGATTCCCGCACTGCCCCGCCTGCATATGGACAATTTCACGCATTTTAAGTTGCTGAGAATTTATTTGAAATACTAAACCCCTAAATCTTTTAATGTTATACTGCTTTCATTTGAAATACAAACTTGCTATATTTTGAAAAAAGGAGGCGACAAGAAAACACAGTCACGGGGCTACTGTTTTTTTTTTACTTGTGAAAAAAAAACAAGAGAGAGTAGGTACAATGAATAAAAGCTCCGCTTTGAAATTGGAACTACACTTAAATGATTTGATTTTTATGTCTAAATGTATTATTAATTGGTAGGTACCTAGATTCGAATTAATAACGCATCTTTTATATTATTAATTAATTTATTAGAACACATGTACATTAGTTAGATGTGTTTTAATATGTCTTACACGTAAAAAAATTACAATTTAAATTACAAAGTTCAATCAAGAATTACAAATTAAACTTTACAAATTACGACACTAAAAATTACACTTTACTTATTTCGTCAGTTCTTTCTTAAATTTCAACAAATTTTCCTCTTCTTTTATATTGGCCGGTATTTTTTGGAAATCATCATGGCTCTGTGAGTTTTGCGATTTAGATTTCTTTCGAAAGGGAAGTATTATTTCATTTCTTCTTAGTGTATAATAATAATATTAATAATAATAATAATAATAATAATAATAATAATAATAATAATAATACTAATAATAATAATAATAATACTAATAATAACAATAATAATATACCAATAATAATACACACACACACACATTAATAATTTGTACAGCGCAGTTTTTTGTGAAAAATCACCTCAAGGGCGCTGTACAAATATTACTTCCTGTTCTTTAGTATAGAGATGAAAGTTTTCATGTTGCTATTTTATCCTCCTTTTTTATTGATGTTAAAAGATTAAAAGATTGGTGGCACAAGAAGAGTTGGTATTTATTGAAATATTTATATTTTTTAGGACTGAACCTTACAAAAGCGTAAGAAACTTTTAATAGATATTAACATTTTTAATTTATTTTTATACTTTTAGTTATTTACAGTGTTGCGGGCTGTGGACGCATTTGCGCACCGATGCGTGAATTTTTTAACTTCATTATGTATGTTGATGTTCATTAATTTTAATTTTTTTGGGCGTTGAACGTTGTAAAGAGAAAAACTATTACATTTAAGTATGTAATTTGCTTAAAATAAAATATATATATAAGACAATTATATATATTTCATGAAATTTATGATAAAAGTAAATTTATTTTTATTTTTATTGTGTTAGAAAATGTTGTAATGATTAAATATTATCAATAATATTATCGATTGTGATGAATGAATTTTATTGATTACATTATGCATCACATTATTCATTACATTACGTACACACACACACACACACACACACACACACACACACACACACACACACACACACACACACACACACACACACACACACACACACACACACAATTAAAATAAAATGAAAATAAAGGAAACGTACACCGACGAACTTCTTCTTTTAATTAACCATGCACCGTTTCATATTATAAAAAATAGCCAATTATCGTTTATGGTTTTTTTTTTTTTTTCTTTTGTCTGTGGAAGATAGATGTCATCTTGTTGTGCGTCGTGTTTGCTTTGTTTTTGTTTGCCTAGCTTTGCTATCATTATCAGTGGATGGATATCGATTATTATAGCGTCTGTGCTTGTGTGTGTTCCCGTGGTGGCCGCAGGCTTTATCTCAGGATACTTTACGAGGTTTGTCGTCCATTGTTCATTCAATCCTAAAACGAACGATATAAATTTGCACGACGCTCCCGTGCCGGTGTCGACGCTGTTCGAGCGACGGCGTCTCATTTTTTCCATTTTATCATTTTCCCGTGTCCGCCCGTGCTTTCCCTTTGCTTTTTCGCTCTCTCACGCGGCCGAGCGCCGCGTGAAAATCCTCCGCCGCTGGGGTAGGTCACGCCGGCGAGCCAACATAGTGGAAAATCATTTACAGCTAAGTTGATCTATCTATTTAGAAATGTAGATTGTATCGAAGAATGGCTTCACAAAATTTAAGCAAAACTAATCCTATCTAACTTTCGTAGGGTTGTCTAAAAAAATACGCTGGAGCAAAATCTTTTTCGAATTTGGCCCGTAAATACCTCCGCCAATGGGGCGACAGATTTTAATGTTATTTAAACTCAAAAATAATAGTTTAAATTGCGTTAAATGGAACTCATTAGAATCGGCGAACCTCCCCTTAACTCCTTCGCGCCTCTCTCCTTTCAGAGGGAATAGATCTCACACCCTATAAAATAAACTAAAGTGATGTCAGTAAAATGCGTGCTTTTAACAAAGGTGGTTTTATGACTTCTTTAACCTTTAAAGAGAGCAAACATGTTTTTTAACAAACGATTTGCGATTTCATTTTACGTGCAAGTTTGTTATATTTTAAAGTTTTTCAAAAACCTAATATTCAATGCCATTACAAAATTTAAAAAAAGAAAAACTACTTTTAGAATTTTTTTTTCAGTGTGAATATTAAGAGTTTTATTTTGGTTTTATTGTATTTTTACGGTGGAATCTTGAGTTACAAGTAAAAATTATAGTACATTTGCTAAAAATATTTATTGACTTATGAGAATAGCCCGTTAGCGTACTTAATAAACCTACACAATATTATGTTTAATACTTTTTTATTGCGTTTGCAAAACTTTTGAAAGTTTCCGTTCTACAAAATATAGGTTTATATCTATAAGTTTTTGAATTGCATAGTTCATTGGAAAATAAACCTATTCACATATATACTTTTTTATCGTGTTCAAGTTTAATTTGTAGAATTAATCATTTAATTCCCTATTAATGATTATATTCCTTCATTTTGTCTACATGATACCGCTTATCGTATTAATGAAATTCCATACATTATGAATACATATCTAAGTTAACGAAAACAACGGGGAAGCACACCATAAACGAAATATAAGGAAGACCTTCGCACAAGTGAATAAAAACAATTAGAGTTAAAATTCCGCGTGTGAAGTTATAAAGTCAATTTTAAGTTATTTGAAAGTTCTGTAATGGAACGCTTATATCGTCAGACAAATATTGGTAATGTATCGTCTTCGCCGCGCCGGCTAAAGCCTCGGTGTATAGAGTGTGGTGTACGGAGTACGGTGTTTTCCCATCGAGAATTTCCAAGTTTAAGTGTACACAATGACGAGTATCCGGAAATGTTCTCACTAAGATCGGGATGCACACATTCCCCAGAGATCGTGGAATCAAATAAAATTAATTATAACGGCTTCCGGCTGCACTTTCCAATATAATTTTTAAGCCCTGAGTATAATTATGATCCTGAAAAAATAATGCTTAATTGCATCAAAAGTCTCGAACTGCTGGCAATGTGGTTCACGAAGCTACTTCGTCAGTTGTTCAGAATGTCTGCGCCGGTCCGGGAAATTGAATTTATTTTTATTTGGTTAAAAAATATTATTTCCCTTGATATTACAAACATTGTTGAAAACGTTGATAGGCACGAATACTTTTCGTGCTTATCAATATACGAGTATAGGTATACATGCATACCTATTATAAACAATGGCGCGGAGAAAGTATAAATAATTATAAATGTAATAAATATTAATAAATATTTTAAATAATAATGTTCAAAATCTTCTTTTTTTTTTAATTTAGGCAAAAAAACAATAATTTTTAATCTACGTTCCAATGCGTTTCAATCAAAACATGTTCTTTACCTTTTGCTCCCTCCGGTGACATTTTGCTCCAATATAGGAATTGAACACGTGATATCGATTGGTATAAAAACCTCATAAGAAGGCCAACAAAAGAATTTTTCAAATATTTTGCAGTACCTAACATACAAAATATCTATGCTAAGAATGTGTTAATCAAAAATTTCAAAAGTTCAAAAAAACTGAGGAAACTTAATTTTGACCAAAATGACATTACGAATATCCTTAGATTTAAAATTGCTTTTGGGCTAAGGAATTATATATATCTCTCCACTAAGTTATAAAATTTACTTCCACCGGCCATAAAATAAAAAAAAAACAAAAAGGCAGATGATTTAAAAAATCAAATCAAAACCTGTCTCAAGGAAATCAAAGAAGAGAAGTTATCCAGCATCTCAAAAAGAACTTCGTAGGAGCTTAAAAACCATCAATTTTTAAATTAAACCTAGTCCGCCTCAGCACAGGAACCCCTAATGAGGAGGACTAAGAAAAACGTTACAAATTGTCTTATTAGCTCGAAAAAAATATGTATTGAAAGTAAATTTAATAAATGTTTATTTTTTAAAGATCAGGAGCAAAGAAGAAGTTAAAATTTAATGGAGATATTTTAATGATCAATATTATATTGACAAAATAATTTTTAACAATACCTTCGTAGACAGTCAGTTAGGATAAAATGACTATCTAATTATCATAATAACAAATTAATCACTTCGAAACAGAGCTAGGTAATTTATTATTATTTTTTTTTTAAAGAAAGATTCGCTGCTTAATAACCTGACAATATTTGAAAATCTCCTACTACCATCACAGTAAGCGGAAGATGTTACTTGTGTCGTAAATGGAGGTCTTAGCCAGCCGAGGAATTGAACTCACGACGCCTGGGTGAGACCCAGACGCGATGCTAACTCAATCACTGACCGGTCTTTTTTCAATTCATTCAATTAGACTAGTTCTATTTGCCGAAATAAATTTAAATTGAATAATGTTTGTATTTTATTATTGATGTGTTAAATATGACAAATCTTTCTAATTATTACCTAAATTCTGTATACGGCGAACGTGAGGATTCAATTGTGATAAGAGTTTTGAAGTTGTCATATTAATAACGTAAATAATGCTTCTATGATGATTTACGTGGTACACGCTAAGTCTACGTCTACGTTCTGATATTTTTTTCTAAATTAAGGTTACATAAAAGATAATCATAATCGATACATTCCCTTGAAATACCCGTTATGAAGTTAATAAATCTTGTAATAAGTTAAAAATATTGCAATAATTTATTGTGAGTATATTTATTTTTATTTTATAATAATAAATTATAATACGATAACGTACAAAATCCAACTTTTCCTAAAGCCGTTGAGTCTTTCATAGGAGTTCATATTTTTTTTATCAAGAATGTTATTCTCACGCTGCTGATGGAATAAGATATTCTAAGACAGGAAGCGATTCAGGCAATTATTGACACAAACAATGCGATGTTCGGCAGGATATTGCCCCGTGGCTGTGTCATCGGTTTGGAAGAATTCGAAGGTTGCGTGAAAGTAAAAACTGTACTAACAACTACGTATTTAACGTAGACCAATTGCCTGCGTGCTCGTGCTATTATCAAACACAGCGCGTTAATATGGCAGGTGCCTACTTATACGTGGATTGCGAAATCTGGTTGTATGAAAGGCGAGATTAAACATTTTATACTATACTAACAAAACAAACAAAATTGTTTGAGACTTTTTACATATTTCTTATAATATTCGTGTACTTATTTTTATTTTGATGATATGAATTATATTTATAGAGTTAATAACTAAAGTAAAATCAGTTATATCTCAAAAAATGTTATGAGCTTTCAAAGTGAACTTGCGAAGAACGTAACGTTACGATTCACGAATCAGTACAATTCTCAATACGAATGGCATTAACGGATACTGCCGCGCCTATGATATCTATGGCCGCGCCAATCATTTCGTGAACCCTGACGTCAGTTGCTTACCGGCCAGTTGACGAGATTATCAACATTTTGTCGGTTTATATCTTTAGTGCTTTTTGGTATTTTCCAAAAATTCTCCCTCAGCATTCTTTAATTAATATGATACAATAATAAATAACATTTGGGCAACAACCCCATTTTATAAACTTATTTTCCCTTTTCCACAGATTCGAGGACACGCCGCCCGTTTAGTTTGCAATCCAATAGTTTAACTAGTTAATTTATATGTTAAAAAATTGTATCATGCCGTATTTTTTTAAAAAGTTTTTAAGAAAGTTATCTAAATAACAATGGAAATAAATTTGCGGGTTGAAATAGTGTCGTCTTCATTGAAATTCTGAACAGAAATGCTGCGCAAATTTCATGACTCCAGGACCCACTATTCGAGAGTATTTAATGCTTCAGACAGATGCTCCGCTTTGTAGTTATTTTTTTATATGGTAAACCAATGTAATTGTATTTTTTTAATCCAGTTTCCGAATTTCGAAGACACCAAAAACATAACATTTTTATTAATTACTAGCTGATGTGTATCCGGCCTTGCTCGGGATTTTTCACTTGTCATTAAAGTACCATAATTGATTTGACAGCGAAAGTAACTATCTCCAAATAAAGAAACATTCATTTGAATATTTCATTTCATTCCTATTTTTTCAAAACATATCTAAATCATAATGTTCTTAAGTCGGTACATACTCGTCTTTACCATTTTGAAAATATTCTACCCACAAAAACCGTCTTTTGAATATGCAATCTATGGCTAACCAGAGTGTTATATCTATGGGCTGACGTAAATAAAACATGGCGGGTTCAATGTTTTTCATACTAATTTTAAAACGTTATAGCAACAGTTTTACATATTGGATTTCATTCAAACTACTTTTTAAACCTTCCCGGCACTAATAAAAACGAACTGTACTATTTTCAGCGAAACCGGTCAAGTAATTTTTGAGAAAAGCGAGGACAAACAAACAAACTTACTTCGATTTATATATATATATATATAGATTAAGAAATATGATTTTGGAAAAAAGATACAGAAAAAGAGAACAAGAGTAGGTTGCCGCAGAGAGATGTTTTTTTTAAATTTCTGTATATTTTTCTAAATCATATTGTTTGCAATTTTGGGAAGCTATAAAAAAACATTTTTTTAAAAATTTAATTTAATAGACGGAATTTCCTCATTTTGATTTCCTTCAAAGTCCATTCCAAATGTTCATTTAATTCTGTTTTGTAATCATCAGGTCTTATTTTCAAATTGTAATAAATTGCTTCTTTGCTTAAAAAAAAGATTAACGAAATTTATGGATATTTTAATGGGAAAACTTTATTACCTCAATAAGTAACAATATCTATTCAATAAATTAAATTCCGAAAACGATTACTAAAATATAGTGCACAAAACCCACTTGAACGAGTTTCTCAATCACATGCCAATTCCTAAGAAAATGTGTTAAAAAAA